>CAMXCT020000852.1:151227-203666 GCA_947184155.2 Cladocopium goreaui | reverse complement strand
CCAATTGGCGCCGTCCACAAAAAAGAGTTGACAAGTATACCAAACTTTCCAGCACGCTGCATGCTGGCAAAGTCGCATGTTGACAAATTCGATTAATCAATGCAAAAACGGCATCCATCGGTGGACTTCAAAGTGAACTGAGGCAGGACCAATACAAAGTCCTGCAAGCTGTCACGATACCAACAGAAAAAACACAAACAATTTTTTTTCTTTTTCCTTTTTTTCCGTCCAACGCCTTCATGGCTTCCGCCAGGTCGTCCACGTTCAATTGCATGTTGCAAAAGAGGGTTAATAGCTAATTAACGCATACATGGCCGTCTGCAGATTGAGGGGCTCAAGAGTGAACTGGTATAGGACCTGCGCATAGTCCAGTAGTCCGTTACGAAGTCGCCACAAGCCAAAAACAAAAACCAAAAACAAACCCACCAAAACAAAGCAAAACACAGCAACCCAAAACAAAACAGCCAAACAGGCGTGACAGGTGCCAGTTCATGGACTAATTAATGCACGAATGATAACATTGTATTATCTTGACATGGTATGGCAGCAGAAACAAAGGGAAGAGCATCAAAATCACAAGGCCATACCAGATGGTGAGCGAAGCAACAAAAGCACCATGCGGAAACCAGGGATCCCCCCAGCCAGGATCCCCGAGATCACATGGCGCAAGCCGTCAAGGCATAACAGCTCATATAGTCACTTCGAAGCAAAGAACGACAAAGCCGTGTCGCAACGAGAGTGGTCAAACATTTTTTTTTCAAAAAAAGTATTTTTTGTTTTCTCTATTGCGGCCGATCTCGCTCTCAGGCTCGATCAGTGAGAGAAGCGGTTAAACAGAGTGCAAAAAGAAAAAAAAAACAGAACCAACCAAAGCAAAACAAACACAAAACAAATAAACAAAAACAACCAACAAAACAAACCCAAAGATTGCTGCAGTGACCTTTTTTGCCAAAATTGGCGCAGCTTTAACAAACAGCAGCGCTTTTGCAAGTGCAACAGAACGGCACGATCCCGGGGAACACGGTTGCTGACTGAAGGTTTCCAGCCCAGCCCAGCCTGGAGCAAAAGAGTTGCCAATCTTTGCCAACATGTTGTTTGGAATTGTTTGGGTGTTGTTGTCGTGGGCTTTTCCAGCATGGCGTGGGAGGGATGCTTTTTCTGCTCTGGTGGGATGCCTTTTTCTGCGTTTACCTTGACAATGGATCGTTTTGTCAGGATTCGGCATCGCTCTCTGCTCTGTGTTGTTTTGGTCTCTTGATGCGTTGTTTGCTCCCCGTCTTACACTCCAAACGCGGTTCGGATTGTGTGTCGTCTGGAGTTCAGTGTCCGATTGAAGAATAATTGTGTATATTTAAAACCGGATGAATCCTTTGTTCACATTGGGGGAAGATTTTTTTTCCGTCCACCGCCTCTTGGCTTTCGCTAGGTCGTTCCACACTTTCAGCTCCATGATGCATAGAACCGGTAAATAACTAATTAATGGATACAAGGAGCCGCCATCAGTGTAAAAAACGTAAACCCAAGTACACCTCTCGTGTATCCAAATCAAAACTTTCGTTATCCCACTACGCCAGACGCAAACACCTACTGTGGTTGCGGCCCCGCAGTTACTTACTTCTCTGCAATGTCAAAATAAAGGAACTTGTTCCACCCTGACTCCTAAGTGCACGTCAGACTCCTTCTTTTCTCTCCAGACGCCACACACAACGGAACAGGTCAACAGGAACCAAGGCAGGCACACGGCCACAAACCAAAAGGTGTTCCAGTGTGGCTACTGTTTCAAATGCCCTAGGTGACACTGCAGTTAAGTTCGCTTCGGAACACTTGACACCACTCCCTTGAGCCGATGTCTCGACTGGAAACTCGATTCCAGGTTTCCAATACACAACCTTCCCTCAAAGGTTGTTGAAACAATTCCAAACTGCTATGATATACAGATCACCTAGTCACAAAACGTCAGAAACATTTCCAAAAGTTCTCAAGTCAAACTGGTTCTCGTCCAAACGCAAATAACCAGCTAGCCGGTGTTACTAGTCTCTACCAAACGTCTAGACTAGTTACACGGCTATTCAAGAACGAAATGATCCATTCAAATTCCTTTACAAAATTCTCTTGCAATACAGAACAACATGGGAACCTCATGTTCCATCTCCAAAACAGTTCTTCACACAGAGATGTCTTCTCATAGCTCCAAACCACCATGGAGAGCAGAATGTTCTGCTCGACTTCTCAGCTAATATCCCGCTAAAGTAGTTCCCTTACTGCAATAACCAAACGTCAGCAATAAGTCACAAATACAAAGGTCACAAAGTAGACTTCCAGATCAAATACCCAGAGGTCGAATACTATACGTAGGCATTGTCCTCACAATGCCGGAGTATCTCACATACTCGCAAGAGGTAATCAAAAGGCTTCACAAATATCTCAGATGTACGAAGCAACGTCAAGAATCGAAACGGATGTTCCAAAACCATCTCCGTCAGATTCACACTCCCATAAGGAGTCAAGGAACCTCCGAGATCGATGAAACCATATCATCCCGACTCAACTGTATAGCGAATGCTTCCGAAAGCATTCGCTCACTGTCACAAAGCTAAATAAAGCTTCAAACTATATTCAAAGTAGCTTGACCTCCGTGTAGATTCACTCAGACCCACAGGTCGATATCTCAAATCATCTCTTGCAGCTCCGTGTACCACAAAGGAACATCGAAACTACTTAAGTCTGTTGTAGACACCTTCCCATAGTCCAGTTTCACTACTGCAGAAGACTCAATGAATGCTTGTCGCACCAATGCCAAGTTGCAACCCCATAAGGGTGACAAACTTCCACACCCCCTTTCGACATGACATTCATCTCTCTCTTTACATACATACTAAAATTCACATCCAGTATGAACTTTGACATACCTTCAATGTCAGAGGTGTAGAAGACGTTGTATTCGCCAATAGACTTCGATATTCCATCATTTCAGCACATCTTCGAAATAATGTTGAAGACTTTGTTGAAGTGCTTGTAGATGTTCTTCATCCACCAGCGTAAATGAAGTCTAAACTCTTCTGAAATACACGAAGTTTCCAAAAAAACATAACTGTCTCTGAGAAATCAACTGATTCTCAAAAGTATCTTCCAGCTTGAAGTCGTTCAAGATTGAAAGTAGAATAGAATCGCTCCAACTCTGGATGATTCTCAAAAAAAACGGTTGTCCCTCGAACGCTTCGTTCATCATAAATAAACAGTCTATTCATATCCATAACCATCGCCAACGCTGATTTCAGCAATACTCCATAGACGTCTCCATGGGCAAAGCTCCCATCTATCCTCAACCCGTCAACATCACCAGCTCAGAATCCATCAACCGTCCCAAGGTGTCTCTTCGGAACGATTTCTTTCTTCCAATACCAGATCATCAACTGATCGAAGAGACCATGGCGTCAATTCACGATCAACTACAGTGCTGTTTGTTGTTCCCTAGAACAAACGAAAAAACACCAACAACACACACGAGATCCAAGACGAAGACAGACGAAGCACTGTCGGAGTCAACACAAAAACAAAGGCCGACTGTTTCAGCTAATCCACGTCTTCCAATGGAAGATAGGCGTGTCAGACAAGCGAAACTGTCATCAGTCTAAAAATACTCAGATAAAATCCACATTCGTGGAAATAAAATTAAGTTCAAGACATTGTTGCACCACGCAGACTCAGCTTCGGACAAGCTAAGTATTAGGCGCGCTAAGCTCAGGACATATTTCCAAAGACAGACCTTGCCCCCTTTTGAGGTAAAATCCATCAATCCTCAAACATCACTAAAGAAATGAATTCTGGTCAGCATAAAAGCTGATCTATCGCATAGTGAAAAACTACCAAAACAAACTTACAACCATTTTTACTCACAAACATGCTCATGTGCAACTTATGTCTCATGCATGTACTGCACATCCACTTTCACTACCAAGAGTTGATCCTTCCAGGATACAACTCACCTCCATGATGCGAACTTCTTCTAGGTTGCACTAATGCAACCTCTCGCCCCCTTTCAAGATCCGCTTTCCCTCTCTCCTTTTCTGCTGAGCACAGAGATCTGAAGTGACGGCAACGAATACATGCTGAATAGAGTGAACCTCGAGCTGGCCAAAGGTTGGAATACCAATTACCAACTATTCTCTCTACCGCACAGGTTGCAAGAAATTCAGAAAAGAATATACATCATGGGTTCCACCCAAAAGAAGCGGACGGGCTTCCCTCAACTCTCAGTAGTCGATGTCCCGAGTCTTCACGTTCTCAGTAAATCCTGCTGAACTGAGAGTTCCCATCACGAATCATCCCCAATCCCTGGGGAGCCCAGATACTGGTGATTCCGCTGGTTTGTTCAGGACGGTATGCCGTCAGGGACAATGTCCTCTGTACACCCGTTCCCGCATCTCTGGTAACGATGCCCACACACTGGCACGGTGTTGGGATCGGAAGGGGAGTATTTGGTCTCGGCCCGTTCGGCTGTTCCGGACAGAACGCCATAAAGATTGACACTGGCTCTGCCAGAAGTGGTGGAACTGCTGGGGCAGGGGCAAGTCCGGGTGATGTTGATCCTCCGGATTTGCAGTCCCAGCAGGCCCAGTAGTTCCAGGGGCACTGACCGTTCCTGGTGTGAGAGAAGTTCCTGCATCTCCCACGGCATGCCCGGAGGCTTCCAGCCATGGGCGGTATAGTGATTCCAGAGGTACTGATCCCTCCAGGTGTGATAGGAGTTCCAGTTCCTTCCACTGCAGCTGGAGCTGCTAGGAGTCTCACCATCTCTCGAAGATGCCTTCCAATGCTATCAAAGCCAAGACTGAGGTTGGTCTCCAACTTCTTTGTTTGCTTCTCCACTTCACTTTTGACTCCCTGTATGTTGGCTTCCACTGACTAGTTGCCAGTTAGAGCCCAACGACCAGTGGCAGCCCACCGGTCGAAAGCTTTGAGAGCTGGTCGTTTCTCCGGCCTGAAACGACACTCCTGATGTCATCGTTGTTATGCAGGTCGCTTCATTCTGGATCTGGACACTCAATTCTTCAAATCCTTTCTTCATTTCCACTCTTCCTTGGGTGAAATGCTTCATGGTGATGGCAAGCTCTTCACTTACATTTGCAAGTCTGTTGGAACACTCTGAGATCTTCCGAGCCAATTCCGTACTCACAGCCAAGACTTCAGCCGCGTTCACATCACCAGGTGGGGTGATTACTGGAGGAACCGGTGGAAACGGAGCATTCACGTCTCCTGGAGTTCCTTCTGGCATTGTTCCTCCTAGTAGCACAGATCCATCTGCCAAAGGTTCGGTTCCATCACCCACTTCAGCACCTGCCGGAGAGCCAGCAACATCTCCCATGCCGGCACCAGTGCTATCCAACACTGTGGAAGTCTCAGGACCCAAGTTGGCAGCATCAGCCTCAGCGCCACGTCCTCTGGAACGGATTCGGCTGCTGCCGCCATGACAGTGACCTTCTTCAGCAGCCATTCTCAACGTACGCTCCAAACAAATTCCAAGAGCCTGTACTATTCTACTTGAAAATCCCTGCTGGCAATAGAGCCTCATGCCTACAATCTCAATGTCTCAAACATCAGAACAAACAAACAAACCAACATGATGTGTATGCTCAACAATACAACTAACTGAGTCATCTTCACAAAAACTGCACTCGTCAACAAATGACACACTGACTGCAAATCTCAACTGCAAGAGCAAGGAGCATTGCAAACACTCAAACTTGTTTGTGTTTCATGTTCGTTTGTTTCGTTTCGTTTAGATTGAAATTCCACATGATTGCATCTTAACCTAGAATCGAGTTTACCAGTTGAGACATCGGCTCGAAGGACTGGTGTCAGAAATTCATTTGATGAACAGAAGCTGCTGTGTCACATAACTTGACATAAGACAGACCGACAAAGGGAACACATCATCTTCCTTTGTTCTTCTTGGTTTTGTTTGTTTGTTGTGTTGGTGTTTCCCTTTGACTGATCGTGTTGCGTCTGGAGCGAAAAGAAGGAGCTTGACGTCAGCATGTGGGAGTCGAGGGAGAAACAGTCCTTTTGACACGGTATTGCTTTAGTTTAATTAGGTTAGGGACTTACGCGCTGCGCTTGTGTTTGGTGTGCGTGGTTGACGTACGCGTCCGCCCGCGTAGTTCTGTAGGAATTTTGGAAGAAGCGTTGGATCTGACCGCAGATCTGTGCACGGCGCTTTTTCTGCACACAAGGCCATACCAGATGGTGAGTGAAGCAACAAAAGCACTATGCGGAAACCAGGGATCCCCCCAGCCAGGATCCCCGAGATCACATGGAGCAAGCCGTCAGGCATAACAGCTCACATATAGTCACTTCGAAGCAAGCCGTGTCGCAACGAGAGTGGTGAAAAGAAGGGTGAAACGGACAGTGAGACATGAGCTCATGTGAGACATGATGAAGGGGCAAGGCAGCCCACAGGGCACGCTTAGAGTCCGCTCAGTAGTGCTTTTCCAATCATCATACTATTGAATCCACACGTTGGAGTGTGGCAACCTGTTTTTGGGGTTGCGACATGACGCTCGGAAGGCTTCAGCTGTTCTAAAAGTTCACCAGAAACAATGACACCAGGAAAGGCAGAAAGTTCTCCTGAATCTTCTGCAGGGATTTGTGTTGAGCTTTGTACTAAGGTTCTGAAGTGATCACCAGGTTAGTGCATTGCGGATGTAAAGTCAAGGCATCGAAGAGCTTGAGCATTCTCGATTCAGATGAGACGTGTTTTTGTTTCACTTTTGGGCATGTTAGCTGTGATGTCATTGGTTGAAGGTGACTTGTCAATTGATTGCCGGAGATGACATGTTTTGGAATGCTTGGAGTATCTCGACAGGCTGAGGTTGGGAGTAAGTCCTGGAGACCCAAGTGTGTTTGGACAGTGAAGACTCCGACAGCCGACCTGCAGATGGACAGAGGTTGGGAGTAGGTCCTGGAGACACGAGTGGAGTGTTCGGATAATAGAGCCGACAACTGGCCTAGAAGTCTTTGAAAGTAAGAGTTGAGAAACCACTGGAGTGTGAGTGGAATCGTAGCGTTCAAGCTCAAGGAAAGTATCACCACATAGTCTATACCAAGAATGGACAATCGCGACAACCGACCATTATGTGAAGCAATGGAGGAACGGTACATTGAGTGGATTCTCGGATTGGAGAAGGTGACGAGTATCTTTCGGATAGTACAGACTATGCTTGTTCTCATGGAATGGCTTCTACCTTTGCTTGAAGATGTTCGTTTGAATGCGAACCAACGAGACATCATGACAATGTTCCGCGATCATCTCTTAGAATTGGAGATCGAGATGCAAAGGCAGATTTTTGAGATGCGTGAGCATATCTTAGGCAGATATCAGAGGTCATTGCAAGGTTGAAATACCTGTGACCCATTTCTGTGTGATAGATTTTGCCTACATGTGGTCGATAGGGTTCCTGGCAGTAGTGGTAAGCGTGAAAAATATGTGACAACGCCGGAGCTGCATGTGAGAGTAGGTTGCAGTTGCGTTGCAGGTGTGATTTTGTGATTTGGTTGTATAAGAGGTTTTGTGACTTTGGCAAGAAAGAGAGAGAGAGAGCCTGGAGAGTCACTAGGAAACTAGTAGCTAGTAAGCTTGGTGATTTTGGCAGAGAGTGAGAGAGAGTGCCTGGAGAATCACTAGAAAGCATTGGAAAAAAGTTAGAAAGAAAGTGGGCTGGACGGCAGGGTGCTGCATAGGTCCATACTAGAAAATTAAGAGAGAATAACATCTCGACAGGTTGGTCAGGTTGTAGATGATTCTGGACGCACGGAGCGCGCAGTGCGTGGTGCTACTGAGCCTGGCGTCATGCCTGGAGATGACAGTTGAAGAGAGAAAGTTTGGCATGAGAACCACGGAGGGTCAGTAACCTTGGTTTAGTTGCCACAGAGTGAGAAAGTTTGGCATGAGAACCACGGAGGGTTGGTGACCTTGGTTTAGTTGCCACAGAGTTGAGAAAGATTGGCATGAGAACCCGGAAAGGTCGGTGACCTGGTTTAGTTGCCATAGATTGGAAAAACGTTGGCATGAGAACCACGGAGGGTCGAGTTTGCTTTGTCAGTGACCTTGGTTTAGTTGCCACATTTGTAATGCAATGCGTGAATAATTGAACACCTGAGGTTCAGTAGTGTGCAGGAGCAGTGGAGCTTGACGGATGTTTGCACTGACTGGTGACCTTGAGATTGAAGCCTGAAGCATTGGTGTTTGCCTGGCAGTATAGGTACTAGAGTGCTGAGAGAGAGATGGATAGGAACCGTCATGGCACTGAAGGCACAGTGGAACTTGGTGTTGAGACTTTGAGTTGACAACGGAGTGAGCTGTGTTTGCCTGTTTGGGAACGTTGATTTGATTTCCCAGATGCATCAGGTAATCAAGGATGTTGGTTTGAACTGCAGTTGTGAGTGCGTTTGATTGGGACATGTAGTGAGTCATTGGGAGCGACCTGAACTGTGTAGGTAGTGGAAACTGTTTTGAACTGTATTTTGAAACGAAACAGGAAACTTTGTTGCGAGTTTGTTTTCATGTTTTTGACTGAAGTTTGAACAGTTTGCAGTGTCGCAGGCAGGTCAGGTATGACTTACGTTTTTTTTTGGATTGGTGCAGTTGTTTGTGAAACCTGGTGCAGATGCAGAGAAGGTATATTGGACCCTGAGACAGGTAGGTACTCTGGAGTTGTTGTCAGACTGACTGGACTTTGTGTGGAGACAACTTGAGTGTAAGTATTCCCTTTTGGCTTAGAGCAATCATACCGTACCTCTCTAGATGGATGGACGAGCATGGAGATTTCTGCAAGCCAAGTTTGGCTGTGAGACGAGCTCTATGGTCTTTATAGCGATGATTGCCAGTGTGGTTTGCCTACGATGGTTGTGGCATTTCCTTTGGTAGAGATGTAGTTTGAGAACAAGATGCTTGTGATGTTGGTCGACCCCGGAGGGTTTCCTTTGCGAACCTTGGGTCATGTTGAGTGGACATCTTGTACTACCAGAAGGCTGGCATGGAGTTTTACGAGATCTACAGCAGTGGAGCTTTGCAGAGGATCCTGAGAGGGAAGTAGAGCGGTAGTGTAGTTTGTGTGTTTGCGTGTTGCTCAGAGTGAAAAGCAAAAGAGAGGGAATCTGGGATTTGAGATTTGCAATTTTCTTTTGAGTTGAAGAGTTTTGACTTACAACAGAAAAGAAAGAAATGGGCTGGATGGCAGAGGCGCTGCATAGGTCCATAGGGAACTGGACGGCAGGGGCGATTACGACTTGCATAGGTTCCAAAAGGAAAGAAAAGTTGTAGAAAGTCAAAGCGTGGACCAGATTGCAAGACGTTGCAAGGTTCACACATGAGCTAGATTGCAGACGTGCATAGGCTCAGAGAACAGATTTAAGTAAAAGAGAAAGAAACAAAGGGAACTGGACGGCAGGGGCGATTACGACTTGCATAGGTTCCGAAACGTGAGACTGACTGAAATGAATGTAAATGTGCTGTCAGTTTGTGGCTCGACATACTGTCTAAGTGAGAGACGAAGTATGGAGCTGTCGATTATGCTGGACTTGACGTGACATTTTGTCTGGACTTCTCATGTTTGTATGGGTTTCATTCCACTGTCGCTGTTTTACTATAAGACAACTTTGGCTCAGTGTTTTTGCATTTCAGCTGCCCTCGCGATCGCTTTGAGATCCTATGGCATCAACGGCAATGGAATCCATTCGTCTTTGGTTGGCTCTGACTCCTAAGCAGTTTGAGGACTTGAACAATGGCAAGGAGATTCAGCCTGACGAATATTCCAAAAGGTTTGGACTACGAAAAGACCCGGTTGCTGCCGTTGAGCGTGCGCAGTACTTCAATGATTGGACACCGGAAGGTCCCAAGGGTGAGTTCTGTGCCAAGGATTACGTCCTGGTTGAGGTCGAACTGACCGCCATTGGCTATCTCCAAAAGGCCGAAGCGGGGATTCTCCTGAAATATAAGCCCAACGAATACCGTTGGCAGGGGACGATGAAATCCGTAGAGTTTGACCAGTATGGCAACTTGTTATACAGGTTTGCCGCGGATGCTCACCAGATCGTCTGAGTACAGAGGAAATATCCTCCCAATGTATAGGTTTTTGTAATGGTTCCAGGTCGGGTGGTAGTGCTAGGCTTGGAAGCCGACGATAGCTGCGAGGAGAAATGCAAAAGCTGTGGTGAAAGAGCTGTCAAGCTGAGATTGGAGTGAAATGACAATTTTGGGATGTCTTGGAGTTTCAGAGTTTTGGACGATTTCGGACTGGACGGAACTTGGACTTGTAGAATTCAGTTTGGGTATTTCTGTCAGCTGTCACGAGCTTTGCATGAGTTTTCATTTTGCTGCATGACATGTCTATGGGTTTCATGTGCACAGAAACCACGGTGATCTGTTTTGCAGTTTTGTGACGGGTTGTGTATGCATTGGCAGTTGGATTTGGATTGAGTTTGCGGTTTGTCACAAGTTTGCATTATCTTTGTTTTTTGTCTGAGACATTGAAGTTTGGTCGATCACATATTACCTGTCAAGATGTGCGGCACGCATCTTGGGGTAGTATTGAGTGTGATCTTTGTTGGAAGTGTGAGTCATCTGTTAAGGTGTGCGTCACGCACCTTAGGATGAACAAGAGAGAGTTTGTGCTTGGCATGGCATGAAATGGCTGAGCCATAGTCTGCATGGTCATTAGAGGGATTGTCGAGTTGAATTGCAGATTATGCCCAAGCTGTATTTGGGCCCCGGCTTATCCCAGCGGGTGCATCAGGCCTTGTCTAGGAGACTCGAGCAATTCATGGCAGCGAACGCGGCAGCTCCAGCAGCCCCAGCAGCTCCAGCAGCCCCAGCAGTTCCAGCGGCAGAGGGTGTAGAGTTTCCTGTGTCTGAGAATCCAGCGCTGTCGGCACAGGCAGGAGCTGTTGAGACGGATTCCGAGAAAGAGAAAGAACAGGATACTGTTCATGTGGATGGAGATGACAAGGAAGACAAGGAGGAAGGAGATGCTGGAAGAGATGATGACAGATCGAGATCTCCGAGGTTGAGAAGGCATGAATCCTTTGATCCCAATGAAGCGACAGACCTGCACGCAGCTGAAAGGGTCAACGGACAAACTTGAGACCCTCATCAAGAGTACCCATACTCTTCAGCATGACCTTTGCAGAAGCCTGGAAGCCGTTGGAGCAGCGGTCAATAACATGGCACGTGCATCAGAATCACTGGCTGCTGGTGTGAACCACAACACCAGCAGAGTGGGTGCAGTAGTGGGTGAATTTACCAAATTGAAAAAGCATCTGGAGTGGTCGCTGGACGTCTCGATGAAGGACGTGCTCAAAGACAACAAGAAAGGTCGCATGGAACGAGACCAATCCTTGCAGGATATCATGACCCAGCTCCACGAATCAATGGACAAGCTACAAGAAAACATGAAGCTGGTTGCTGAGAGGATTGAAAAGGGGACACCACCGCCAGAGGTACCTCCAGCATATGATCCTCCGCAACCACCCATGGGTCATCCTGGCATGTCACAGAGCAGTCCACCATTGGCACCTATGACGCCGGCTGCACCTGGCATAAGTCTCCCACCGCCACCGGCAGTGCCGCCAAGACCTGCGATCCCAGCACCACCGACGTTGGCGACGGTGAGGTTTGCAGGGTATAGCCCGGCAAGGATGGGTGAAGTACCAATGAGTTATCCCCTGGCTTTGGAGGTGAAAGACATGAAATCACCACCTACTCAGGTGATCGAGGAGGTCACGGGGCGTATCAGATCTGTTTCACCCACACCACGTCACGATCCTCTGACGGGGACGGCAGCGTTCTCCCCTCTGGGGTATATGCAGATTCAGGGGACGCGGGAGTACCGCAGGGTATACCCCTGATATCTATACCTGAGCAAAGTGCCAAAGGCACCGGAATTCGCCTGGTCTAACGACAAGAGAATAGTTGATTTTTGTCAACTCGAGGTTCACTTGTTGTTTTCAGAAATGACGGCATGGCTGAGCGCAGGCATCGAGCTTGAGTTTAAAAGGGGGGGCGAGACACGCCGATTGACGCAGTAGATACAGTTTTGTCTGCATATTTTTGTTTGCTTAAGGTTCGTTTTGTTGTCATATGTCTCTCAATGACGATAGCGAGAGCAACGTTCTTGAAGGCATTCAGAACTCGGAGTTGCTGGCAGATCTGAGGGAGACATCATGAAGAAAGGTTGAGGTTGTTCTTGACTGGCTTGATTGCGATATTTCTCATGTTTGAGTTGTTGTGTGCATGTTTTGAATTTTGTTTTTGAAACATGGAACTTGATGTTGTGAGTGTTGCCACAAACGCTTGTTATGATTGTGTTGTCATGGCACATGATGAGAACCTGGGAAGAAACTCGGATGGAATCTGAGTTTAAGTAATCGGAAAATCTTCCGGGGGAATCTGATGCCATGATTGCAAACATATTATACCCTTTTCAACGTCTGATTCATCCTAAAGATCTCGGAGGTGTGATATGTCTTGTTTGAGTCTATGGACAGAATAGCTCTCACAGCTTCCTCATTCTGTGCCAATCTTAGCTAGTCCTGACCCTGACGGTGAGAGATTCTCATTCAGAACATTTTGAATTTGTTGTGCAGTGACTGTGAACTGTACTTCACTTGCTCTGAATTTGAGATGAGTTGCATGAGTGATATTATTTTGCTTGCGTTTTCTTTTCATACGCCTACCTTCTTCACGAAGGTGCGGACTAGCTGAAACAGTTGGCCTTGTTTTCGTGTTGACTCCGATCGTGCGACGTTAGGTTTCGTCTTGGGTCTCGTGTGTGTGTGTGTGTGCGTTTGTTTTGTTTTGTTCTGTTGTTGTTGTCTTGTTTGTTGTAGGAAGACAACAGTACTGTAGATATATCGTTATCGACGCCATGGTTTATCCGAGGAACTGGATTTTGGAAGACGAGCTTAATACTGGGAAGACTTTAGGAGTCTTTGGACTGAGTCTGGTATTCCAACATCTGGCTTTTGCGACAGAGAAGATTTTGAATTTGGAAGTTACTACATTATGCATGAGTCGAACAAGATGAGTTTTAGATGATGCTTCATCCTCTATTTGATGACCTTGAAGGAAGCACAGTTTTTTGACTGTCCTTCATCTTTCTTTGGATATCTTCTGATCATGGACATGATCTGGAACGTGAACATTTTTCTGCCAGGTACGGCAGTGATGTGAGTGGATGAGATGTCATGTCGAAAGGGGGTATGGAAATTTGACACCCTGTGGGAGCACCCTTTGGGTAAGGGTGAAGCGACATGTCATTCATCATTGTGCACGAGCTATGCACAGAGGATACGTGGAAGGTTACTGCAAGAAGTCATGGAAGAGGTAGAGAACACTCTACTTATTGCGGAAGGAATCTTGTATGTGACCATCCTGTGTCACAATATTCTATTGGTCTTCGGACTTATTATTTCAGACATCATGATGATGTCAGTGATCAGTGTTGACCAGTGATTGTGGTATATGGATCAGTTCTACATCTTATTCTGGATTCGACTTGAATCTGGTACGGCTTATTGCCTGAACTGAAGATACTTACATTGGTTTGACATTGAGATTATTTCTTGTGTCCACGACACTCCTGGACACGGTGTATTGTGAAGCTCATTCTCTCCAAGTGATGAGAACACAACTAGAAACTCTTGGAGAAGAGTTTAAGCTAGCTGGAAATATCTGATGGAGAGAACCTATTATGCTTTGAACTTGGACCTTGAGATGCATTGGCATTGTGAGGGCAATGATCATATTTGGGCATCTTATTTGTCTGAGAGTTTTGTGATGAGATGTTTCGGTATTGTGAGGACAATACCTACATCATCGTCATCGTGGCCTATAGATCATACACTTGATCTTATGGTGTGCATTTTATTGTTCCTGAGATGACTTTGGTTATCTCTATGAGGACGACATTGTCTTGACACGACTTTGATCTACACTGTGGATTGGCTATTACAGTGGTCGAAAGACTTCAGCGATACAACTGTATTTGGCTGACCTACATTGACAATGTCGAACAGAACATTCTATTCTACATTGAAGTTGGAAACTGTGAAATGCTATCTCTATGTGGAAAACTGATTTGGAGAAAGAACTTTGTGTTCTGACTACGTTTTGTATCCAGAAGAAGGTTGTACAGATACCTTGTGTGAATCACTTCGTTCTTGAGAAGTTGGTCAGCTTGTGACTAATGAGCTGGTTATTCACGTTTGGATGAGAACCAGTTTGTTCTGAGAACTTTTGGAAGTGTTTCAATGGTTTTGGAATTCATCTAGTGAAATTGAGTTTTGTAGACTTCTAGCAGCTGGAATAGTTTCAACAAACCTTTATTTGAAGAACTTGAGGTTTGTTAACTGGAAACCTGGAATCGAGTTTACCAGTTGAGACATCGGCTCGAAGGACTGGTGTCAGAAGTTCATTTGATGAACAGAAGCTGCTGTGTCACATAACTTGACATAAGACAGACCGACAAAGGGAACACATCATCTTCCTTTGTTCTTCTTGGTTTTGTTTGTTTGTTGTGTTGGTGTTTCCCTTTGACTGATCGTGTTGCGTCTGGAGCGAAAAGAAGGAGCTTGACGTCAGCATGTGGGAGTCGAGGGAGAAACAGTCCTTTTGACACGGTATTGCTTTAGTTTAATTAGGTTAGGGACTTACGCGCTGCGCTTGTGTTTGGTGTGCGTGGTTGACGTACGCGTCCGCCCGCGTAGTTCTGTAGGAATTTTGGAAGAAGCGTTGGATCTGACCGCAGATCTGTGCACGGCGCTTTTTCTACACACAAGGCCATACCAGATGGTGAGCGAAGCAACAAAAGCACTATGCGGAAACCAGGGATCCCCCCAGCCAGGATCCCCGAGATCACATGGAGCAAGCCGTCAGGCATAACAGCTCACATATAGTCACTTCGAAGCAAGCCGTGTCGCAACGAGAGTGGTGAAAAGAAGGGTGAAACGGACAGTGAGACATGAGCTAATGTGAGACATGATGAAGGGGCAAGGCAGCCCACAGGGCACGCTTAGAGTCCGCTCAGTAGTGCTTTTCCAATCATCATACTATTGAATCCACACGTTGGAGTGTGGCAACCCTGTTTTTGGGGTTGCGACATGACGCTCGGAAGGCTTCAGCTGTTCTAAAAGTTCACCAGAAACAATGACACCAGGAAAGGCAGGAAGGATGACACAAACATCCATGTGCTGAACTGGAAAGGACCGCCTTTAGGAGTCCAAATTCTATAACCTTTCCAACCCCAAAAACCGGGTGAAACAAATCGAACAATTTAATGACATCATCTTGCGCATCTTGCGCTTTCTTGCGGAGTCGTCTGGAGTCACAAAGCTGGAACTCTTTCAACGCTTTCCCCATTGTCAGGTTTCACGACTCCACCCGACTCCGGCAAGACTCCGCAACAGGACATCAAAACTGGCACAAAACTGTGGTAAAACCGAAATTTTGCATCTCCAACCTTCTTACGGAATCTGCTGGAGTCATGAAATCGAAACTCTTCCCCCAAAGGATTCATCCGGTTTTAAATATACTATCATTCTTTCACCGGATACTGAACTCCGGGCGACACAATCCGACCCGCAGGAATGGCCCTTTCCAAAGCGAAAAGCGGTAGTGCGTGGCAATCCCATTTTTGGCAGTGTGGAACCTTGCGAGCTGCTCGAAACACGAAGCTCTTCGCATGACGCAAGTGGATCAAAGTCGGCTTTTGTTTGAAGCAAGCTTTCAACGCAACTGTGGGGAGGACCATTCTTGGAGTCCAAGAAGCCAATGTGTCACGGCCCGAAAATGAGATTGCTGCAGTGACCTTTTTTGCCAAAATTGGCGCAGCTTTAACAAACAGCAGCGCTTTTGCAAGTGCAACGGAACGGCAGGATCGCGAGGAACACGGTTACTGATTGAAGGTTTCCAGCCCAGCCTGGAGCAAAAGAGCAGGTTGCTAATCTTTGCCAAAGCACCATGTTGTTTGGAATTGTTTGGGTGTTGTTGTCGCAGGCTTTTCCAGCATGGCGTGTGAGGTGCTGAGTCCGGCTGCGACATTGCTGGTGGGATGCCTTTTTCTGCGTTTGCCTTGGGAACGGATCATTTTGTCACGATTGGACGTCGCACTGCTTTAGTTTTGTTTTGGTCTCTTGATGCGTTGTTTGTTTTTGGGCTTCCCCCCTTCGCCCCTAGACTCCAAACGCGGCAGCTTTGCGGGTCGTGAACGACCTGGCGGAAGCCATGAAGGCGTTGGACGGAAAAAAAAGCGGCAGCTTTGCGGGTCGGATTGTCTGTCGCCCGGAGTTCAGTATCCGGTTAAAGAATAATAGTATATATTTAAACCGGATGAATCCTTTGTTCACATTGGGGGAAGAGTGACTCCAGCAGATTCCGTAAGAAGGCTGGAGATGCAAACTTTCGGTTTTACCACAGTTTTGTTCCAGTTTTGATGTCCTGTTGCGGAGTCTTGCCGGAGTCGGGTGGAGTCGGTACACCTGCTGAAACCTGATTTACAATGGGGAAAGCGTTGAAAGAGTTCCAGCTTTGTGACTTCAGACGACTCCGCAAGAAAGCGCAAGATGCGCAAGATAATGTCATTAAATTGTTCGATTTGTTTCATGCCCGTTTTTGGGGTTGGAAAGGTATAGAATTTGGACTTCTAAAGGCGGTCCTCCCCAGTATGTAATCAGGCTGACACGTGAACTGGAGGTAACATGAGTCCCCAGGCATGGGAGTCGCTGGGCGACCCGATGGCTCAGTTGGTATGGCGTTGGTCTTGCCAGCGCTGACAGACTGCCGGTGGTGGTTCGAATCCCTGCTGGTCCACTCGGGAGTCTCAAGTGCGACCCGCCGAAAGGCAACAGGCGCCGACCACAAAAAACCCAGGCATGGGAGTCGCTGACTCCGGCAGCTTGGATTTCTCCCCCGGCCATTGGTAGGATCGTCTCAGCATGCTGCAGCATCCAGGCAAGACGTATAAGCGAGTGCGAGAAATTGACGGTGGTGCCTTCCAGCAGTTCAGGGTCAACCAGTTGTGGAAGAAGCGCAACTTCCCTTGCTGTGGCTGCGCGGGACTGGGCAACCAGGCCAGGGAGGATTGCGTTGAGCGTGTTGAGATCCTCGGCAGCTGGTTGGGTCAGTTGGCCGGTCCACATATTGCCCAACATGTGTTCTCCTCTCGCTAAGATGTCCTTGGCAAGAGTAAGTCCCTCATTGGCAGTGTCCTCCAATAGCTTAATCATGGCTTCAGCTAAAGTTGGATGGCATGAAGTACGTTCTATCGCTACGAAGGCCGTCTTTCTTGGCAAGCAGGAGTTGTCGTGATCGCTTGGCGTTGGGGGCAGCTCGTGCAAGTCCTCCAGGAGTCTGCTGTGCATCGCCTGTCCAAAGGATAAGTGGCTGCTGCTTGAGCAGGCTGATTGTGGCGATCTCACGGTCAGTGCCGTACTGTTGACCTTCGTCAATGATCATCACTGAAAGATCCTGCATAAAGTCCGTCAATGTGGACCACTGCATGGTGAGGTCTTGTGCTACTGTGCCACCCGTGGCCATGACTAGCTGACACTTATTAAGCATCTGTCTTCTCTCCCTCGGGTTGATGTCAATCTCGTGTGCGAGTAGTTGGACTTATTTCTTACCTGGTCCCCGACAAGTCTTCCTAGCCGCTTGAGCACACACTCTAGGGGGTCAAGCCACTGCAGGAGGTCTGCGAAGGATCTGGTGCCAGAGTTTTCTTTGCATAGAAATAGAATCTTCAGTTTCCGATCCACGTCTAATTGGATGAGTGCTAGAATGAGGATCGCCATGGATTTGGATTTTCCTGCACCAAAGAGGCCTTGGATACATAGGTCGAGCCTATTAGTGAGGAGGACCATCGTTACTGCACAAAGCGTGCCTAGCACATGTCCATCCATCTCGGCAGCATATGACAGGGCAGAAGTTCCAGCTATTCATTGCTTCATCTTGGATATGGCATGGAGTGAGCACTTGTCGCAGCAGCTGCCCACAGAGTGATAGAAGGTAGGATCTTCTACTTCCCTCCATGCCGTTGACTGCTGCTTGGACATTGTAGATGCCAGTTAATTCACTGGTAGATTTAGTAATGCCAAACATCCACATGTCCTGCAGGCGAAACGTCTCGGGCAGGAGGGGTGCGTCATCATGGACGGCAGCATCCAGGGGTTCGAGGCCATACCCAGGTCCAAGTAGTGTGTTTGTAGCACTTGGTACTGAGCATCTGCAAAGAATTCTGTTGCTGGTATGGTTGGAAATGCAACTTCGATAGCTTTGGGATTGCATTGGCGGTAGATTCGGGCTGCAGGCAGCTCGTTTTTGTTTTTGCTCGTTTTAGGTGTAATGATAATGCTGAGAACGAGCCCGAACAAGACCTGTAGCATTCCCTGTGTGCGGTCGTCTGTTGGAGTGATACCGACCATGGCAATGAGTCGGCCTGTCCCAATGGGGCAGATTTTGTGGTGGTGTGCTTCACTTTCTAGCAGTTGGCGTACATCCGCTTCGCCGAGACTGGGGTGTCTGAAGGCAAACGTGTCGTATCCTCCTGTGACTTTCCAGTGGCCAAATTCGCTTCCTTTGAAGAGGTAGGAAAGCCGGATAGGTTGCCATGCTTCACGAATCGGGCCAGCACTTTGCATAGTGAGACCCGTTTCATTATAGCCATCATTGGGACTAAGGATCGGCAGGTAGTAATCCAGCATGTAGATGTAGATTGCAATTGGTAGCTGCAATGTTCCTAGGAAGTGCTGGACCATTGTGGTATAGCTGGGCATTTGAGCTCTTGAGGCTATCTGCACTGTGGCCAGAGTTGCCAAATGTTGGACGGCATCCTGTTCTGTATTTATGTTGGCCTGCCGGCGTGCTATTGTCGTCACCAATTTCTCAGTGGAGGTGTTTGGAGATTCACATAAGATGGCCAGTTCTCGAAGGAGGGCCCTCGCTCTGTAATCGAGTTCAAAGCTGCACCACATTAATCTGAGTGGGGCTTGTGCATAGACTTCAAATGGGAGGACCCCTGGCATTCTCTCCAAATCAGTTAAGTCATGGCGCCCTTCTGGAAGGTTCACTCTCGTCCAGTGTGAGTAGCTGTGTTGTGCTCTGCCCAGGTATGCTCGCCAGCCTGTGACGTAAGTGATTTTGAAGCCATGTTGCTGAAGGAGCATCATGTCGTTTCTGGTTGGGGTCCAGACACACAAACGATCGTCAGCATGGTGGATCAGGTGCAATTGCCGTTTGTCTGGGTATGTCTGTCGCGTGAAAAAGGTTGGTGGGAATGCAACTGCTGTGAGCACGGTCGTGCCTTCAATGTTTGGGAATTCTGAGAGGATTCCTTCCCAGACAATACCTGCATATGACCCTGCGCTGTGGCCCCGGATAGAGAGTGTTACACCAATTTGTTCGGCATGTCTAATAATTTCGGCATTGGAGAGGTTAGGGGGTCGACAAATGCCCGCCAGTGGGTGTGTCGCCAACAACTTGGTGAAAAGTCGTAGGCTCTGCTTATATCCGGCCCAGGGTGGCTTACGATGTGCTGGGGTGACTGGGCCCAATTGCAACAAGCGCTGGGCTCCGTGAATGATTTGCACCTGGACTTGGTGCTGCTGTTGTACGCCGTGAACTTCACTCCATGCATGTAGGCCGACTGGAAAAAGTGCTAGGTGGAGCATGAGGTATTCTTGGGTTTGGGCAGTGCCTGCAATCGTCCCCCTTTTGGCTTCCCAGTCATCTTGTTTGCTTAACGAGGGCCCATAGACGTGTGCGTCCTTTTTGCACGCAAGCAAGACGTCCCATTCCTCGTCTAGCTCGCCACCTCCCAAGCCCGTACACTGAGCAATCAGGTCTCCTGTGTCAGTGGGGTTGATCTGCCATGCTGTGCTCTCTATTATGACTGTTTGCCAGTCTTTGTACTTCGGATCTGTGTGGCTTGAAAGAATTTCATTGATGGTGAGTTCTGGATTGTTTGTTGGGATTTGCAGTCGCCTGCACAATGAGCCGTACAGCGGTTGAACTTCTTGGGGTGAAAGCTTGAGGCTGGCATGTTGTCCACAGAACACCGGCACTGCTTCGCAGTTAGTGGCCCATGGCGTCTGACTGTTGTGCTGGTGGGGTATAGCTCTGCTGGTGTCCAGAGGCTTTGGAGTAGCAGCACTTGTGTTGGGGTGAGTGTGCGCGTTGCAGCTACATGAGGTATCCGATGACTGCAGTGGTATCCGATATCTCCGGAGATTCAGCTGGAGACACTTCCATTGGAATTTGAAAGGGTGAGGCAGGTGGGTGCAGGTTAGTTGACATTCCTTGCGTAGCCTGGTCAGAGGTGCCGTCTGGTTTAACTGAGGAAAGCTCACCGGTCTCCGGGGTAACCTCTTTGGGATCAGGTGCTGCGGGAGTTCGTGGAGTGGCAGGTCTGACATCCGCCAACGTTTGTGCCTCAATCTTCTTCTCCAGCCTGTCAGCAGCATTTGGTTCTGTCGCAGGTGCGGTAGTGTCTGCTGAGTTGCTAGTCACCTGCTTGGGATGCATAGTAGCGTCAGGCAGTGGCCCTGCTGACGCTTGGGCGTGCTTGTCATGGCTGGTCTCAGCATCCGGCGTTTTCGATTGTTGGTCAGTCGGAGGTTGACCGGTGGGGTTAGAGGCTTTGCGCATGGCCGCATAGCTTGCTTGTATCTGTAGGTACAGGCGTTCACTATCATTTAGATCCGTGGTCGTGGCTTGTGCTGGCTGCGCTTCGCTGGTATCTGGGCCTCCCGCCGGTTGCTTGTCGGCCTCCACGGTGGGGCGCTTTTCCCATCTCACCGCTTTAGGAGCTGGAGAAGCCTGTGTTTTAGCAGGCGGCTTGGCCTGTGATTTGGGCAATCGCTTCTGGAGTCGTGGCATGATAGTGGCACGCAATTCAGGCGGGAAAGGTTCATTGGTCTCTGCAAGCCATTCGATGGTGTCTTCATGCAGCCATAGCGACGTCCTGTGCAGACCGATGGTTTTAACTCCCTTTTCTTCCAGCGCCCAGAAGAGTGGCAGCGGGGGAAGCAGGTCATGTGAAAGCACAATCAACGGCAGCAAAAACTCAAACTTCTTGTTGTCAGAGTAGACGGCTGCTCCATTGGGGTGCACTCTCAAATAGGTAAATAGGTGTCATTATACTTGAATGGACATACAACCTTCAAGGTGCAGCCATAACGGTCAAAAATTGACATTCGTATATCCAGGTATGCTTTGGAAACATCGTATGCATAGTCGGTGTCAATCCACGTAACGTCAAGGAATTCCGGCCTGACTTTACGCTTGTAGTTGACTACTTGCCAAAATTCTTCATAGAACTCCGTCTCCACCAGTGTGGAGAATATGGTCCACGGGACTTCCTCAATATGCAACTTATTGTCTTCAGCCAGAGTGAACTCATATCTTGCCCGACGGTCTCCAATGACTATTGCGCCAGACACCATCAAGAATCTGATTTGGTCAGCATGGGGCATTCGTAAATCTAGGCCAGAGGTAATGTCCATTTCCTTCTGGTCTACCACATACATCTCCCCGGAAGGGTAGTTCATTCCATGGGGCATTCTGACCACCAGCCACGGGTCTCCCGTGTTGGTTCAGTTTGTTCACAAGGCTGTCGGTACGGCTGCGAGGCTAGCAATCACTGGTGGGTGTACAGCAGTGTCGCTAGTGGTGGCAGCAAAATCACAGCAAATTGGTATGGCAAAAACCTAGGCAGAAGGCGACCGCAACACGAGCTTATCGCTGGCTTTGCAGCAACCCGTGAAGGTGGTCACCAAGCAATGGGTATCCCACGTTGGTTTGAGCCAAAACTTGAGCCAAAGGCTACGGAGTTGCTGACTATCAAGCAAAAGTTTATGTCAAATTACCCATCAGAATTGATCCATGCGGACCTTTTTCCTTCTACCAGGTTGTGAGTGTCGTCCATGACCAGCTCACTAAGAAAGTTTGGAAATTGGTACCATGGAAGTTTCGCATCTTACTTACCAAGTCGGAGGAGATCTTAGGAAATCGAGCCCAAAAGATGCCAAAAATCGACCATCTGGGCTTACATGCCTTGCTATTTGATGATCCTCCTTCTCTTGACGTGTCCAACAATGCCATGGGGGTGAACTCATCGCGCCATTGCATTGTGCCAAGGAGCGCACTTGGCCAATCTTAAGGCTTTTACTCATAAGTTCATTGGCTTTTTGACCGCCAAGTATGATGGGGATCTACGCAATCCAAGTGTTTTGGAAGCTCAGCATGCAGACCAGAAGATTTGGACGGTTATTGCCAAGCTCATGGAACGGGGATGGACAATGGATGATTGCTTGCATGAAATGACAAACCTACGTCATGACCTACCAAGCCTTCTCCACCCACGACCTCGTGTTCTCAAGGCACTGCCAGCTCCAACCTCACAGACCGCATCCCCCCGATTGGATGGACAGAAAGGCAAAGGCCAAGGGAAGTCCAAGGGTAAGCAAGGTTCAGGCAAATCCAAGGGCAAGAATCAATGGGTTACAGAGGTTCAACGAGATGGTGCCTTTAAGCAAATCTGCATGAGGTATCAGGTTGGAAAGTGTCACCTTTCCAACTGTGGCTCCCAGCATGTTTGTGCGTACCCAGTGGATGGAAAAGTCTGCGGCAAGAACCATGGGGCGATGTCGCACTTTGCCTCACCCCACTGACTCCCCGAAGGGGAAATTGATTCAGTTTCTACCTTGCATGACCTGTCAACAAAGGATGACCCGATGCTGACTCAGCCCATACCCAGTGTGGACGCAGTTCAAGACTTTGATCCACCAGTGGAGCATTTCACTCCGGGCTGTTTGCCTCAACAAGAGCGGGAGACACAGGAATGTGCTATAACAGACACCGTTACTACTTCATCGGGAGCCCTGGCTCCTTCCACTGCGATCCCACAAACAATATCAACATCGGTTTTGACAGACATTCCCAAAGGAAAAAAATCCTGGATATCTGCTCAGGCGTTACACGCCCATTATCAATGGCTATTCTTGATCAAGGACACCCAGTTCTCTCATTTGATATTTTATTGGACTCTTCGTTGGACATTTTGGCGGATGCTGCCTATGAAGATTTATTGCGTGTTGCGGCGAGTGGTCAGGTTGGTTACGGGGCAGCCAGCCCTTCATGCTGTGAATACAGCAGGCTCAAATTGCGAGACGATGGGGGCCCTAAAGCACTGCGATCACCAGAACACTTGTCTGGTCTCCCCAGCCTTACAGCTTGGGAGCTCCAACAAGTCCAGGAAAGCTTTGTGATGCTTTCGCGATGTGTCGAAGTCCTTACATTGGTTTTTCAATCGGGCGGTCACGTACACTTGGAACAACCATTGAATGCTATGTCATGGTTGGAGGGAGTGGTACGGCAATTTCTTCAACTGATTGGGGCTTCGTGCATCAATATTGCAGCTTGTGCCTATGATATGGATATATACAAAGTTTGCCTCCAGTTTTTTGGGACTTCGCCCCTTGGGATGCACATGTCAACATCCTCCCAACTCTCATGTTCGTCTCCAGGGCCTACGGGATGACTCAGATGCTTTTGCAAGCAGGGCGACTGCACAATATCCATCCAAATTGGCACAACTGTTTGCCACGTTAGTGGCACCACTTTTGGACACCCCAGCATTCGATTTACAATGGTCGTCATTGAATGCGATCATGCCCATCAAACAACTCTCGGACTATCCTTTTGCACAAATCCACGGGGGTGGAGCTTTTTCCCACCCTGACTGGAGTCAGGATCAACGTCAAGAACAAGATTGGTTTCATGAGCTCCGCACCTCCTGGGTTTCATGAGCTCCGCACCTCCTGGGTGCACCGAATTGTTTCAGCAAGGTTAGATAAAATCCTGCTGGCTCATGTGGCTTCGGGCAGTACCTCACCGCCTTTTTCCACAGAGATACTACATCCCTTCAGGGAAGACCTGGAGAAATTTTTGGTATCACATTGACAGCAACCTGACTGGTCAATTCGGAAGCATCAACCTATGCATCTTCATATTCTTCATTCGCTACAGAGGATCATGCATGATTTTGATTTTACATTATTACCCAGCTTATTAGAGGGTGTCCGGACAGGTTTCTCCACAGCAATTCCTCCATCGGGTATTTTTCCACCCAAAGAACCAGCAGACACGGAGTCCGAACCATTGTCAGCACACCTCTCCAATTGGCAAAGCGCAGAAGAGGACCTGAAGTTAACGCGGGAACTCGTTCAAGAAGAAGTTGATCAAGGTTGGGTTTTCGCTTATCCAGGTTCTTTAGATGAAGCCCAAAAAGAATATCCCGCTGGAGTCGCTATTGGAAAATTGGGAGTTGCTCGATCGGAGGGAAGAGCTCCTCGCCTTGTAGTGGATTCCAGTCTTTGTGGACTGAATGGTCGCTGCATCATTCCTGAGCGGTCCACCTTACCTACAGCCAAGGAAGTTCTACGCAGTTACCCACTACGAAATTGCCAGAAAGCCTTGACAGGTTTCTCCTTGGACGTCAAGGCAGCTCACAAAAGAATTGTCCTACATCCAGATGAATGTGGCCTAGTGGGTTTCTCCCTGGAGGGACAACTTTTCTTCTACAGAGTTACACCTTTTGGTGCAGTTTTCTCGGCATTCTGGTGGGCGCGTTTGGGTGGACTTATTTTGCGTATATTTCACCATCTGATCTGGTTGAGTCATGCAGGATTTTTATATGTAGATGATTTTCTCTTTTTTATGGAAGCCAACATGATGCCATTGTCTGCAACATTGTTATGTATTTTTTGCCAGCTACCGGGAATTCCCATCAGCTGGAAGAAGACTGCCATGCATTCTACCATTGACTACATTGGTTGGCGGTTCAACTTCAATGCAGGGATTGTTACGATCCCGATCGACAAAATCCTCAAACTGCGAGGGTACATCGAACACCTCATCTCGCAGCCAAGAACGACACGCAAGTCCTTGGAGAAACTAATTGGATTAGCAATGTGGATTACTCAACTGTTTCCACTTATGCGGATCTGGATCCATTACTGGTATCACGACCTCTACACCATCCCTGCAGCACATTTCAGTATTGATGCCGGCGTATGGCCTCGCATTCATCAATATTTAACACCGAATTTGACATTTCATACAGCACCTCTGGGCTCGGCTATACCATTATCAGGCAAATTGATTTCTGTCCGACATCAAACAGTATCATCCTTGGCCGATCTTTCCTCCTTACATATCAAAACCGAAAACAGGATTTGGCTACGGATTATCAATCCAAATTCGTCGAAACGTAAACTTCGACCTGATTCTCTTCGTGTTCTGAAGTTATTTGAGCACTGGCTGATGGGAGTTCCTCCATCTCGCCCAATGCGAGCAAAACCGTATTGGAACGGAATTGCTTCCGCAGATGCATGTGCCTCTGGTTCTTATTGTCAAATTGGAGGATTTATTCGCCATCATTCAGGAGTTCAATTTTGGTTTTCTGAGAAATTTTCTCATGCAGATTTTGACACTTTGTCAATTCATTTGGACCCCAATATGCAATGCAGCATAGCATCCTTTGAAACCTTAGCCCAAATAGCACTGGTATGGTTGGTTGCTACTTCTTTTCCTGGTTTTCGAATTCCCATTGGCCCATACGCTTGAAGTCTTTGAGCGACAACACTGGGGCTGAAAGCGTGAGCAACAAATTATTTACTACGACTCATCCACTATGTCTTTTTGTCAAGATCCTCACGTGCCTGGCTTCCACTACAGGTATTGAATTGGATGTGAGTCATATTCCAGGAGCAGACAATATTATTGCGGATGATCTGAGCCGTTGGGATTTTTCTACTCCCATACCACATGATTTTCAACCAGGTGAAAGAATTCAACTTTCACTCAGCCAACTCTGGCATTGTTCACCTCAACCCACTTTACATCCACCTGACTCCAAACTCCTGTGGAAACTCCCACTTCATTTTACTGAGTAATCTGCTGGAATGGTTCTCACTTTCTTGTTTGGGGGTGTTTTGGCGATAACCATAATACCAGATAGTTTTTAACTTGGGTTGTTGATGCCATCTGGTCAAATGGTTCGATTGAAGTATGGTCGAATCCAACCTGGTTCAACAGTGAGACAAACCATCCAGCAGATGAAAAGGGAGTAGGTTCTGAGATCAGAAACGAGACAAGGTCAAACGGGAGGATCGAATGCGTTTGTTGGTTTTGCGTTTTAGTTTGTTCGTTTGCGAAATCTGGATTTTATCTCATTAACAAATGAAAGTCCTTGAAGAACGTTTAATGTACTTGTTCATTGTGTTTTGCAAGGATCTTCTTTGTATACCCTTTCCATTTTGGCTCAAGGACTTTCATTTGTGCGTTTACATTTTTTGTTTCCCTCCCTCCCACACCTTGTTCTCAATTTTACTTCTGGGTCTTGTCGACCTTCGGATCTCAGTGTTTCACCTTGCTTTCACCAATTTCGACTCGTATGATGCTCCACTTTCGGGACTTCGAGTCATTGGCTATATGTTTTACGGTGGCGTTTCTATTTGATCATTGTCTTCTACTCCACATTTTGCTTTGATGTGCTTCGTCTTTCCATGCGTTGGTGACTTTTATGTCACTCTTGGCATTTCTGCAAAGCCGGCGATAATGCACAATTGTGCATTAACTATATTCAATCGACCCGAATGGGTTGTTGATGCCATCTGGTCAAATGGTTCGATTGAAGTATGGTCGAATCCAACCTGGTTCAACAGTGAGACAAACCATCCAGCAGATGAAAAGGGAGTGCGTTCTGAGATCAGAAACGAGACAAGGTCAAACGGGAGGATCGAATGCGTTTGTTGGTTTTGCGTTTTATTTTGTTCGTTTGCGAAATCTGGATTTTATCTCATTAACAAATGAAAGTCCTTGAAGAACTCTAAACTTCCTTCGAATATCATGTGATGAGGCACCTCACGAAGCAGTGCAGAACTATGGCCACCTATGCCAGGAAATTCGCATCACTTGATGCAGTGTTTTGAAAATCAGTCTTTTAACTTGTGTGAGCCAAAGCGGTTTTGCAAACAATTTGTCCGACGAATTTCTGATTGCTGCCGTTGAAGTTCGAAGAGCTCCCTGGAGAGATAGAAGCATTGTCTCGAACAATGGTTTTCATTTGCGAGCACCGGCTTGCATCCTCACTGAGCCAAGTCAGTAACTGAGAGATGCGCGCCTATGTTAAATAGCTGGACAGCAACCGGTTCCCTTTTCTTGCTTATGGGAATTATGGGGTGCTGCTTATGCTTGGGTGGAGGGTGCCTTGGCTCTTTGCGGGCGAATTGCTATGGAACTGCCGATGGTCCAGTGAGGATTGGCTCTCTTTCGGGACAAAGGGTTTCGGAGTAGCACCTTGGAGGCCCAATCATAAGATCTCCAAGTGCGATGCATGAGCTTGCTGCGCACATGGTCATCCTTTGGACGTCTACTGCCTGTGCTGTTATTGGCAGCCAGTTTCCTGTTGAGGGCACCCGTTCTGCCAGTTTGCTCTCTGCTATGCCGCGCGAAACGTTGTGTTCTTGACGGGAAAAACGTCCGTCAGTGATTGGAGAAAAGTAGGTTCGCTTGCGCGACGGTTTCGGTCGCGTTCGCGATAGTCTCGAAACGGTCTCGAGGTGCTAGAGATGTGCTTTGCGCTCCTGACCACGGCGTTCAAATGTGCTTTCTTGCACGCAGTTTGCATACCTCTTCAAATTGGTGCAACCGTGCAACCTCTGCGTTGCCGTGATAGCAGAGATTCAATGAGTTCTTTCTCCTTCGCTGGATGCTCTTTGCAGTGCAAGTCAATGGATGCATTTTCGACACCCGGTTTGGCAGTTGGCAATGCGCTTCTTGTGTCACCTGCCAAAATTGCAATGGTTCATAGTGAATTTATTGCGGGGCAAGTTACAGGAAATCCACTAGCCCTCTACCATCGAACTGGCATGAGGCGGCGCGTGGGTGACAGTGAAAACAGGATTGCACTTTGTGGTGTTCCTTTAGATCATGTGCCGAGGATGAGCCCTGCCTGGAATCTGTGGCATCAACGGTCCTTGGACCCCGTGTGGGGCTTTTCCCTTTACACTACATGAGCACCGGCTGGTGGATTCCGTCTCTTGGGATGCGAACCAGATTCTAGATGATGTTGTTCGTTTGCAAGGAGTTCAGTGGACAGGTATCTCAAACGCTTTGTGGCCAGACACATGAGTGCATTCAATGCCAGTGCAAACTCCTGAGGCTTGGATTGGCGAGCTGGCTGGCGAGAGTGAATTGCGCAGTTTGGTGAGTTCAATGTGCGATGGAATTTTCGTCATAGCCATAGTTTGCGCAGAGTTTGTCTTGGGAGAGAACGTGCAGCGTGCCCAATACACAGACAGCAGTTTTGCAAGGCACTTGGCAAGCCGCCACGGATGTGGTCCTGTCCATCATTTTTCCGGCAGCATCGTTTAGGTCCAACACAGAAACGAACAATGGTTTGGTGACCTTCAAACAAGTACCAACAATGTGGAACCTGGACAACTTATGAACCTATTATTACAGTAATGCCTTTCAAAGCAGCGGTTGTTTCTGCTCGTGCATGAGAGCAGTCTGGTCCACGTCTACGTTGCAACTTCCGAAAATGTTGGAGTTGAAGAACATCAGCGGCGCCAAAGTGAGAAAACGAGGAACACAAAACAGTTTCAAACGATCGCCGAAGCAATCATGAGGATGTGTGTTGCACTGGGCCCTGAACCACGTACTTGGGCAGCGCCCCAATTTATTCTGGATTGGTGCAATGGTGATTCCGCTGGCTTTCTCAACTTTGCATGGCGTGCTTGGAAGAGTATGCGCCGTGACATTTTAAATTCTAGGTGCTCAGGACCAATTGGCTGACCACTATGATTACGCTGCAGGTTTCACTGGCCGCGTGGGATATTTTGCAGGATGGATGGTTGAGAATGAAGGCGTTGGAGAGAGTTGATGCCTTGGAAACATGGGTATCGATCCATGCAGAGGACGCAACAGATGCACTTCCACTTTTGGATGACTGCATACCGTATAGTTTGATAGAGTTTGGTGGATTTGTCACAGCACAAATGAGGTTTTCACTGCCGCTCAGAGGCCTCAAATGTTCATACAAGAACGTAAACTTTGTGCTCTGGAATCACCGACAGGATCACATCGATACAAGTGGTGAAAATTGTGACGGGGAAACAACTACAGATGATGAGGGCTTGTCGACAGCTGATGCGGTAAATTTGCTGGATGCAATGCGACGTGAACAAAACGCGACTGCGGCAAATGAGCGCTGGAATGACAGTTCTCAAATCCAACGAGCAATCATGGTGATCATGGTGCTTTTGGATGCCAGTTCTGGTGCATGGCCATTTGGTATGACAATGGAGGTTGCGAAAATAATCGGCAATTTGTCCCAATGATTGTACAGAAGTGCTGGACGCAACGGTGCAGGTGCGTATGGCTTGGTGTGATGCCAAAATGAAATTTTCCATGTGATGAATGTTCAGAAGAGAAAAACATGGCCAGATCGTCGAAAAAATGCTATGTTAAGTGCAAGCAAAATGTTGAGACACGCCTCAAACTTCCAAGGTGGGGTGCAGACAATTTGGATTTTTGGATCCTGCTGACATGTGGCCAAGCACAAGGATGACACGCACAAAAACGAAATGTAAAAATGGTGTCAGTTTGAGTGGCATGGCATGAAAAACACGTCGTGCCCTTTATTTTGTGGGGCCTTCACAAAACAGTGTGCAGTTCAACGGGTATGCAGCGGTCAAAAATGTAGGTCCTTTCATTTCCGATTGTGTTGTGTTTTTGTTGCCATTTTTTATTAAAAAACAATCATACGCATGATCCAAGTGACAATGTTCTTGGCAGTGTTTGTTTAATATGTTTATTTTTTTTGTTTTTTTAGTTGATCGCTGGGTACACAAGTATCCACAGTGCCTCACTATGTGCTGCTGCTACATTGCCGCCGTTTTGCCCCAATATGCGCGGGCAGTAAAAACGGGTTTTGTTGCAGTTCTTTGGCAAACAAACCCAAGAGCTGAACCATGGCTACAGTATTTCCCTCAGGAGTAGACTGTCAACTATTTCTTTGGTGGAACGATCCATGCAGAATGTGTTGATGGGTGTGTTTATGACATGACATGCGTTGATGGTCTTTGAACATTTGCCACATGTTGATTATCTTTATGTTTGTGTGTTCCTTGCCAGTTTGCAGAACAACGCACTTTCACATTTGCAAAACCATTTGATATTGTCGGCGACCAGGCAGTGCAACGGCTGAACGTGCCGACTGCGCATCTTCGACCGCCTTGGTTTACGTCCAAATCCTAGTCACGCATCCAAAGATGTTTCACCGTAAAATTAATTGCACAGAATTGGTGGCCTGACAGATTCGCATCCAATGGTTATATAATATATATCGCAACAAAATCCAATTTCATGATTTGCGAGTGTGAACTTTATTAAGTTCCACCACGTAACAGCATAATACACGTATTGAAATAATGCGCAGATTCTTCAACCGTTTTGTCAAATGTGCCATTGTTAAAACTTGGGCAAATTTCCCTTATTGGGGGATGGTCATCCCTCCTTCAACAAGGGTCAATATACTTGCTATAAAAAATCCCCAACATAGTGGGAAAACCATAGCCATACCATACCCGTCATATACCATGTTTTGTCCATGGCACAATTGTTGATGAAATAACGGGTAAATGAATATGAAATGCACCAGGCCTCCAGAGAGTGCAGTTCAACTGCCGGAATTTATTGAGAGCGTCAACCTGAGGAAACTGCAATGCTTGACCAACATTTGATGTTATTGTGTTCAGGATCATGGCTGGCAGCTGCAAACGAACATTTGTGGAATAAGGTGCAGCTGTGGGCGGAGCACCATCGAGGTTCTACCACTACGCTGCCCAAATCTTAGCCAATTTTAATATTTCATAGGTGACTTATCAGCCGTGGAAGTAGTATTGCTTGACTTGACTACCATTTGACCTGTTGAATCGTTGTTGAATCACCGTTGAACTACTGCAGCCGTTCTATGGTTCCGTGGTCCCAGGATGCCGCAGAGGCAAGCAATGTCTCCCCAGAAACGCGAAAATTTCTTCAGGCATGTCGGACAGATGTGGACGAGGCCAGATTGCGCGTGTGTCTCTTTCATACAGACAAAGTCATTTTGCGTATTTCTGAATATAAATAAAAATTCAGAAAATTGTCATTTTGTAAAGATGATTTTGCGTTGTGAGTTCAGATTGCATGAAATATGATCTCCAAATTTCAAGGTTCGAACGCTGCTAGATGATGGGGCAGCTGTCTACCAGGTACATCTTTGAAATGCCTGTTGAATTATTTTGTTTTCTTCTTTGGCAGATGCCATTCTGCCGCGTTCCATCTTCCAAGCGATTTGCATTTTCACACTGTGAGACTTGAGGCAAATGCCAACGGTTTCTCAGGGCTGCACATGGCTGCAGCAAACCTTCAGACGGATGTGGCCCAGGCAGCTGTTGCAATTTCTTACCTAGTGACCCAGTCCAAGTTTCAACACATTTCAACACAGGGGTTTCTTTACGCAAAGGATTCGTACAAACAATCAGCTTCAAAACTTTTCAAAGGCTTCGGGCCTTGAACAAAAACTGCCCAGCCAAACTGAAGCTGCTGAAACCGGGTTGGAGTGGTCGTGGCAAAGCAGAGATGAAATTGACAGGTTAGAGAAATGATGCCACATGAGCCACATGGGCCCGGATTTCAATGCATCAGATACTGGAGAAATTACACTTGATGACACTGCAGTGAGGATCAATTCTTGACTTGATCATACCTACGTGCTGTAAATGACCATTGCAATTTTACAGACTCCAGTTTCTTTCAAAACCTCTGTGGATGCTACTCTTTTAGGTTTCAAAGGCAGTTCTGCATTGTTTTTGTACCGTTACTGACTTGTTTCTTGCTATTGTTAGCCCCTTTGTTGGCATCTTGGGTCTTCTTAGATTTGCTGACATCTTGAATTGTAATCCATGCTTTCTTGCTTTCGGGTTTGATTCGGTGGTTGTTTTTTTCGGCTTTTGGATTTTCTGTGCGGAGTTCAAGGTTTACTTCACCTCTCACAATTTAAGACACAGGGAACAGGTGGTGCCAACATGTGGTAGCTTCACCATCAAAACGAAGGCTGCAAGGTTCATATTTCGAAACCTGTTTGGACGAAGGGGCCACAACACAATTCAAAGGTTCGGTTGCTCCCAGAACACAGCAACTAAGAGGTAGATCAAGGTTATTGGAATGGTGCTGCAAGCAACTCACAAGTACCTCACCATATTTCTTGAACACAGACGCACAGAAACAGGTTTTTGCCTGCCAAATTCCCAGATCACCAAATTACAGGATACGATCTGAATGAAGACTCTACATCAGAAAGGTTTCAAACGTATCAGAATGTTGTTTGTTTGACAATATAGCAATTTGCTAGGAAGATAGCTTTCCCAGGTTCAAACTCAAACACAGACAAGAAAGACCCAAAGATCTAGAACCCTGTACCTAGTTGCTGTCGATTTTTGTTGACCCTTACATTCCTGCAGCTCCTACTTGAACGTGGTCACGACGTGAATGCTGCCAGCTTGGGATTTTGGAGATGTTGCTTTGCAGACTCCATCAACGAGTTGGAAAAGAGACATAGTCACAATCTTCACAAATGTCATAGTATCAGTTTCATTTGTGGAAAACTCTTCATCCTTGACATTCCTTGACATCCCTTGACATCCCTTGACATCACAGCAATCATAGCAACATACACAAGGTGATGGAGGCCAACGGACTGACGTGTGGAGCTTGATCCTGTTGAGACACACAAACTGTATGCCTCTGTGGATTTTGCCAGCGCCCGGGAAAACATGGATGGAAAATCTTGGTGATCTCTAAGTCCAAAGTAGTACCAAAAAGCTTTCTCCACCCAAAAAGGCAAGAAGAGTTCCTTCTTGCTTGGATTGTGCATAAATCTCAAACTTGGAAGTCCATAGATTCCATAGATGGTTTGGTGCCTTTTCTTTCCCGTATGAGTCTTGCGCAGTGTTCTCCTGTTCAAGGGCACTCCCTTGATCTATTTCTGACAAGGCCATTAGATTACTGCGTTGATGCGGGCTTCTCTGCAGCTGAAATCAGTGGTCTTGAGCCCTGGATCGGGAGGAACAAGGACAAGTAACGAAGGTGAAGATTCAGTCAGCCCTGAACAGCTTTGCACTTTGTGTAATTAGTCAGTTGCTTTCTTCGGCGCAACTCCAGTTTCTCTGTGCCTACACCATTCTTTCTGTGGTTCCACTTGAAGCTACCTGCAGCTCAAAGGGAGGGTGTCAGGGAAACAACTAGGACTTTTTCCAAAGATAGGACTGGCAGGTTGAACTTTTCTCTTGGTTCAAACGAATGGTAGTACTAAGATGTAATAAGTAATTTAAGTAATACGCATTAATAAGCCAGAAGGGAACCAAAAGAGTCATACAGTCATACAGAGTCTTCCATTTTCAACTTGACAGGAAAGCAGGTCACAACTGTCAGCAACATTTACCATCAGTCATGCCGCGGCCGCTACTCTCAGCGGATGCTGAGGGTGATGCACCTTGGTGCTTTTTCAGAGCTGATTGCATTTTCATCAGCACAGCAATGTTTCGGCATATTGCCCCAGTAGACAACTTGCTGCAATTCCCAGGTTTCTGTCTTTGAAGTTTCCACACACTGCGCTCGGATTGTCTCAGGCGTCAGAGAATGCGCCCAAGGACATGTCTGAGGCTGACATCGACAAAATTAAGGAGGATGGAACGGTGAAATGGTGAAATGGACCTCTTAGAAAGGGTAAGGAAAAGCCTGAATTGGCATTTTTGTTACAATGTGAGAGACATATTTGAGCCTTTCCTTTCAATTGTGTCAATGACTTGCACTCAAACGAAAGTCGGTTCACAAGCAGACAACCTTCAATTCGAATCGCTTGGAAACTGTTTGTCAGAGCTCTGAGCTGCAGGACCTGGCTAGAGACTTTCAGAGCCATCTAAATGGCTTGAGTGCAGTGCCAGCTCCTCATACTGATGCAAAGTTGCACAGGTGGTAGCAGTGCTGGCCATGAAGTGGCTGTCGCATGCTGTCACATGCTGTCGCATGCTGTCGCCAGGTTCAACCAGCTCTTAGGCCAGCACGATTTGCACTTTGACAAGGCACCTCTCAATAGAGCTGACCCTAGGCAGGTGCCTCACTGCCAATGGGATCTGCTAATCAAGAGATAACTCAGCACTGTGGAGCTAACTCATGCTTTGTCAAGATTTCCCGGCCTGCCTGAATTTGCACCTCGCACACACCAATGCCCCCTCGGAAGTCTCACAACGCACAGTATGTGTTAGGCTTGCACTCGACAGTTTCGGCAGTAGAACTTTCTTGCCATTCCATGGATGGCAAGGATGGCAATGGCTTGGCTGACAGCTTCGAGTCCGCTCCAGCAGAGCTGCTTGGTAGTATATGCCTGCATCATTTGGGATCACTTGGTTGTGTCCACAATATGTTGGTCCAATGGAGCTCAGAATTGCTATGAAACACCAGAATATCGAGTCCATTCACCAGTGGGTGCCACTTTTGCTTGGACATCAGGGGTGGAAAGTTTGGTTAGCTGATTCGCTAAATGAATGAAACTTGTTTGCGGCACAAACCGGCGCATGTATTTTCCTGTTTCACTTTTTCATATGCGGAAACTTGTTCAAGATAGGCTGCAAGTATGTTCAGGGCTACAGCACACAGAGGCGGGTCTCTCAAGCCAGCTGTCGCATTTCCAGGAAGCGAAAGGACTCCAAGTTCAAAAAGAACCCCAAGGCCACTGAAGCAGAAACGACTGGGAGTTGGGCCCTCCAAGCTCCTGCCAGGAAGTTTTATGACTATTTAAAAGGACATTAAGACGTGGACAAACCTGCAAGTTCTTTCAAGCGGCTGCTGCAACATTTCCACTTTCTTTTCCCCCCAACTTCTTTGTTAAACTTGTTTGTTTGGTTGAGGGCAAACTGCATCCTGGCGTTGCTCAAATGCAAGGAGCTTTTGGCACTTCGGGAGACCGTCAGACAGTCAATTCCGGAGAGTCCCAGATTGAGTGCCGGATGCCGATCCCAGCAGGAGCTTGAGAACCAGCTCCTTGGAAGATCAGATAATTCCTCTCCCCACTGTCCAAATTGGAAGTGTCCTTTTTGCGGATCAGCATCTATCTATCTATCTATATATATATATATATATATCTAAATTCTATATAATCAAAGGAAGTTGGGAAGCAATACTTCCGTGTTACGGACAAATAGAATTCTGCGACTTGAAATGATGAAGGGTGGTAGATCACATAACAATACATAACATAACAATACATAACAAAAGAATAAGAAGCGGTGGAATTGACCTTGATGAAGGGTGGTGATAATGACGGGTGGTGACAAAGGGAAGTGGTGACGATGGGAAGGGGTGACGATGGGAAGTGGTGAGGAAGGGAAGTGGTGAGGAAGGGAAGTGGTGACGATGGGAAGGGGTGACGATGGGAAGTGGTGAGGAAGGGAAGTGGTGAGGAAGGGAAGTGGTGACGATGGGAAGTGGTGAGGAAGGGAAGTGGTGAGGAAGGGACGTGGGGACGATGGGAAGTGGTGAGGAAGGGAAGTGGTGTCGATGGGAAGTGGTGAGGATGGGAAGGGGTGACGATGTGAAGTGGTGAGGAAGGGAAGTGGTGAGGAAGGGAAGTGGTGACGATGGGAAGTGGTGAAGAAGGGAAGGGGAGTGGTGAGGAAGGGAAGTGGTGAAGAAGGGAAGTGATGACAAAGGGAAGTGGTGAGGTAGGGAAGTGGTGACGAAGGGAAGTGGTGACGAAGGGACGTGGTGAGGAAGGGAAGTGGTGAGGAAGGGAAGTGGTGAAGAAGGGAAGTGGTGACGAAGGGAAGTGGTGAAGAAGGGAAGTGATGATGAAGGGGAGTGGTGACGAAGGGAAGTGGTGAGGAAGGGAAGTGATGAAGAAGGGAAGTGGTGACGAAGGGAAGTGGTGAAGAAGGGAAGTGATGATGAAGGGGAGTGGTGACGAAGGGAAGTGGTGAGGAAGGGAAGTGGTGAAGAAGGGAAGTGATGATGAAGGGGAGTGGTGATGAAGGGGAGTGGTGAGGAAGGGAAGTGGTGAAGAAGGAAAGTGATGATGAAGGGGAGTGGTGAGGAAGGGAACTGGCAACCATGAAGGGGAGTGGTGCATGATCTGTTTTGGGGAGGAAGCCGGAGCACGAAAGCTTGTATTTTTCCGTGTAAAGTGGCTTCAGCCGGCGATGAAAGGTACCTCGTGTGTGCGGCGGGTGCGGTTTGGATCGTTTCGAGTTCAATCGGTTCCTCCTCTGTGTTCTGAAACGAGTGGTTGTTCCTGTGTGCGTAGTTCTACGCGTTTCTTGAATCTGTGGTTGCAGATCGTATTGGAATGGCTGCATGATTGTTGTCATCTGGTGTTGCCATGTGCGTAGATGCATGCGGGTTAGCCACGTCATGCTGCAAAACGCATTGTAATGGCTGCATGAATGTTGCATGGGCTTTCTTTTGAAAGGGGAGGAAGCCGGAGCACGAAACCTTGTGTTTTTCTGTGTAAAGTGGCTTCAGCCGGCGATGAAAGGTTTGGATCGTTTCGAGTTCAATCGGTTCCTCCTCTGTGTTCTGCAACGAGTGGTTGTTCCTGTGTGCGTAGTTCTATGCGTTTCTTGAATCTGTGGTTGCAGATCGCATTGGAATGGCTGCATGATTGTTGTCATCTGGTGTTGCCATGTGCGTAGATGCATGCGGGTTAGCCACGTCATGCTGTAAAACGCATTGTAATGGCTGCATGAATGTTGCATGGGCCATGGGCTTTCTTTTGGGGAGGAAGCCGGAGCACGAAACCTTGTGTTTTTCTGTGTAAAGTGGTTTCAGCCGGCGATGAAAGGTACCTCGTGTGTGCGGCGGGTGCAGTTTGGATCGTTTCGAGTTCAATCGGTTCCTCCTCTGTGTTCTGCAACGAGTGGTTGTTCCTGTGTGCGTAGTTCTATGCGTTTCTTGAATCTGTGGTTGCAGATCTCATTGGAATGGCTGCATGCATGATTGTTGCCATCTGGTGTTGCCATGTGCGTAGATGCATGCGGGTCAGCAACGTCATGCTGCAAAACGTATTGTAATGGCTGCATGAATGTTGCATGGGCTTTCTTTTGGGGAGGAAGCCGGAGCACGAAACCTTGTATTTTTCCGTGTAAAGTGGCTTCAGCCGGCGATGAAAGGTACCTCGTGTGTGCGGCGGGTGCGGTTTGGATCGTTTCGAGTTCAATCGGTTCCTCCTCTGTGTTCTACAACGAGTGGTTGTTCCTGTGTGCGTAGTTCTATGCGTTTCTTGAATCTGTGGTTGCAGATCGCATTGGAATGGCTGCATGATTGTTGTCATCTGGTGTTGCCATGTGCGTAGATGCATGCGGGTTAGCCACGTCATGCTGTAAAACGCATTGTAATGGCTGCATGAATGTTGCATGGGCTTTCTTTTGGGGAGGAAGCCGGAGCACGAAACCTTGTGTTTTTCCGTGTAAAGTTGCGTCAGCCGGTGATGAAAGGTACCTCGTGTGTGCGGCGGGTGCGGCTGCGGTCGTTTCATGCGCGAATTGTTCCTCCTATGTGTTTTGCAACGAGTGGTTGTGTCTGTGTGCGTAGTTCTATGCGGTTCTAGAATCTCTAGTTGCATTTTGCAATGACATGGCTGCTTGATTGGCGTGATTTGATGTTGCCACGTGCGTAGATAGGTGCAGGTTTGCTACGGGATGCTGTGAAACGCATTGTAATGGCTGCGTGAAGGTTGCTCGATGCCACGGCTGCATGCGTAATCCTGTTGTCTTCTGCAGCTGAACATCGTAAATCGTATTGGAATGGCTGCATCCAGGCTGCGATGGTGATTTGTCAGCAGATTTTCGCACTTTTGGCGCTATTAATTTTCCTTTTAAAAATCCTTTTAAACGTGCTTCAAAATCGTCTTTTTTCTGCTTTGGCGTCGAGATCCGGTTTTGGAGCTGCTATTGCCGACACCGTTGCGCGTAGTTCTATTGTGCTTTGCAATTCAGTCTCTGCAGATCGCATTGTAATGGCTGCGTTAAGGTTGCTTGGTCACAGTAGTACTGGGAAGTAGTTTGTGCAAGCTTTGTAGTACACAGTAGTACTGGGAAGTGCTCTGTGCAAGCTTTGCAGTACAAAGTAGTACTGGGAAGTGTTTTGTGACAAGCTTTGTAGTCCAAAGTAGTACTGGACCGTGTTTTGTGCAAGCTTTGTAGTACAAAGTAGTACTGGGAAGTAGTTTGTGCGAGCTTTGTAGTACACAGTAGTACTGGGAAGTGCTTTGTGCAAGCTTTGTAGTACAAAGTAGTACTGGGAAGTGCTTTGTGCAAGCTTTGTAGTACAAAGTAGTACTGGGAAGTAGTTTGTGCACGCTTTGTAGTACAAGTAGTACTGGGAAGTTTTGTGCAAGCTAGTACAAAGTAGTACTGGGAAGTGTTTGTGCAAGCTTTGTAGTACAAAGTAGTACTGGGAAGTAGTTTGTGCAAGCTTTGTAGTACAAAGTAGTACTGGGAAGTGCTTTGTGCAACCTTTGTAGTACAAAGTAGTACTGGGAAGTGCTTTGTGCAAGCTTTGTAGTACAAAGTAGTACTGGCAAGTGTTTTGTGCAAGCTTTGTAGTACACACTAATACTGGAAGTAGTTTGTGCAAGCTTTGTAGTACAAACTAATACTGGGAAGTAGTTTGTGCAAGCTTTGTAGTACAAAGTAGTACTGGGAAGTGCTTTGTGCAAGCTTTGTAATACAAAGTAGTACTGGGAAGTAGTTTGTGCAAGCTTTGTAGTACAAAGTAGTACTGGAACGTGTTTTGAGCAAGCTTTGTAGTACAAAGTAGTACTGGGAAGTGGTTTTTGCAAGCTTTTGTAGTAGACATCAGTACTGGGAAGTAGTTGAGATGAAAATAGCCAAGAAGAACGTAGCTGACATATGGGAAGACATGGAATGAGATGAGAAGAGCTCAGATGAGATGAGTTGAGGTGAAGTGCAAGTGTGAAGTGTGGAGTGTGGGGTGTGAAGAGTGCAATGTGAAGTGTGAGGAAAGTGTTTGCATTGTACCGGGGTCGCGCGCAGGTCATGTTCTTGGACAGCAACACTGCAACAGCTTCGCACAAAGCACGCAACGCACGGGCCTGGCTGGCGCATGGCGCATGCAAGTTCCTTAGTAGTAGTACTGGGAAGTGACTCATGAAAGCTTAGATGACATATGAGAAGAGATGGGATGAGAAGAGATGAGCTGGGATAAGGTGAGAAGAGCTCAGATGAAATGAAGTGTGGAGTGTGAAGGGTGCAGTGTGAAGTGTGGGGCGTGAAGAGTGCAGTGTGAAGTGTGGAGTGTGAAGTGTGAAGTGTGGACTGTGAAGTGTGAAGTGTGGAGTGTGAAGTGTGAAGTGTGGACTGTGAAGTGTGAAGTGTGTACTGTGAAGTGTGAAGTGTACTGTGAAGTGTGAAGTGTGGAGTTTGCAGTGGGAAGCGTGCAGTGTGAAGTGTGGAGTGTGGAGTTTAAAGTGTGGAGTGTGAAGCGTGAAGTGCGAAGTGGAGCTTCAAATGTGACATGTGAAACAGGACACCACTTTCGCAGAGTGCACACACGCACGGGCTTGGCTGGCGCACGGCGCATGCAAGTTCTATAGATGAGAAAGGTCTTATATATATCTTTTAAGGCAACTTCCGCCCCGCCTCGTGCGGGTACTACTGGTATATATGTAAGCGAAGGAAATTTAGAAGTCAAACTTCCAACAATATGGACAGATGAAAAGCAGAGGTGGAGCAGAAGAATAGAGAAGAGAAGAGTAGAAGAGAGAAGAGCAGAAGAGAGAAGATCAGAGAAGAGAAAGAGTCAGAAGAAAGAAGATGCAGGTGCGCGAAAAGGTAGGAAAGTCGCGAAACACTGCGTTTTTCCAATGATATGTGGCTCAAGAGGGTCGAAAAGTAGGCTCGCTAAAGCGGCGGGTGGGGAGGAAAAATTGCACGCCCTTGTGGCGCGAAGCACATTTCGAAGTCAAAATGTACAAAGCACACCAGCTCCGGTCCACTTTTCGAAGTTGAGATGTCTAAAAAGTGCACGCTGTTGTGGCGCGAAGCACATTTGTAAGTTAAAAAGCTGAAAGCACCTCACGTTCGGACCGCTTTTGGAAGTTGAGATGTCGAAAAAGTGCACGCTGTTGTGGCGCGAAGCACATTTCGAAGTCAAAATGTACAAAGCACCAGGTCCGGACCGCTTTTGGAAGTTGAGATGTCGAAAAAGCGCACGCCGTTGTGGCGCGAAGCACATTTCGAAGTCAAAATGTTAAAAACACCAGGGGTTCGGACCATTTTTGGACTTTCAGATATCGTTCCGCGTGGCAGGTGCAAGGGATTGTGGACCTTGTCAAAAGTGAGCAAAACGTGAGGGTTTTGTAGCATTTCCAAAAACGATGGCAGGCGTGGGGCATTTGAAGAGGCTCTGCAAAGATGCATTTTCCGTGGCAGGCACAGTACAAGAGACATGTTCATCAGAGCTGTTAGGAGGTCCAGGCGCTGATTTCCTGAGAGTGGTTGCATTTTGGAGCCTCAGATCTTCAGGTTTGCTGAGATGATTTTGCGTGACAGGTGCAGCACTTCGTATGACCTGGCATCACTTTTTCGTGGCAGGCGCAGTAGTTTAGACAGGTGGAGTGGAAAAATCGCAAAACGCATTGGTACGAGGCCGTCAGCTCTGCACTGAACTTTCCATTTTTGAAGGATGTCTCGCAGAATTGCTTCGTTTTTGATGTTGTCAAGTTAAAAAAATGAAAAACATCTCGCAGAATTGCTTCGTTTTTGATGTTGTCAAGTGCAAAAAAAAGGAAGTCTCGCAGAATTGCTTCGTTTTGGATGTTGTCAAGTTCAAAAACTGAGGAAGTCTCGCAGAATCGCTTCGTTTCCACGCTTGCATATAGACAGATAGATAGATAGATAGATAGATAGACAGACAGACAGACAGACAGACAGATAGGCAGAGAGAGAGAGAGAGATAGATAAGATAGATAGATAGATAAGATAGATTAGATAGATTAGATAGATTAGATGGATTAGATAGATTAGATAGATTAGATAGATTAGATAGATTAGATAGATTAGATAGATTAGATAGATTAGATAGATTAGATAGATTAGATAGATTAGATAGACTAGATAGATTAGATAGATTAGATAGATTAGATAGATTAGATTAGATTAGATTAGATTATTAGATAGATAGATAGATTAGATGGATTAGATTGATTAGATAGATTAGATAGATAGATGGATGGATGGATGGATGGATAGATAGATAGATAGGTAGGTAGGTAGATCGATAGATACATAGATAGATAGACCGATAGACAGATAGACAGATAGACAGACAGATAGGTAGGTAGGTAGGTAGATAGTCAGAGAAAGAGAGAAAAAAAGAGAGAGAGAAAGAGAGGAGACCTCAACCACCATTCGATCCATCAGTGGCTTCGCTCTGCCATCCGTGATTCACAACAACCTAGCTCTCCTATAGGTTTCCTATTTTTGAAACTTCCGCCACCGCCTTGTGCGGTACTACTGGTATATATATATATAAATATTACGCATATATGTATGCATATATATATATATTTATACGTATGTATATGTGCTTTGAATTTTTTGGGCGTGTTATTTGCCAGCCTGAGGTTATAGGATACCGCTGCCAACCAAACAGCATCAGTTGTATAATTTCTCGAAGTCAGGTATAAGAGACTTGACATCGAAAACAACGGCAAACTGAGCTGCAGCGACCTTGAGCGCGCTGTTGACTCAGTTCCTACAATCTTGTTTCTCACAGCCTTTCTGGTTTCGATGTTTTGTGAATGTATTACATGCTGACTTGCTACTATAGCGGTTTGATTTCAAGGACACTTGAGGGAAACCACTCTTGGAAGTACCTGTCTGTGCCAACAATTTGCGTGTCCTGCCAACACAAAGTAAAGGGTGCAGCGAACTTTATCAATAGATCTATTTCGCCGTAGTGATCTCTTACAGCGGAACCTGGGCAAGATATTGGAAGCAGTCTCTTGAATCTCTTGATTTTTTTTGTCATGAGGTGGTGAAGAAGTTTGGCAACGATTGGGCAGTGGAAGATATGCCTGCAGCCAAGCCAGATCGCTCCAGCTGCACAGTGGTTTGACAAGAATGATGGAGGATAAATCAATCATTTTTTTTATAATTGCTAAGGTTTTCGCTTGTATCTGCGACATTGGAAGTCAAATCCCAACTCCGCAGAGCAACATCTTCAAAGCATCTCGACAGCAAAGTGCACCCCCCTGTACAAGAACTTCACGACCTCATTCTTGTCTTTCAACCATTTTTGTCCGCTTCTTTCCTCTTTGTAGTGCATTCTTTCGTTTCTTTTTGGTGACTTGTTTGCAGGCTAAGGTTTCAAGTTGTGACAGACCAGAATTGTAAATGACTGGACTGGTGACTCTTTTTACTCTCTGGATGTCGTTCCAGCTCTTTGACCCATCAGCGGCTCGGAAGCGAGTGCAAGTGTTCAGTTCACTCTTGCAAGGAAACAGAGCTTCAAGAACCGAAGTCGGGCAGAGGCACGCCATTTTGATCCATTTTATACATATTCTTGACCCTTTTGTTCATAGCTACTGTGCAGCATAGTGAGTCAAAGTCGAAGTTTTCCCTGCGAAGTTCTTGGATATGTGGACTGACAGTGTAAGCATTCCTATGTTGACTTGCTGTGAAGCATGTGAAGCATGTGCCAGGTGGGGCTTAGTGGGTCCATGGTGGACTTCGAAACCTTCAAGGCCCGATAGCCCGATGGCAGTGACCGTGTGGTGACACAGTGCTGACGTGGTGACGCAGTGGATTCATCGCCACCAGGTCCTGGCCATTGAGGACTCTGCGATAACTGGTGCCTTGGTCAAAACAGCTGTTGGCATCCATGGAATCTAATCATTATCTAATCGACATAATGGACATGTGACGTACTCTGACAGAATGTGACAGAATGTGACGTGTCTGCTTTCAGACAGCTCGAATGTGAGCCAAGAAACCTCACTGCCAGGTGAGTGCAGATGAAAATTACATGTGTAAATTCCATAGTCCTACAAAGTATCTTTGAGTTGGACGACATGAAGCTTTCGTAGTTACTTGTGTCCCCGGTGCTTCCTGATCATTTTTTTCATTGAAATCGGGCGGAGTCTTGGAGACGCTTTGCGACAGGGGTTGGATATTTTTTTGTTGAGGAAACCACAACGCCACAAAGAGCCATAGACAAAGCACCACAAAGCCATATTTGCGATTGAAGTTGCAATTGTCACTGAATTTCAATGGGTGGAAGTCCTGTCCCTTGTGGTTTTGGTTTCGTGAAACCTCTCAGCCTCTCAGCGCCAAGATACCTTCACCTGGGAACAACAAAGCGATGCCAAAATTCTCAGAGATGCGCTTCAAGTTTTCCTGCCATGTTTTGGGGGTCTCTGAACCGGGAGGCTGCTCTAAGACGCTCTAAGTCTCACTTGACGACTCACTTGTGAATCCTTGGTGCAGTTCCCTTCTTCGTTCCCTTCTCTTCCTGCTTTGTGCTTACAGCGCCAGGCTGAACAGACCTGGAGTCGCTATCAGGATGACGGCCACCTCCGTGGTCAGGTCGCACTGAACGCATTCAACCACCAGCACGACCGTTTGAATCGTTTGTTGCCTCCAAATCTACCTTTTGAATCCTTTTGATACCTTTTGCATGGGCTCATCTGAGCTCATCCTGTGCACAGCTCCATAGTGCTCACCGGGTGGTTGTGGGTTGGGTTTTAAGCAGCCACTCCTGACCCAACCCATGTTCGATTGCACGGCAGACTACCTTCGAGCTGAAGCCAGAAATATCGAGTCTGCAGAGGAAAGTGCATGCCTTCTTTGAAATCGTCCCACCTTTGGTGATAGACCCTTGGACTTCGATGAATGATATGCATGCAAAACGGGCTAGAACCCTTTCTGGGTTGCGATCAGTTTCCAAGCTGTAGCAACATCACTGGTGTGCTTTAACATTTGAGAATTCAGCTCTTCGCTGAACATGAATTTTTGTGGAATCGGTATAGATCTGCACCCTCCAGTATGGGGCATTGTGATCTAGATGCAAACCTGCATCTTGGCAAAAATGGGCATGACTCAGATGCTTTGAAACGGTAAGGCGTAAGGTACGTTGAGTGCCGCAAGAAAAAGTTTGGTCCAACCCTGTACAAATGAATGACTAGTACTTCATGGCAACGTAGACGGTGTCAGGGAACACACGACCGTGTCAGGGAACATGAGTCAGAGAACAGGAACGTCGGTGTCAGGGAACAGGAAGGTCGGAGTCAGGGAACAATACGTCGGAGTCAGGGAACATATGCGTACAGTGCATATAGTAAGGTGCGCAGCGTGTGCGAACAGTGCACAAAGTGCCCAAACTGGGTAAAATGCGCAAAGTACGTAAAAAGTGCTCAAAAAGTGCGTAAAAAATATTAAAAAATGCGTAAAGTGCGAGTAAACTGGGTAAAGTGTGCAAAGTGCGTAAAAAGATGTAAAAAGTGCGTAACAAGTGCGTAAAAAGCGCCTAAAAATGCGTCTATACAGTGCGCGCCATGTCAAAGTGCGCAAAGTGCGTAAAGTGCGTGAACAGTGCGCAAAAATGCGTAAAAAGTGCATAAAAAGTGCGTAAAGTGCGAGTAAACTGGGTAAAGTGCGCAAAGTGTGTAAAAAGTGTGCAAAAAGTGCGTAAAAAGTGCGTAAAAAATGCGTCTATACGGTGCGCGCCATGTCAAAGTGCGAACAGTGCACAAAGTGCATAAACTGGGTAAAGTGCGCAAAGTGCGTAAAAAGTGCGCAAAAAGTGCGTAAAAAGTGAGCAAAAAGTGCGCAAAAAATACGTCTCTGCAGTGCGCGCCATGTCAAAGTGCGAACAGTGTACAAAGTGCCTAAACTGGCTAAAGTGCGCAAAGTGCGTAAAAAGTGCGCAACAAGTGCGTAAAAATGCGAGTAAACTGGGTAAAGTGCGCAAAGTGCGTAAAAAGTGCGCAAAAAGTGTATAAAAAGTGCGTAAAAAGTGCGTAAAAATGCGTCTATATAGTGCGCGCCATGTCAAAGTGCGAACAGTGCACAAAGTGCACAAACTGGGTATAAAGTGCGCAAAGTGCATAAAAAGTGCGCAAAAAGTGCGTAAAAAGTGTGCAAAAAATGCGTCTACACGGTGCGCGCCATGTCAACGTGCGCCAAGTGCGTAAAGTGCTTGAAAAGTGCGCAAAAATGAGTAAAAAGTGCGAAAAGTGCGAGTAAACTGGGTAAAGTGTGGAAAGTGCGTAAAAAGTGTGCAAAAAGTGCGTAAAAAGTGCGTAAAAAATGCGTCTATACGGTGCGCGCCATGTCAAAGTGCGAACAGTGCACAAAGTGCCTAAACTGGGTAAAGTGCGCAAAGTGCGTAAAAAGTGCGCAAAAAGTGCGTAAAAAGTGCGTAAAAAGTGCGCAAAAAATACGTCTCTGCGTGCGCGCCGTGTCAAAGTGCGAACAGTGTACAAAGTGCCTAAACTGGCTAAAGTGCGCAAAGTGCGTAAAAAGTGCGCGAAAAGTGCGTAAAAATGCGAGTGAACTGGGTAAAGTGCGCAAAGTGCATAAAAAGTGCGCAAAAAGTGCATAAAAAGTGTGTAAAAAATGGGTCTATATAGTGCGCGCCATGTCAAAGTGCGAACAGTGCACAAAGTGCACATACTCGGTATAAAGTGCGCAAAGTGCGTAAAAAGTGCGCAAAAAGTGCGTAAAAAGTGCGCAAAAAATGCGTCTATACAGTGCGCGCCATGTCAAAGTGCGCAAAGTTCGTAAAGTGCGTGAAAAGTGCGCAAAAATGTGTAAAAAGTGCGTAAAGTGCGAGTAAACTGGGTAAAGTGCGCAAAGTGTGTAAAAAGTGCGTAAAAAGTGCGTAAAAAATGCGTCTATACAGTGCGCGCCATGTCAACGTGCGCAAAGTGCGTAAAGTGCTTGAAAAGTGCGCAAAAATGAGTAAAAAGGCGTAAAAAGTGAGAAAAGTGCGAGTAAACTGGGTAAAGTGTGCAAAGTGCGTAAAAAGTGCGCAAAAAGTGCGTAAAAAGTGTGTAAAAAGTGCGTGAAAAATGCGTCTATACGGTGCGCGCCATGTCAAAGTGCGAACAGTGCACAAAGTGCATAAAATGGGTAAAGTGCGCAAAGTGCGTAAAAAGTGCGCAAAAAGTGCGTAAAAAATGCGTCTATACAGTGCGCGCCATGTCAAAGTGCGAACAGAGCACAAAGTGCCTAAGGTAAAGTGTGCAAAGTGCGTAAAAAGTGTGCAAAAAGTGCGTAAAAAGTGCGTAAAGTGCGAGTAAACTCGGTAAAGTGCGCAAAGTGCGTAAAAAGTGCGCAAAAAGTGTATAAAAAGTGCGTAAAAAGTGCGTAAAAAATGCGTCTATATACAGTACGCGCAATGCCAAAGTGCGAACAGTGCAGAAAGTGCCTAAACTGGGTAAAGTGCGCAAAGTGCGTAAAAAGTGCGCAAAAAGTGCGTAAAAAGATGTCAAAAGTGCGTAAAAAGTGCGAAAAGTGCGAGTAAACTGGGTAAAGTGTGCAAAGTGCGTAAAAAGTGCGTAAAAAGTGCGTAATAAGCGCGTAAAAAATGCGTCTATACAGTGCGCGCCATGTCAAAGTGCGAACATGCAGTGCACAAAGTGTCTAAATTGCGGTAAAGTGCGCAAAGTGCGCAAAAAGTGCGTAAAAAGTGCGTAAAAAGTGCGTAAAGTGCGAGTAAACTGGGTAAAGTGCGCAAAGTGCGTAAAAAGTGCGTATACAGTCCTCGCCATGTAAAAAGTGCGCAAAAAGTGCGTAAAAAATGTGTCTATACAGCGCGCGCCATGTCAATGCGAAGAGTGCACACAGTGCGTCAACTTGGGTACAGTGCGCAAAGTGCGTAAAAAGTGCGTAAAGAGTCCGCGCCACGCAAAGTGCACAAAGTGCATACAAAGTGCGTACAAAGTGCGTAACGTGCGTAGAAAGTGCGTACAAAGTGGTTGTCTCGACTCCAATTCATTGTTTAAAATCCCCCCCAAGCCCAACATGCAATAGTATTTCTCGATTCACAGCTTTCTCTTCCCACGATTCCAATTCATTATTTAAATTTCCCCCCAAACCCAAGCCCAACATGCAATAGTATTTCTGGATTCACAGCTTTCTCTGCTGAAGAGTTGTTGTCACGATTCCAATTCATTGTTTAAACTTCCCCCCCCAAAGCTGAACATGCAATAGATTTCTCCATTCACAGCTTTCTCTTCCGAAGAGTTCTTGTTTCGACTCCAATTCATTCTTTAAATTTCCCCCCCCCAAAGCCCAACATGCAATAGTATTTCTCGATTCACACCTTTCTCTGCTGAAGAGTTCTTGTCTCGACTCCAATTCATTGTTTAAATTTCCCCCCAAAGCTCAACATGCAATTGATTTCTCCATTCACAGCCTTCTCTTCCCAAGAGTTCTTGTCTCGATTCCAATTCATTGTTTAAACTTCCCCCCCAAAGCTCAAGATGCAATAGATTTCTCCATTCACAGCTTTCTCTTCCGAAAAGTTCTTGTTTCGACTCCAATTCATTGTTTAAATTTCCCCCCCAAGCCCAACATGCAATAGTATTTCTCGATGCACAGCTTTCTCTGCTGAAGAGTTCCTGCCACGATTCCAATTCATTGTTTAAACTTCCCCCCCCAAAGCTGAACATGCAATAGATTTTTCCATTCACAGCTTTCTCTTCCGAAGAGTTCTTGTTTCGAGTCCAATTCATTGTTTAAATTTCCCCCCCAAGCCCAACATGCAATAGAATTTCTCGATGCACAGTATTCTCTTCCGAAGAGTTCTTGTCTCGACTCCAATTCATTGTTTAAGTTTCCCTTTCAAAGCCCAACATGCAATAGTATTTCTCCAATCACAGCCTTCTCTTCCCAAGAGTTTTTGTCACGATTCCAATTCATTGTTTAAACTTCCCCCCCCCAAACCTCAACATGCAATTGGTTTCTCCATTCACAGCCTTCTCTTTCCAAAAGTTCTTGTCACGACTCCAATTCATTGTTTAAATTTCCCCCCCCAAGCCCAACATGCAATAGTATTTCTCCATTCACAGCTTTCTCTGCTGAAGACTTCTTGTCACGATTCCAATTCATTGTTTAAATTTCCCCCCCAAAGCTCAACATGCAATAGTATTTCTCGATTCACAGCTTTCTCTTCCGAAGAGTTCTACCCCCGATTCCAATTCATTGTTTAAACTTCCCCCCCAAAAGCTCAACAAGCAATAGATTTCTCCATTCACAGCCTTCTTTTCCCAAGAGTTCTTGTTTCGACTCCAATTCACTGTTTAAATTTCCCCCCCCAAAGCCCAACATGCAATAGTATTTCTCGATTCACACCTTTCTCTGCTGAAGAGTTCTTGTCTCGACTCCAATTCATTGTTTAAATTTCCCCCCCAAGCTCAACATGCAATTGATTTCTCCATTCACAGCCTTCTCTTCCCAAGAGTTCTTGTCTCGATTCCAATTCATTGTTTAAACTTCCCCCCCCAAAGCTCAACATGCAATTGATTTCTCCATTCACAGCTTTCTCCAATTCATTGTTTAAATTCCCCCCCAAGCCCAACATGCAATAGTATTTCTCGATGCACAGCTTTCTCTGCTGAAGAGTTCTTGCCACGATTCCAACAGCCTTCTCTTCCCAAGAGTTCTTGTCTCGATTCCAATTCATTGTTTAAACTTCCCCCCCCAAAGCTCAACATGCAATTGATTTTTCCATTCACAGCTTTCTCAACATGCAAGAAATGCCTCCATTCACAGACTTCTTGTCACGATTCCGATTCATGATTTAAATTCCCCCCCCCAAAGCTCAACATGCAATAGTATTGCTCGATTCACAGCTTTCTCTTCCGAAGAGTTCTACCCCCGATTCCAATTCATTGTTTAAACTTCCCCCCCAAAGCTCAACATGCAATATAGTATTTGTCGATTCACAGCTTTCTCTTCCGAAGAGTTCTATACCCCCGATTCCAATTGATTGTTTAAACTTCCCCCCCAAAGCTCAACATGCAAAAAAAATGCGTCTATACAGTGCGCGCCATGTCAAAGTGCGAACAGTGCACAAAGTGCGTAAACTGCGGTAAAGTGCGCAAAGTGCGTAAAAAGTGCGCAAAAAGTGCGTAAAGTGCGAGTAAACTGGGTGCTGTAAAGTGTGCAAAGTGCGTAAAAAGTGCGCAAAAAGTGCGTAAAAAGTGCGTAAAAAGTGCGCAAAAACTGCGTAAAAAAGTGCGTAAAATATGCGTCTATGCAGTGCACGCCATGCCAAACTGCGAACAGTGCACAAAGTGCCTAAACTGGGTAAAGTGTGCAAAGTGCGTAAAAAGTGTAAAAAGTGCGCGAAAAGTGCGTAAAAAGTGTGTAAAAAGTGTGTCAAAAATGCGTCTCTGCATGCGCGCCATGTCAAAGTGACGAACAATGCACAAAGTGCCTAAACTGGGTAAAGTGCGCAAAGTGCGTAAAAAGTGCGCAAAAAGTGTGTAAAAAGTGTGTAAAAAGTGCGTAAAGTGCGAGTATTATAAAGTGTGCAAAGTGCGTAAAAAGTGCGCAAAAAGTGCGTAAAAAGTGCGTAAAAAGTGCGTCAAAAATGCGTCTCTGCATGCGCGCCATGTCAAAGTGACGAACAATGCACAAAGTGCCTAAACTGGGTAAAGTGCGCAAAGTGCGTAAAAAGTGCGCAAAAAGTGCGTAAAAAGTGCGTAAAAAGTGCGTCAAAAATGCGTCTCTGCATGCGCGCCATGTCAAAGTGACGAACAATGCACAAAGTGCCTAAGCTGGGTAAAGTGCGCAAAGTGCGTAAAAAGTGCGCAAAAAGTGTGTAAAAAGTGTGTAAAAAGTGCGTAAAGTGCGAGTAAACTGGGTAAAGTGTGCAAAGTGCGTAAAACGTGCGCAAAAAGTGCGTAAAAAGTGCGTCAAAAGTGCGTCAAAAATGCGTCTCTGCATGCGCGCCATGTCAAAGTGACGAACAATGCACAAAGTGCCTATAGGGTAAAGTGCGCAAAGTGCGTAAAAAGTGCGCAAAAAGTGTGTAAAAAGTGTGTAAAAAGTGCGTAAAGTGCAAGTAAACTGGGTAAAGTGTGCAAAGTGCGTAAAAAGTGCGTAAAAAGTGCGCAAAAAGTGCGTAAAAAGTGCGCAAAAAGTGCGTAAAAAGTGCGTAAAAAGTGCGTAAAAAGTGCGTCAAAAATGCGTCTCTGCATGCGCGCCATGTCAAAGTGACGAACAATGCACAAAGTGCCTAAACTGGGTAAAGTGTGCAAAGTGCGTAAAAAGTGCGCAAAAAGTGTGTAAAAAGTGTGTAAAAAGTGCGTAAAGTGCGAGTAAACTGGGTAAAGTGTGCAAAGTGCGTAAAAAGTGCGCAAAAAGTGTAAAAAGTGTGTAAAAAGTGCGTAAAGTGCAAGTAAACTGGGTAAAGTGCGCAAAAAGTGCGGAAAAAGTGCGCAAAAAGTGCGTAAGATGTGCGCAAAAAGTGCGTAAAAAGTGCGTAAAAAGTGCGTCAAAAATGCGTCTCTGCATGCGCGCCATGTCAAAGTGACGAACAATGCACAAAGTGCCTAAACTGGGTACAGTGCGCAAAGTGCGTAAAAAGTGCGCAAAAAGTGCAAAAAGTGTGTAAAAAGTGCGTAAAGTGCAAGTAAACTGGGTAAAGTGTGCAAAGTGCGTAAAAAGTGCGCAAAAAGTGCGTAAAAAGTGCGTCAAAAATGCGTCTCTGCATGCGCGCCATGTCAAAGTGACGAACAATGCACAAAGTGCCTAATCTGGGTAAAGTGCGCAAAGTGCGTAAAAAGTGCGCAAAAAGTGTGTAAAAAGTGTGTAAAAAGTGCGTAAAGTGCAAGTAAACTGGGTAAAGTGCATGTGCAAAGTGCGTAAAAAGTGCGCGAAAAGTGCGTAAAAAGTGTGTAAAAAGTGTGTCAAAAATGCGTCTCTGCATGCGCGCCATGTCAAAGTGACGAACAATGCACAAAGTGCCTAAACTGGGTAAAGTGCGCAAAGTGCGTAAAAAGTGCGCAAAAAGTGTGTAAAAAGTGTGTATAAAAAGTGCGTAAAGTGCGAGTAAACTGGGTAAAGTGTGCAAAGTGCGTAAAAAGTGCGCAAAAAGTGCGTAAAAAGTGCGTAAAAAGTGCATCAAAAATGCGTCTCTGCATGCGCGCCATGTCAAAGTGACGAACAATGCGTGCACAAAGTGCCTAAACTGGGTAAAGTGCGCAAAGTGCGTAAAAAGTGCGCAAAAAGTGTGTAAAAAGTGTGTAAAAAGTGCGTAAAGTGCAAGTAAACTGGGTAAAGTGTGCAAAGTGCGTAAAAAGTGCGCAAAAAGTGCGTTAAAAGTGCGCAAAAAGTGCGTAAAAAGTGCGTAAAAAGTGCGTCAAAAATGCGTCTCTGCATGCGCGCCATGTCAAAGTGACGTGCAATGCACAAAGTGCCTAAACTGCAGCGGTGGGCCCCTAAGTTAAGGCAACATATAACTTAGTTAAAGCACTTAATGTAGATAAAAAGAACTTATTTTGAAGTTATTTTCGAAGTTATGAAGGTAACTTAGATTAAGTAATAACTAAGATATAACTTCAATAACTAATTTTTGATCACTTTGGCATTACTTGTTTTTATTTTTTAAATATCAAATGACTAGGCATTTTCTATTTTTCAGGAAAGTGACGTATTTTTAAAGACATTTTTGGGGCCTTGTTTGATGGATTTTTTTTGGTGTTGGTTGTTTCAGGATTGCCAATGTGGTGCATACAAATTTTCTTTTAGATGTTTTTCTCGGTATGTAAAGTATAGTCTACTTGGAGACGGATGACCGACTTGATATGCTATAACAGCGTGGAAGACGGATGTTCGTCTGTGACGAGAACCCAGTGGCGCACTTCGTTCTTTTTTCGGATCTGAGACGGATGACCGACTTGATATGCTTGGATCGACGGATGACCGTCTGTGACGAGAACCCAGTGGCCCAGCTCGTTTTTTTTTCTGATTTTGCACGGCTCCGATCAATCTAAGCATGTTAAAATTTGGCTTTCTTTGAGCCACCAGCATGGAACTGTTCCGACCAAAAGCACCTTCATGTCAATCGCCTTCCATGTGCCAGTGCGTTGGAATCGTTTCGACCAAGGAACGAGTGATGGCAGTGGTTGCAAATCTTCGTAGATCATGAATTCAGTGTCATCTTCCAAGGCAAAGAATTTGACAATGCCCCCTTTCTGACTCAAAGCACGGGCATCTCTGGCTTCAAAACTACTGATCTCATACGATAGGTT
>CAMXCT020000852.1:55000-151127 GCA_947184155.2 Cladocopium goreaui | reverse complement strand
AAGACTAGACTACACTAGACACTACACAAGACTAGACACACTAGAACACACACACAAAACGAGACTAAGACCACGCTACACAAGACTAGACTACACTAGATCACGCTACACAAGACTAGGCTACAGTAGACCACACTACACAAGACTAGACTACACTAGACACTACACAAGACTAGACACACTAGAACACACACACACAAAACGAGACTAAGACCAGACTAGACTACACTAGATCACGCTACACAAGACTAGGCTACAGTAGACCACACTACACAAGACTAGACTACACTAGACACTACACAAGACTAGACACACTAGAACACACACACAAAACGAGACTAAGACCACACTACACAAGACTAGGCTACAGTAGACCACACTACACAAGACTAGACTACACCAGACCACACACTACACAAGACTAGACTACACTAGACACTACACAAGAGTAGACACACTAGAACACACACACACACAAAACGAGACTAAGACCACGCTACACAAGACTAGACTACACTAGATCACACTACACAAGACTAGACTACACTTGACACTACACAAGACTAGACTACACTTGACACTACGCAAGACTGGACTACACTTGAACACACACACACAAAACGAGACTAAGACCCTGTTGAAAATGTCCACAGCCAAGTCTTGCCAAACCCTGGTATTTCAAGCCCAACGTAGACGGTGTCAGGGAACACACGACCGTGTCAGGGAACATGAGTCAGAGAACAGGAACGTCGGTGTCAGGGAACAGGAACGTCGGAGTCAGGGAACAATACGTCGGAGTCAGGGAACATATGCGTGCAGTGCACATAGTAAGGTGCGCAGCGTGTGCGAACAGTGCACAAAGTGCGTAAAGTGCGCAAAGTGCGTAAAATGCGCAAAAAGTGCGCACAAAGTGCGTAATAAGCGTGTAAAAAATGCGTCTATACAGTGCGCGCCATGTCAACGTGCGCAAAGTGCGTAAAGTGCTTGAAAAGTGCGCAAAAATGAGTAAAAAGGCGTAAAAAGTGCGAAAAGTGCGAGTAAACTGAGTAAAGTGTGCAAAGTGCGTAAAAAGTGCGCAAAAAGTGCGTAAAAAGTGCGTAAAAAGTGCGTGAAAAAAGCGTCTAAGAGTCTATACAGTGCGCGCCATGTCAACGTGCGCAAAGTGCGTAAAGTGCTTGAAAAGTGCGCAAAAATGAGTAAAAAGGCGTAAAAAGTGCGTAAAGTGCGAGTAAACTGGGTAAAGTGTGCACAGTGCGTAAAAAGTGCGCAAAAAGTGCGTAAAAAGTGGGTAAAAAGTGCGTAAAACGCGCGTGAAAAATGCGCAAAAAGTGCGTGAAAAATGCGTCTATACGGTGCGCGCCATGTCAAAGTGCGAACAGTGCACAAAGTGCCTAAACTGGGTAAAGTGTGCAAAGCGCGTAAAAAGTGCGCAAAAAGTGCGCAAAAAGTGCGCAAAAAGTGCGAGTAAACTGGGTAAAGTGTGCAAAGTGCGTAAAAAGTGCGCAAACAGTGCGTAAAAAGTGCGTAAAAAGTGCGCAAAAAGTGCGAAAAGTGCGAAAAGTGCGAGGTAAAGTGTGCAAAGTGCGTAAAAAGTGCGCAAAAAGTGCGTAAAAAGTGCATAAAAAGTGCGTAAAAAGTGCATGAAAAATGCGTCTATACGGTGCGCGCCATGTCAAACTGCGAACAGTGCACAAAGTGCATGCCTAAACTGGGTAAAGTGTGCAAAGTGCGTAAAAAGTGCGCAAAAAGTGCGCAAAAAGTGCGAAAAGTGCGAGTAAACTGGGTATAGCGGTGGGCCCCTAAGTTAAGGCAACATATAACTTAGTTAAAGCACTTAATGTAGATAAAAAGAACTTATTTTGAAGTTATTTTCGAAGTTATGAAGGTAACTTAGATTAAGTAATAACTAAGATATAACTTCAATTACTTATTTTGATCACTTTGGCATTACTTTTTTTTATTTTTTAAATATCAAATGACTAGGCATTTTCTATTTTTCAGGAAATTGACGTATTTTTAAAGACATTTTTGGGGCCTTGTTTGATGTTTTTTTTTGGTGTTGGTTGTTTCAGGATTGCCAATGTGGTGCATACAAATTTTCTTTTAGATGTTTTTCTCGGTATGTAAAGTATAGTCTACTTGGAGACGGATGACCGACTTGATATGCTATAACAGCGTGGAAGACGGATGTTCGTCTGTGACGAGAACCCAGTGGCGCACTTCGTTCTTTTTTCGGATCTGAGACGGATGACCGACTTGATATGCTTGGATCGACGGATGACCGTCTGTGACGAGAACCCAGTGGCCCAGCTCGTTTGATTTTGCACGGCTCCGATCAATCTAAGCATGTTAAAATTTGGCTTTCTTTGAGCCACCAGCATGGAACTGTTCCGACCAAAAGCACCTTCATGTCAATCGCCTTCCATGTGCCAGTGCGTTGGAATCGTTTCGACCAAGGAACGAGGGCAGTGGTTGCAAATCTTCGTAGATCATGAATTCAGTGTCATCTTCCAAGGCAAAGAATTTGACAATGCCCCCTTTCTGACTCAAAGCACGGGCATCTCTGGCTTCAAAACTACTGATCTCGTACGATAGGTTCTGCTAACCTTGGCGCCAAAGCCATCGAAAGCTGCATTGACTTGATCTTCACTCTAGATCGGAGCAAGCATCGAATCCATCCAAGGTTGTTGTGCCAGTTCCTCTGCATTGTGCATCAAGATCCGACTCATGATTGCAAGACTCAATGCACCGTCGTGTATGCCCCGGTGTCTGCCCCGGTCTGCCCCGGGTCTGCCCCGCATCTGCCCCGGTCTGCCCCGCGTCTGCCCCGCGTCTGCCCTGTGTCTGCCCCGGTCTGCCCCGCGTCTGCCCCGTGTCTGCACCGTTCTGCCCCGTGTCTGCCCCGGTATGCCCCATTAGGTTACAGATTTCTGTGATGTGTAGAAGACGGATGACCGTCACCTTGACGAATCACCGTCATTGTCACCAGCGGTTGTCCGCGGCTATTCATTTTTTTCCCTCCGCTGCACGGACTCACTGGCGAAAGTGCTTAGACCATGGACTGGTGCCATACTGAGGACGGGTATGCCGTATCGATCCACTGACTACCGTGTGCTTTGGTTTTCTAGGAGGAGTCAATTTTCGCAAACTTCGAAGACGGATGACCGTCTGAAGTTGGACCACCAACTGCAATCGATCGATGGCCTCAATTTGATGTTTTCATGGATGCACTTGGTGCTGTTCATTAAATAAATAGATAAATATATATATAATATATTATATATATATTTCTCGGTTTGGTTCCATTGCCAGATTCTTTCTGTTGTTTTGGCACCATTGTTTTTACGTATTTTAGCTACCACTGATTTCTGTTGTTCCTTCGAAGGGGCGGATCTCTGCCAAAATAAGAATAACAGCGGAACAACCGCAAAAAGAAACAACAAAATACAAGCGGAAATACCGCAGACAAACATCCGAAAAAAAAATAAAAGCGGAACGACCGCAAAATTCCAAGTAGTTACACAGTATAGAAAGGAGCTACCGCAATCAAAAAAAATATCAAAAATACAAAAGTTTTGGTCAAGAAGAGAACAGGATATTTCAAAGAAATTTTATCTAAAAATTAAATACATTGAAAAAATGTTGTGGAAAAAAAACGACAAAATTTCAATAAAAAAATAACTTCGAAATAACTTCGACAAGCCAAAATATAATGAAGATATATTAGATAAATAAATAACTTATAAAAACCATAAGCAGTATTACTTACTTATAAATTACAACATACTTATGCTTAAAAAATATATATCTTATCTTAACCCTACTTATTCCTATTTATCTACGAACTTAAAGCAAGATATAATTAAAATAAGTTAAGCTAACTTCAGGGGCCCACTGCTGTAAAGTGTGCAAAGTGCGCAAAAAGTGCGTAAAAAGTGCGTAAAAAGTGCGTGAAAAATGCGTAAAAAGTGCGTGAAAAATGCGTCTATACGGGGCGCGCCATGTCAAACTGCGAACAGTGCACAAAGTGCCTAAACTGGGTAAAGTGTGCAAAGTGCGTAAAAACTGCGCAAAAAGTGCGCAAAAAGTGCGAAAAGTGCGAGTAAACTGGGTAAAGTGTACAAAGTGCGTAAAAAGTGCGCAAAAAGTGCGTAAAAAGTGCGTAAAAAGTGCGTGAAAAATGCGTCTATACGGTGCGCGCCATGTCAAAGTGCGAACAGTGCACAAAGTGCGTAAACCGGGTAAAGTGCGCAAAGTGCGTAAAAAGTGTGTAAAAAGATGTAAAAAGTGCGTAAAGTGCGAAGTAAACTGTGGGTAAAGTGTGCAAAGTGGGTGAAAAATTGCGCAAACATGCGTAACAAGTGCGTGAAAAATGCGTCTCTACGGTCGCGCCCAATGTCCACTCGAACATGCACAAAGTGCCTACAACTGATAAATGTGGTCAAGTGCGTAAACAGTGCGAAACAATCTTGTAAAAAGTGCGCACAAAAGTGCGAAATGCGAGTAAACTGGGTAAAGTGGTGCAAAGTGCGTAAAAGTGGGCTATGGTCCACCGTGTGCCCGGGCCCGCGGAAGCCCGGAAGCCCGCGGGCCCGCGGGGCGAGCCCGTGGCGGGCCCGCAAAGGCCCGCGGGCCCGCGAAGGCCCACGGGCCCGCGGGCCCGCGCTAGTCTTGGGCTATCGGGCCCGCGCTAGTCTTGGGCTATAGTCCACCGTGACCTTAAGCCCGTGCAACACTAGAGACCGGCAACAGCAATGCAAAGTAATGAAAACATTCGCACATTTTGAGACATTCTGAGCAAATTTGAAGAATTTTGAGCATTTTGGAGCCGTTTTTGTGGACCAGCTTGGGTCTTTTCGAGCAAATTTCAAACAATTTTGAGCATTTTTGTCGGGCAACTTGGGGTCATGTCGAGCAATTCTGAGCAATTTTTGGAAGCACGATATGGCATTGTTGACCTTAGACAGTGTTCAAGATGTCTCAGTTGAGGCTGCTTTGAGACATCCTACTTTAGCTGAAAAAGGTAGCTGATGTAAACCCCACGGATCTAGACCCTAAAAGGTAAGGGCGTCTCTAAGAGGCCGTGTGTTTCAGCACATGGATATGTTTCTATTCAATTATGTTCCAAGGTTTTGCCACAACGAGAGCGGTTTTTCACAGATATCTATATTTTGTGGGTGTATCAAAAGTCATGGAAGGGTATGGAAAAATGAGAGTCACGGTGTGATTTTAATGGTTTTTGTGGGACGAAAGCCATCAGCTTGGAAAAGACCGCGTTACGCGTTTTCTTCTGCGTTGCCGACGTCTTTGTTTCAGCCGCTTTTGCGGCCAAGTATCATCAACGTATCATCAACGCATGATCAACGTAACATCAACGTATCCACAGCGCATGATCAACGTATCATCAACGCATGATCAACGTAACGTCAACGTATCAACAGCGCATGATCAACGTATCATCAACGCATGATCAACCTAACGTCAACGTATCATCCACGTACCATCAACCTAGCATCAACGTATCAACAGCGCATGATCAATGTATCATCAGCGTATCATCCACGTCGCATCACCTTGCACGCAAGATACATGAACGTTATTGCACCCCCCACCCCACCCAACCGCAACAGTAGCATCAACGTCTCCTCAACGTAGCATCAAAGTATGATCAACGTAACATCAATGTAGCATCCACGTCGCATCAACTTGCACGCAAGAGACATGAATGATATTGCACCCCCCCACCCCCCCCCACCCCACCCCACCCCAACAGTAGCATCAACATCTCCTCAACGTAGAATCAACGTATGATCAACGTAACATCAGCGCAGCATCCACGCCGCATCACCTTGCACACAATAGACATGAACGTTCTTGCAACTACCTGCCACCCCACCCCACCCCAAAAACCTCAAAAAAGCACGGCCTCTTAGAGGCGCCCATACCTAAAACGAGACCAGTGAGTATTATAAAATAGCCTCTGGAGAAGTATTATGAAATATTAGTTTTTTCACATGGGTTCAATTGGACAAACCTTGCGGTGCCAGCATCCTGGGGTCATCAATTTGTGAGGATCCCACCCAAAAGTGCACTGAAAAAATGGCGTTGTAGGCGTAGGCTGGGATTTTGTGAATGCAAGGTCTGATTTGACCCATGGGATTTTGTAGAGCCCGAACTGACCTCTACTTTGCATGACGGCGCTCATGAATCGCTTTTCTGTGATTGTACAGAAACATGGAGTTTTGGAGGGAGCAACAGGCAAGGGTTCAGTCCACACGGAGAGGTTAAGATGATTTAAGTTCACTCATTTTTTGAATCTTTGGAACTTCATACCGCGTGACCATGCCCTTTGATTGAATAAAACACCATAGCGGACAGGGACTGTGCTGCCTGTATCGTGCTTCCATGTGCTTCTTTCACTTTGTTAGTGTTGTCCCTTCACCTGCATCTTCCGGGTTGTGAGATTCTATGTCAGCCACTCCTCTCCTCCTTCTTGTCCTCCTCGTCGCGCCTGACCTCAACCGCAAAACCCGGATCAGAGTGGTGCTCGCCGGACCTGGATCACAAGCGCCTGGGTGAGATAGAATGCCACACTGAAAGTGAGAAGACACAATAGCCACGTATGCCAGAAAGAATTCCAAAAGAGATGCCATAGCATGGCAGCCTTGAATTGTCAGAAGTTATGCCAGATAGACACATATGCCAGATAGCACGCCAAAAGATATGCCAGAAAGAACGCGCGGGTCCGACTATGTCAGTTTATGCCAGAATATATTTGAAAATATTTGTTGGATTGCCAGAATAAATACCGGAAAAGATTTGCTAGACACAGATGCCAGACAGAATGCAAGAAGATATAGACGATAAAATGCTGACCTGAAAACCCTCGGGCCCGCACGCGGGCCCGCGCCCGCGGCCCGCGCGGGCCTGCGCAAGTCTTGGGCTATCAGGGGACCTATGTCAAAAAGTGCGCAAAAAGTGCGTAAAAAGTGCGTGAAAAATGCGTCTATACGGTGCGCGCCATGTCAAACTGCGAACAGTGCACAAAGTGCCTAAACTGGATAAAGTGTGCAAAGTGCGTAAAAAGTGCGCAAAAAGTGCGAAAAGTGCGAGTAAACTGGGTAAAGTGTGCAAAGTGCGTAAAAAGTGCGTAAAAAGTGCGTGAAAAATGCGTGTCTATACGGTGCGCGCCATGTCAAAGTGCGAACAGTGCACAAAGTGCCTAAACTGCGTGTAAACAGTGCGCAAAAAGTGCGCAAAAAGTGCGAAAAGTGCGAGTAAACTGGGTAAAGTGTGCAAAGTGCGTAAAAAGTGCGCAAAAAGTGCGTAAAAAGTGTGTAAAAAGTGCGTGAAAAATGCGTAAAAAGTGCGTGAAAAATGCGTCTATACGGTGCGCGCCATGTCAAATTGCGAACAGTGCGCAAAGTGCCTAAACTGGGTAAAGTGTGCAAAGAGCGTAAAAAGTGCGCAAAAAGTGCGCAAAAAGTGCGAAAAGTGCGAGTAAACTGGGTAAAGTGTGCAAAGGGCGTAAAAAGTGCGCAAAAAGTGCGTAAAAAGTGCGTAAAAAGTGCGTGAAAAATGCGTCTATACGGTGCGCGCCAGTGCACAAAGTGCCTAAACTGGGTAAAGTGTGCAAAGTGCGTAAAAAGTGCGCAAAAAGTGCGCAAAAAGTGCGAAAAGTGCGAGTAAACTGGGTATAAAGTGTGCAAAGTGCGTAAAAAGTGCGCAAAAAGTGCGTAAAAAGTGCGTGAAAAATGCGTCATATATACGGTGCGCGCCATGTCAAAGTGCGAACAGTGCACAAAGTGCGTAAACTGGGTAAAGCGCGCAAAGTGCGTAAAAACTGCGCAAAAAGTGCGTAAAAAATGCGTCTTGTCACGATTCATTGTTTAAACTTACCCCCAAAGCTCAACATGCAATAGTATTTCTCGATTCACAGCCTTCTCTTCCGAAGAGTTCTTGCCTCGACTCCAATTCATTGTTTAAATTTCCCCCCCAAGCCCAACATGCAAGAAATGCCTCCATTCACAGCTCTCTCTTCCGAAGAGTTCTTGTTTCCAGTTTAAACTTCCCCCCCCCAAAGCTGAACTTTTTAAGCACTCATGCAATAGATTTCTCCATTCACAGCTTTCTCTTCCGAAAAGTTCTTGTTTCGACTCCAATTCATTGTTTAAATTTCCCCCCCCCAAAGCCCAACATGCAATAGTATTTCTCGATTCACACCTTTCTCTGCTGAAGAGTTCTTGTCTCGACTCCAATTCATTGTTTAAATTTATTCCAATTCATTGTTTAAACTTCCCCCCCAAAGCTGAACATGCAATAGATTTTTCCATTCACAGCTTGCTCTTCCGAAGAGTTCTTGTCTCGACTCCAATTCATTGTTTAAATTTCCCCCCCCAAAGCCCAACATGCAATACAGCTTTCTCTTCTGAAGAGTTCTTGTTTCGACTCAAGTCATTGTTTTAAATTTCACCCCACAAAGCCCAACATGCAATAGTATTTCTCGATTCACACCTTTCTCTGCTGAAGAGTTCTTGTCTCGACTCCAATTCAAAGCTCAACATGCAATTGATTTCTCCATTCACAGCCTTCTCTTCCCAAGAGTTCTTGTCTCGATTCCAATTCATTGTTTAAACTTCCCCCCCCAAAGCTCAAGATGCAATAGATTTCTCCATTCACAGCTTTCTCTTCTGAAAACTTTTTGTTTCGACTTCAATTCATTGTTTAAATTTCCCCCCCCAAACCCAACATGCAATAGTATTTCTCGATGCACAGCTTTCTCTGCTGAAGAGTTCTTGCCACGATTCCAATTCATTGTTTAAACTTCCCCCCCCAAAGCTGAACATGCAATAGATTTATCCATTCACAGCTTGCTCTTCCGAAGAGTTCTTGTCTCGACTCCAATTCATTGTTTAAATTTCCCCCCCCAAAGCCCAACATGCAATAGATTTCTCCATTCACAGCTTTCTCTTCCGAAGAGTTCTTGTTTCGACTCCAAGTCATTGTTTTAAATTTCCCCCCACAAAGCCCAACATGCAATAGTATTTCTCGATTCACACCTTTCTCTGCTGAAGAGTTCTTGTCTCGACTCCAATTCAAAGCTCAACATGCAATTGATTTCTCCATTCACAGCCTTCTCTTCCCAAGAGTTCTTGTCTCGATTCCAATTCATTGTTTAAACTTCCCCCCCCCAAAGCCCAACATGCAATAGTATTTCTCGATTCACACCTTTCTCTGCTGAAGAGTTCTTGTCTCGACTCCAATTCATTGTTTAAATTTCCCCCCAAAGCTCAACATGCAATTGATTTCTCCATTCACAGCCTTCTCTTCCCAAGAGTTCTTGTCTCGATTCCAATTCATTGTTTAAACTTCCCCCCCCAAAGCTCAAGATGCAATAGATTTCTCCATTCACAGCTTTCTCTTCCGAAAACTTCTTGTTTCGACTCCAATTCATTGTTTAAACTTCCCCCCCCAAAACCCAACAGCAATAGTAATTTCTCGATGCAAGCTTTCTCTGCTGAAAGAGTTCTTGCCACGATCCAATTCATTGTTTAAACTTCCCCCCCCAAAGCTGAACATGCAATAGATTTTTCCATTCACAGCTTGCTCTTCCGAAGAGTTCTTGCCTCGACTTCCAATTCATTGTTTAAATTTCCCCCCCAAGCCCACATGCCAATAGATTTTCTCCATTCACAAGCTTTCTCTTCCAAGAGTTCTTGTTTCGACTCCAATCATTGTTTTAAATTTCCCCCCACAAAGCCCAACTTGCAATAGATTTCTCCATTCACAAGCTTTTTTATGCGAGTTCTTGTTTCGACTCCAGTTCATTGTTTTTAAATTTCACCCCACAAAGCCCAACATCCGAAAACTTTTTGTTTCGACTTCATTCATTGTTTAAATTTCCCCCCCAAGCCCAACATGCAATAGTATTTCTCGATGCACAGCTTTCTCTCTGCTGAAGAGTTCTTGCCACGATTCCAATTCATTGTTTAAACTTTCCCCCCAAAGCTCAAACTGCAATAGATTTTTCCATTCACAGCTTTCTCTTCCGAAGAGTTCTTGTTTCGAGTCCAATTCATGTTTAAATTTTCACTCCCCCAAGCCCAACATGCAAGAAATGCCATCCGTTCACAGACTTCTTGTCCCGATTCCAATTCATGATTTAATTTCCCCCCCCAAAGCTCACATGCAATAGTATTCTCTCGATTCACAGCTTTCGCTCCCCAAAGTTCAAACCCCCGTTTCATTCATTGTTTAAACTCCCCCCCAAAAGCTCAACATGCAATAGTATTTTCGATTTCACAGCTTTCTCTTCCGAGAGTTCTACCCCCGATTCCAATTCATTGTTTAAACTTTCCCCCCCCAAGCTCAACATGCAATAGTATTTGTCCGATTTCACAGCTTTCTTTCCGAAGATTCTCTTCCAATTGATTGTTAACAGTTTAACTCCCCCCAAAAGCTTCAAGAGTACGATTCCCCCCTTATTCCGATTCCAATCATTGTTTAAAATTTCCCCCCAAAGCTCAACATGCAATAGATTGTTGATTCACAGCTTTCTCTTCCGAAGAGTTCTACCCCCGATTCCAATTCATTGTTTAAACTTCCCCCCCAAAAGCCCAACAAGCAATAGATTTCTCCATGCACAGCCTTCTTTTCCCAAGAGTTCTTGCCACGATTCCAATTCATTGTTTAAACTTCCGCCCCAAAGCTCAACATGCAATAGATTTCTCCATTCACAGCTTTCTCTTCCGAAGAGTTCTTGTCTCGACTCCAATTCATTGTTTAAATTTCCCCCCCCAAAGCCCAACATGCAATAGTATTTCTCCATGCACAGCCTTCTTTTCCCAAGAGTTCTTGCCATGATTCCAATTCATTGTTTAAACTTCCGCCCCAAAGCTCAACATGCAATAGATTTCTCCATTCACAGCTTTCTCTTCCGAAGAGTTCTTGTCTCAACTCCAATTCATTGTTTAAATTTCCCCCCCCAAAGCCCAACATGCAATAGTATTTCTCGATTCACAGCTTTCTCTTCCGAAGAGTTCTTGTCACAATTCCAATTCATTATTTACATTTTCCCCCGAAAGCCCAACATGCAATTGATTTCTCCATTCACAGCCTTCTCTTCCCAAGAGTTCTTGTCACGACTCCAATTCATTGTTTAAATTCCCCCCCCAAAGCCCAACATGCAATAGTATTTTTCCATTCGCAGCTTTCTCTGCTGAAGAGTTCTTGCCACGATTCCAATTCATTGTTTAAACTTCCCCCCCAAAGCTCAACATGCAATAGATTTCTCCATTCACAGCTTTCTCTTCCGAAAAGTTCTTGTTTCGACTCCAATTCATTGTTTAAATTTCCCCCCCCAAGCCCAACATGCAATAGTATTTTTCCATTCGCAGCTTTCTCTGCTGAAGAGTTCTTGCCACGATTCCAATTCATTGTTTAAACTTCCCCCCCCAAAGCTCAACATGCAATGGATTTCTCCATTCACAGCTTTCTCTTCCCAAGAGTTCTTGTCACGACTCCAATTCATTGTTTAAATTTCCCGCCCCCAAAGCTCAACATGCAATAGATTTCTCCATTCACAGCTCTCTCTTCCGCCATGTCAACGTGGTAAAGTGTGCAAAGTGCGTAAAAAGTGCGCAAAAAGTGCGCGAAAAGTGCGAGTAAACTGGGTAAATTGCGCAAAGTGCGTAAAAAGTGCACAAGAAGAGCGTAAAAAGTGCGCAAAAAGTGCGTAAAAAGTGCGTAAAAAGTGCGTCAAAAAATGCGTCTATGCATGCGCGCCATGTCAAAGTGCGAACAGTGCACAAAGTGCCTAAACTGGATAAAGTGCGTAAAAAGCGCGCAAAAAGTGCATAAACAGTGCGTAAAGTGTACAAAGTGCGTGAAGTGCAGAAAGTGCGCAAAGTGGATGTAGCCTGACATGAATGCTCGTCGGCCGACACCAACATACATGTTCCCCGACACCAACATTGCTGTTCCCCGACACCAACATCTGTTCTCCGACTCGCGTTCCCCGACACCAACGTGACCCTTTATGCCCATATTCACCCCGCTTCGCGTGGGGTGGCCGCCCACACCGCAAGTTTATTTCGGTCCGTGAGAGGGGCTAAGGGTGGTTTTCCCCCGTGGGGGCTCCCCAAGCTAAGAATTTTCACTTTCCCCCCCCGTGGGGGCTCCCCAAGCTAGGGAATTTTCACTTTTCCCCCCCGTGGGGGCTCCCCAAGCTAGGGAATTTTCACTTTTCCCCCCCGTGGGGGCTTCCCAAGCTAGGGAATTTTCACTTTTCCCCGCCGTGACAGCTTCCCAAGCTATGGAATTTTCACTTTTCCCTCCCTTGGAGGCTCTCCAAGCTGCGGAATTTCAAATAGCTAGACAACGACGCCTAGATAGTCCCCCAAATCCCGTGTTCTTTGAATGTGTTTCCATGTTTTTGCAATGGTTTCCTTCAAAGCACGGTACTTTACACTTTTGTCGCCATAAAACCGGTCGAAAACATCATGTTCGACAATGCTTCCAATTCCCTTATCTCCCCAACCGTTGAAAATACCGCTATTTACAGTGTTTTCTTCAATTTTTCCATGTGCCAATGCCGGTAGCCAACTCCAACATATATATAAGAAATCCTTCCAAAACATTGTTTTGACAGTGTTTTTCCAATGTTTCCAGTCAAACAGACGGTAATTTACACGTTTTTTGCCATAAAGGCAGTAAATCCTTCCAAAACATTGCTTTTGACAGTGTTTTTGTAATGTTTCCAGTCAAGCATACGGTAATTTACACGTTTTTTGCTATAACGTCAGTCCAAAACACTTGTTTTTGCAGTGTTTTCAATGCTCTGGCATCCAAAAACCCTGCAAAATCTTGCTATGTACAATGTTTTTTTCATTTTTGGCCGTTTTTCCATTGCCGGAAAGCTACCAAAATGACCCAAAATTCCATTTCAATACCCTCTTGCGCTCAGACACCCAAAAATCCTCGAAAAATGTCGAAAACACCAACGTATTCTGGTCTCGGTGCGAAACCGTTTTTGGGCCCCCCCCCCCAGCTAAAGCTGATATAGCGACTGCTATATTAACAAATGTCATTGGGCATTTAGTGTTGCTGTTGCCCCCCAATAAGCACGCCTTCACCGCCAAAGCGGTGTGTGCGGATTTATTCACGCAGCAGACGTTTTTTTTGCGTGCGCATATTGGGAAAACATCAGAACTCGTTGTTGTTGCGCCACACTAGGCTCACCTTGAGACCATGTTTGCTAAGATGACGCCATGACCCAACTTTTTCAAAAAAACATCTTGAGACATTGCCAGCTCCCCGCCCCAAGTTGAAATTAATGTGAGGAAAGTAATATGAGAGGAAGCGATGTGAGGGGAAATCATTTGAAGTGACGAGACAGTGTGAGGTGAGATAAGGTGGGGAGGACACTGTCAAAAAGTCCGTAATTGAGAGTTTATATATCTACGAAACTTTCTTTGACAATGGCTCATTTGAGCCACGCTGTATTTTTCTTTTTATTCCACTCAGTTTCAATTATGCCCATAGTCACTTGTTCCCACTTTAAAAGCAAGAGTTGAGAATCATGTTTCAGACAGACGAGCTGCATCAAAGTAGTGCCGCGAGATCAAGGCAGCTCAATTGATGTGACCTTGAGGTGTGACCGTCCTATCACTGGCAAGTGTGTCCCCCTCAAAGCCATTGGCTTCATCAAGCCGGACGAGTTTCGTGCACGGCTGGTTCTGATGCATGCAGCATGCGAGAGTTGTGAACGTGGGTTGGAGCTACTATGTGCCTAGTTGACAAAATGGCCGACTTCACAAGTTTGCTCTTTGAATCCATAAATTTGATTCCTCATCCACTGGGGTATGCCTTGACCTTCAAAACCCGTTTTTGGCAACACGAGGCGCAGACGAAGACGAATTGAAAGGGTGGCACCGATGTGGCCCCAGTCTTCAACTTGGCATGTACCGACATGATGACACGATCGAAATCGAACATGGTGGTCGTAGAAGCACAATGAAGATACTGTTTGATCGGCTTCCAATGACCCACAGCTTGCCCACATCGTCGAAGACATCCTTCAGTGTAGAGATTCTTGATTTTCAGTTGGTGTGATGATGTGTGCTCGTTTCTTTTGCCTTGATTTGTGCTTGGTGTTCCTTGTCACAGAATATGCGACTTTGTTCGAAAGAAAGTCTTGTCGCCAACTTGTCGCCATGTTTGTTCAATGGAAAGGATTGACGGGGACACCTATCACTTCGAACGACTTGAGCCAAATCCAGCTCCACAGCGCCTGCAGGCAGCGCCACGGCCCGGTACAGCTCAGAGGATATGAATGTAACCGAGTGCTTTCAAGGTGATTCCTACAATCGCAGTTAGGAAACCACATCGACTTGGATTTCTCTCCGAAGAAAGTGAATGCAGTATTGTGGTTATTTGGTTGATTTTCTGTTGCTTGCAGATACGATAGTTCGTGCAACTGTGCATAGTCTGGTTGGACAGAACTGTTTTCCAGTGGGACATAGTGGGACATCTATGAAACTAGCTGCATTTAAGTGACGCTCCGTTAGAACTCATGCTGGAAAATGTCCGGTCTCATTCTGAGAACGTGATCAACACCCTACACCTTTTGAACGGAAAGAACATCGCAAGATATTTGTTTAATTTAGACCCTCGATGTTCTAGCTGTGAGAAACTTTGCCACCAAGCTTTGTCACCTTGACGACATCCAATATATCATGAAATTGCCACTGCGGACCATTCATGAAACAGGATATGGGCATGAAAGTATGTCCTAGGTTGATTTGGAAAACCTGTTACAACTGCATTTTGAACACATAAAGTAGAAATATTACGACCCCTATACCACCACCGTATATACTAGTAATAGTTCACTCCATGCTGTAGCTATTTGACCAACCATCCAATGTATTGTACAGCCATTTCAATGTAAATAACCCCAAGGTTAGATGCGTTAACCTAATGGGGTAGTAGCCATGTGTAGAGCTAGGGTTAATTAATGCCTAACGACCATTTTGGCTCAAGTCGCGTAGCAAAATAGGTCGCGGCTTGGATTGTGATGTTAAGGAGTTCAACTGGTTGGTCCCCTGTTTGTCCCCCTTTTTGTGTGGTTATCAGCCGTATTGATTCTGTGTTCTTTTGCTGGGAAAGTCTTGAACTCCTTAACAGGCAACTTAGGCCCCACGCAACCTCGTTCACACTTTCATCTTTTTCGCTGATTCCCTGTTTCACCGGTTATTTGGCCCAAAACGGCCGTTTCGGCTCATTTCCAGACTAGCAGTTTAATAGCCGGCCCCGGAGCCGCGAAAGTCCCAGAATCGAGCTCCAAAAGGCTCCCGGCCAGGATTTGGCCCAAAACGGCCGTTTCGGCTCAGTTCCAGACTAGCAGTTTAATAGCCGGCCCCGGAGCCGCGAAAGTCCCAGAATCGGGGTTCAAAAGGCTCCCGGCCAGGATTTGGCCCAAAACGGCCGTTTCAGCTCAATTCCAGACTAGCAGTTTAATAGCCGGCCCCGGAGCCGCGAAAGTCCCAGAATCGGGCTCCAAAAGGCTCCCGGCCAGGATTTGGCTTAAAACGGCCGTTTCGGCTTAATTCCAGACTAGCAGTTTAATAGCCGGCCCCGGAGCCGCGAAAGTCCCAGAATCGGGCTCCAAAAGGCTCCCGGCCAGGATTTGGCCCAAAACGGCCGTTTCGGCTCATTTCCAGACTAGCAGTTTAATAGCCGGCCCCGGAGCCGCGAAAATCACAGAATCCGGCTCCAAAAGCCTCCCCGCCAGCATTTGGCCCAAAACGGCCGTTTCGGCTCATTTCCAGACTAGCAATTTAATAGCCGGTTATGGTACCAGAAGGTCTATCGGAAGGAGCTGCTTTGAGCGCTCCGGAACCAGTTGCTGACGGAAACCCGGAAGCAGAGGCGGAAGTAGCTGAAAGCACTGAAGTCGCTGTTGAAGGTAGTACTGGATTTAATTGGGCAGACGCTTCTGAAGACGCGACCGCGCCGACAACTGGTTTTACTGAAGCGGGAGGGGCTGCCTCTGGCGCCCCAGGTGACGAGGAGGACTTCGACATCCTAAAGTTGGACGCCCTTTCTTTGCTCGATCCGGTCAAGCCAACAGCTGAGGAATTGTTTGAGGCACTCGAAGCCGAGCCCGCTAGTGAGCCTGCTGATCAGCCGACTGCATCCGACCCAATTGAAGCAGATAATACTCTCGAAAGTGAAAACCCCGATAATCAAACTCCAAAAGAAGAAATTGATTTTACTGATAATCCTGACCTTCAAGAAACTAGTGCAGAAGTTGCAGACTCCGTTGCTGAACCAATAGTAGGAAGCTCTCCAACACTTGAAGAAGCATCCGATCTTACTACAGTTTTTGCTCCGGTATACGTCGAATACCCTGCAGAGGCAGCGGAAGAGGACGAAGTCCCACCGCCGCCAACATCTCCGTTTCTTGAGCAGGTAGGGGCTGCCTCTGGCGCCTCAACATCAGGCCACGTGCAGACAGGGCATTCCCCATCTGCAACATCAAGGCCACCCCGCATCCGTGGCACGAAGGGTGGCAAGAAGGAACAGACAAAACGTCTGATCCAACGCTGGCAGAAAGACTTTGACGAGCTAGCGCAGTTTCTTTGGGACGAGGCTGAATTTTGGCTTCGATACGTCCATCACTCTGAGGCACTGAGGCATCGGCCGAGTTGATCTGGACGATCAGGGTCTTTAAAGTCCTCTATAACCATTGCACGTTAGATCAAATCTTAGTCCACTTTGCTAATATCCATCCACCCTATAGAAATTGGGTCTTCTTCAACGGATACCGTAGAGGTGAGTTAAGCAGCGCTCCAGATCTTGTTGCCAATACTGTTTTACCAGATAGGGATCACATTAATTGGCAAGCATTTGGGGAGGCTGATCCACCTAGGTCCGCTTGGGACGACTATAATATTTATAGAGGTGCCCAACCACAGGGTAAAGCAAAAGCTAGCGTGTTTGTCCAAAACACTGAACCGCCTTCTGCAGCTGAGCATAATTCGACTTTAGGCACTGATCCAGCCGTGCGCAGGGACTTGAGTACTTCAGAGGAGACTCATACCCCTTCTCCACGTGGGCCGCCAAAGGCGAAGGCTCGACCTAAGGAACAGCCGAAAAAGACTCCGAAGGAGCCAGATCACCCACCTTCGTGGGCTCCAAGTCTCCGTCCGGTAGATCATCAGGTTGGACCCAAGGTCACTCAGTCGGTAGTTAGTGTGCCACCACCACGTGTTGCGGGAGGGGCTGCTGAAGAGCGCCCTAAACCAGAAGGACCCAAGCAACCTTCCGAGCCGAAAGCATCCGGTGAAGCATCCGTGCACCGTGATTTTCATCAAACCTTAGGGCCACCCCCGCAACGGCCTCCAAGAGCCGCTACGCCAAGGGGTGATAGGACTGCTACTGCTATTCCACCGCCACCTGCCCACCCTCCGCCCACCGCGGCAGACCTTGACAGGACAGAGCGTGGAAGACCTCGTGAGAGGGCAGGCACAGTCCCAACAGCTCGAACTGGTGGAGACCACGCTGATAAGTCACCAGCTGCATCTGCACCTGCCGCTCCAAAACCGGTAAGTCGATCTAGATCACGGGTTCCTGCCACTCTCATCCCGAGAGCTGACGGTACTTTTGCCGATCAAGACACCGAAGTTTTAAGGCGTGCTAGAGGGGGCAACTTAGGTACACCTAGTCTTATTCCCGACCATTAGTGCTTAGACCTGCTGATCCTAAATACCCCCCAGTGGTAATTAATTCAGAAGGTACCTGGGTAAGGATTTCCAAACCTCCAGGGGCCACTGGCCGAGAACCAGCGACAGTCCCAGTCGCGATTCCAGGTGCTGCTGCATTTTCAGGTGACGCTCACGAGATTCCCGACGAGCTGTGGAGGGATCCACCACTGTTAGGCAGTAACACCACTTTGGTAACTTCTCACAACACCCAAGTAATCCCCATTTCAGAGCCTGAAGGTTTAACTGCCGATAATTCAGAGCCTTTGGAAGAGGTTGAAGAAGAAGAGGAAGCCAGTGCCCCTCCACCTAAACGTAGAGCTGTTGGCACTACCACTTCAACGGGCCGTAGACAAGTATACCAATCTCGACGTAGATCAATTCCTCAACCCGAACCAACATCAACTGCTGCTGCACCAGGTGGGCCTCCATCTGAGCCTGACGCACCGGACGAAGATCCACAATCTTCTGAACCTGGTGAACCTGAAGGCGAAGAGGAAGAGGACTTCTCATCTGATCCTCCTGAAGCCCCTCCCGAGGGCGAGGAAGAGGTTGAAGTTGAAGTAGAAGTTGAGGAAGAGGCTGCTCCATCAGCGCCTCACGCACCCAGCACAGTTTTACAGGCATCTCCAAAAGCAACAACTACTGGAGGTAGTGTTAGTAGGTTTTTGTCTCCAAGTTCAACAAGTGCTGAGCGTTCAAGATCTCGTCATAGGGACGCAACACACGAAGAAGAGGCTCCAGTTGCCGTTACAACTTCTTCTGCAAGAGTATCAGGTACAATCCAAACGCAAACCTTCCGAGACGGCACCAAAGCCGAAGTTTTTGTTCCTGATATCCCAACACCTAAGACTCCTCCAAAATCTATAGGTTCACCACCACCTAGATCATCATCCCAACCAGCTAAGTCTAAGCCGCCTCCACCTGGAGTTAGTGCAGCAGAGAGGTCGGCGGTGCAGCAGAGAGGTCGGCGTCAGCACTTCCACCCTGGCGGGAAGGGGCTGCACGTGCGCCCCAAGTAGGAGGCCCTCCAATCAAAAAGAAATATAAGGCTCCTCCTAGACCTCCCTATAACTACTCCGTCACTGTTGGTGAAGCTTACGAGCCAGGTGTTGATCCAGATCCACCGCAACCTACTGAAGAGGAGCTGAACGCGGCCTGGGCACGTTCAAAAGAACGACAGGATAAAGATTGGGAACGTCACGTTGAGACACTTGCAGAGCGCCGACATCGTCAAGCTCTAGACGCATACAATCAATCGGAGAGGCAGAAGCAAAAACATAATAAAGTTAAGCCTCCTGCTAAACAACCTCCACTTGTAGTCCCTCCGAGACCAGATCGTCCTGTTCCAAAAGCCCATAAGTCCGCGTCCCCAAAACCAACTCCACCTTCAACACCGCCATCAACACCACCATCACCTCCTCCGAGACCACCTAAGGCAACTTCTTCCACAGCAACTGTCCCCCCAAGAGGTAAGGCAGGTGCTGCGGTACGCGCGCCAGGGGGTAGGATAGATTTAGGCCCTTGAATCCGAGCTCAGCAAGAGCGAGGTGTCATTGGCCGTAATCTAGTCGTGTTCTTTGACTGGCACGACACCCTCGATTGTGCTAGAAACGCCTTAAAACTATTCGATCAGTCCATCCTTAACAAATTCATCAACTTAGTGCAGATCGCACAAGGTAGGATCGAATTTCACGTAGTCTCTTTTTCGGGCGCTGCTCGAGGACGCCAGACTGAGGAGGACGCGAATAACCTCTCGGAATACTGTCGCTCACAGGGTCTCCCGTTTAGATCCGTTACTGTGGTAGGCGATCCAGTAGGCCCTGGTGGTAAAACCCCGGTGTTAACTTCTCACGGCCGAATAGAATTCCATATTGTTTCCTTCTCGGGCGTTGCCCGCGGCCGGCAAACAGAAGAAGACGCAAATAACCTCGCGGAGTTTTGTAGATCACAGGGTCTTCCGTTTAGATCAGTAACTGTGGTTAACGATCCAGTAGGGCCTGGGGGTAAGACACCGGTTTTAACATCTCACGGCGCCAACATCCACGTTGACGACCGCCAAGACGTTTGTGACGAAGCATCTCGTGCTAATATTTTCACTATCCCAGTTTATAAGTCTAGTAATCTGAGTTGGTGGCCGCAGCTTGAGAACGCAATTCGTGACAGAGGGGTGGACTATTTCTTAACAAACCACGCACCGGTGCCTTTGAGGGGGGATCAATTTTCCCGCCGTAGGAATTAGCTTTCGCCGTAGGAATTAGCTTTCTTGTGGCCTCGATTTGGTAGGGGCTTGAGCGTACAATCCAAAACCAAACAAACAGCTCGCCCTTGTACAGTTTTGCCTGTCTGTGTCTTTTCGTTTCGCCTGAGGTTGTGCCATCTGCACACCCAGTACCGCGTCTCTTTCGGCACATCCGTGCCCTTTGGTCGTCCGTGTCCTTGTCTTGTTGTTTCACTGGGAGGTGCTTGAGCTTGCTCGCGCCAGGACCCATTCGTGCTGGTCCGTTGGTAAAAGATGCAATCTGGATTGACACCACCAAGTGAAAGTTCAGGTGCAGATAGGTCTAGGAGCTCTCCAGAAGACCCTAAATTACCAAGTGGTACTAGAATACCTGCTGCTTCCACAATACTTGTTCCCCGAAGAGCATCTGGAAGTAACTTACCTCGTAATAATCCCCAAGCTGAATATACCAGTATGGAGGAAAGGGGTAGGGCTAGGCAGAGAGCACGTTCAGGTCCTGAACCCAGTAGCAGCAGTGGGCATAATCCTAATGTTCCCATTGACCTAAATGCCACACAAGCGTCTTTCTTGGCAGGTGCAGCTGTAACCCAAGCGCATCATGCGTCCTTAATAGCTAATAATGCTGCCGATGTAGCACTCTCATCACAACTTGAAGTTCAAAATGCCCAACGGGTCGCCAATGCCATCCATGCCGGGGCCGTGCAACAACAGTCTGACTTTGCTCAGGCTGCAGCGGCGTACCAACAGCAGGCCACACGTGCCTACTTGGCTCAGCAGGAGGAAGCTCGGGCTGCCATTGAGCAGAGGGATAATAATTTCCAACTTCTTCAGATGAGGGCCCAACAACATGTTCAAGGGATTACAGATGAAGCTGAACGGGAAATTTTGGCTAATAGGGATGTAGTTCAAGAAAGGGCTCAACAATGGGTTAATGATAACATTCGACCACTTCAACAACAACTTGCAATTGGTTCACAACAGTTGGTTGATCGTGATAATCAGTTAATGGAAAGGGAGATAAGGATAGCTAGACTCCAATCCCAATTGGATGCCATCCAGCAACAGGGGGCCCATGAAATCGCAGTTGCAACCCCGACCCCAATTCCTGAATCACCAATGACCGTTCACACTGAATTTGATTTGTTTGAGGGCCAAAATAACCCCTTCACTTCAGACATTTTGGACGGGTCAGCCACACCAATTCATACACCACCTAGGCAACCAACAGGTATGTCTCCTAGGGAGTTCCCTTTGATTCAGTTTAGCCCTGTTGCGCCTGTTGCAGCACAACCTGCAACATCATCCCAAAATATGTCTAGTGTTCCAAGCATCCCCATAAGTTTTGGACCGCCTGTTTCGGTAGAAGCCCCCGAAGGCCTGCCGTTATCTTCTAGTGCTATTGTTCCCCTGCAGTCGGGTCTAGTTCAAGCTAACCCTTCTCCGGCACCTAGTGCTGTGCAACTTAATGTTGGTACTGCGGCAAGTGAGCATGGTACAAATGAAGATCGCATTAGTGCTTTACAGGACCAAGTTTCAAAACTCATGCAAGCGTTGCACACACAGACACAACTTGTAGCTCAACTGCAAGCGGCGAAAGCGCCAATGCCCATAGCTCCACCACCTAGCACCCCTCAAGCCTTGGCCATGGGAGGTGCTGCTTTGAGCGCACCAAGCGGTTCTAGACGTAGCACTGCCGTCGCGCCTTTGCCTCAACAGGTGTTGCCACCGGGCCTGCCGCCGTTGCCCCTAAGTAAAGCAGGTGTTTTACCCCAGGGGACTCCATATGTTTAAAGCTCTGGGTCCCAACGTTCTAGACAGTCGGGTAGTTCTGAGTCCTCTTCAGATTCTGATGTTGGACCACCCGCACCAAATCCATATACCCAATGTAGGATTTGTGGAGAGTTTCATGATGAAATTAACTGCCCATACTTAACTATGAACTTGGGGGGAAACATTCCGGACCAAGGGTCTGATCAACCCCGTCCCGGTGATGCTGAAGTTAGGGACTATGTAGAGGAGGAGGATAATACCATTAGAGTTAAATCCCTCAATGATTTGGTTTTTCCAAACCCTCCTGATAACGCCGGTCAGGCTAGAGGATACGTTAATCAGGTCCTTATGGCTATCGGTAAGCTACAGAAAACCCCAGGTAATGAAGTTTACCAATGGGCCCAAGAATGTATGACATCCACTGAAAATCCGCTAAAAACCGATCCACGCTTCCCACGCACTAAGCTTATCAAAACTTGCAGACGGGGTCGATTTGGCTTAATTTTTCAGCAAATGGTTGAATCTGAGCGCCTCTCCTCCGGCTCTATGCCGTGTGGACGCGTAATGCTCCAAAAGATCTTTCACTACTTCCAACTGGAACGCGATAGAATTGGCATGTTGGGTGAACGCAACTTGTTGTCACTTCGCATCCCAGGGAACACCCACCAAGATCTAGAGGCCTTCAGGGACAAATATATTTATGTGATGTCAACCATTCCAATCCCAGATTTACCGCGAGAGCAAACTCTTTTTAACCATTTAATTTAAGTGATGAGCTCGAGCGTACCCCTATCATGGCTGCCAAAGTGTTGAAGGCCCGTGAAGTCCCACTTAGAGCCACCGCAGAACGACCAATTGGTTGTGGGAAAAAAGTAGAGTTAGTTCTCCAACTTGACCAGCAACGCAAGAAACGTATTGAGTTTGATAAACAACTTAAGCTCAAGCCTGCGGAGGGATATCTTGGTACCTATACAACAAAAGCAGCAGGAGCCCCTGCCACCTCTGATCCAGGCTGCCCCAAAAGGTAATCCTAAGGCTGGTGTGCCTGGAGCCCCCGCTCCCAAGAATGCAAACCCAAAATCTAAGGCGGACAAAAGTAAGAAGGTAGAGGCTGCTCCAGCGCCTCATGCTACAGCTAAGGCCAAACCAAAGGCCAAATCCAAGGGCAACACCACTACTTCACCACCACCAAAGTCAGGCGCAACCACTCCTAGGAGTGCGGAGGCCACAAGGGTCGCCAATATGACCCCGGCCCAGAAGGCTAGAACACCATGCATGTTCTATGCCTACAACGCTTGCAAGGCGAAGCAGTGCGCCTTCTTGCATTCCGCCACCGATAAGTATAAGGGGCCCCCACCCCGAGCACTATCCAAATCCAGGTCTACAACTGGCGTTCCTGGCAGTATGGCCACTATAGCTGCTGGCACAGCGGCTGTGCCCATTGTTGACGCTATGCCTTCCAAGCTCAACGGAGCAATTCCGTGGCTTTGGGACACTGCAGCCGGTAGGCATCTAATTGGCAAACAAGCCTTAACCCCAAAAATGAAGGAGTTTTTGCAGCAATCTCCAAACCCAGTAGCTTTCGCAACAGGGGGGGTAGCCAGGCTGGTCAAGAGTCAATCGCTTTTGACGGCAGCAAAATCTTAGAAGGGGAAGAGGTTTATGTCTTGAAAGATTGTCCCCCAGCTCAGAGTATCGGCAAGACTGTGATGGATAAATGTTATATGTTCGTTTGGGATCCCCGTGAAAATGTTTCTTATCTAATTGCACCTGAGAACATCAATAGATGCAAATTTAAGGTTCCCCGCAATGCTAGGATTTGTGCCTCACGTGTTGTTGAATATGTTCCACAATATGATGAACAACTTAGTCCGCGTAACTTTGTTCCAGCAGAAAGGTTAACCCCAGTTTCCACAGCTCTCCCGGCTGATCCGTTGCCGGATGATGCTTCTGGGTATTCACCTAGTTTTGCAGGCGAAGATGTCGCACGACTGGCTGAGGTTGCTGAGGCCGATCCTCCAGAAGATGCAGCTGCACCCAGCAGCCCACATGCAAGTGTTCCGGAAGGTGCTGCTCCTAGCGCGCCACCGCACCCTTTAGATGATAAGTTGCTTGTTGAGTTAGGTGATGGTATCCCTATCAAAGATGAAGTCTTGAAAAAGGAAGCCACTAGCTTAGAGCATCTTTTGACCCACTACCCCAAAAATCCATATTGCCCATTATGCCATATTGCTAAGGATACTGCGATGCGTGTCTCTCATGTTAAGGACGGCAAGTCCGATGATAAGATTGACCCTCCAAAGCAGCCCTTTGAGCAGTTGGCCACTGATGATGTTATCATTGCAAAAGGGTCTGAGCATTTTGGAACGGGGATAGGTGGGGTTAAGACACACCATGTGGTAAAGGACCTTTACTCTGGTGCACGAATAGCATATCCCCTTTCAAAGCGAGATGTCGAATCCCACGCCAAAAACTTTCGACATTTCGTGGGATTGAAAGCCAATGAACTTGCAACCCACACTCTTATCAAAATGGACGAAGCACAGGAATTGGAGCAGGCTGCCCACCAGGTCGGCTTCGTTCCTGAGACGTCCCTTCCCAACCGTTGGCCGCACAACGCTCTCCTAGAGCGCGACATCCGGGAAGAGAAAGAGTGCTGTAGGGTAATTCATTTACAATCTGGTTTGCCTTATGAGTATCACACTTACAGTTACCCATACGCATGTCTTTCCATGACTTTTGATAGACCTTCTATTGCGGATCCCGAGAAGACCCAATGGGAAGCTCTTACACGTGAAAAGTTCGATGGTAAGCGTTTGTGTTTTGGTCAACTTGTGTATTTTCGCAAGAAGCATTCAACAAAAAGGACCTTAGAACCCAATATGGCTCCTGGTTTGTTTCTTGGTTGGCGAATCGATTCTGGTTTTCGTTATAGATATGTTGTTCGGATATTAGATTATCAAGAGTTTCGAACTAGAGGTGCTTCATGTGTTTCCGATGTACCCGAGCCTGAATTGTACCTTCCAGATGGTGAAGCCTATTTTCCTGTTGGTTTTTCGAAGCATCAGGCCTTGGTAAGGGGGGACAATCCCGATGATGTTAAGGTGCCTGAGATAGCCCTGCAAAATGTTCCGTTTCCACCTGACGGCGGTTTAGCTTCCCCATCTACACCCGGTCCCAAACCTAGATCGGTTTATATCAACTTAGACCGCATCATAGAGTTTAAGGAAACTCCCGGTTGTACAGGGTGTAAGAATAAGACTCGGTACCACACTGCAGAGTGCCGCAAACGGTTCCAGAAACTTGTAGATGAAGAAAAGGAGCTGGAAGCCAAGTCCAAACCTGTCTCAGAGTCGGTAGTTGTTGAACCTCCAAGTGAAGTTCCTAGTGCACTTGAGGATGCCCCCGTGGAACCACCACCAGTGGACAGCATATTTGATGATGAAGGTGAAATCACAATTGCTGTTCCTTATAGCGTATCTGGTGCTGCCACTTTGCCCCAGACTGCTCCCAGTTGCGCTGAGTTATGTAGGGATTCCTTGCCAGTGTTCGGTGCACAGCCGTGCCTGCATGCCGCGCCATTAATCAGCCTCCTAAGAATAATAACAACCGTCGAAAACGACGTGCCTTGAAGAAAAGCGAGAGGCCCAGTGAGAGATCAACACTGTTTGAGTTTGCATGCTCCCTCAACTCACAACTCGGGTTGACAAGCGTTCAATGCAATATAAATCACATTGGGTTAAGCAAGGAAAGGATAGACTTAGGTGATGAGAATCAATGTTCCCAACTTGATTATCAAATAGGTGAAGCCGCAAAAGTTGCACCACCCAACCTTTGGTCGTCCATCCCATGCACGTCTGGTTCTCCTTGGCAGTATATCAATAGAAACAAGGGAGGAGCTGCTTACATGAAAAGATTAGCGCTCCAACTTCGTGAATCGAAACGACTTTTCAAAAGCTTTACCAAAAGGGCTGAATTAGTTTTGAAACTAGGAGGCACTGTTTCTTTCGAATGGCCACGTCCCTCAACTGGCTGGAAGAGACCAGATGTCGTAGCTTTCTTTAATTCACACCCTGAGTTTATGGAAGTTGATTTCTTCGATGGATGTGCAGTAGGTCTTAGATCCAAGAAGGGTGTTCCCATCAAAAAGCCTTGGAGAGTCCGAACCACTTCCGAAAGAATAGTAGATGTTTTTAAAGATAAAAAGTGCAGTTGTGAACAACCACATGAAAAGTGTGAAGGTTCGGAAACAGCGCGATCAGCTATGTATCCCCCAGAGATGACATTTTTGATTACCCAAGCGCTGTACCCTGCTAAGTGTTCTCAACAGCATGCTCCCGCCATGCCATGCACTCCACTTTCAACCGAACCACAAGAGCATCGCGAAGTTGAACAACATCTTAAACACGTTTCCCCACTAGCTGGCTTTGAGGATCTGGCAGTTGCCGTTGAGACAGATCCAACAGAAACGGTTTAGTGGCAGAGCTCCTTGACCATGAGCGTTTGTTGTCACAGGCCTTCGGGCACGAAGATAGCAATCAACCCTCCCAAGAGGTTAAAGCCATGGTAACTAAGTTGCTCTCCAGAGCGGAGATGTTGTCAAATCCACAAGCACTTGATGCAGTCAAAGCTGAAGCTGATGGACTCATCAAAGCTGGGACGTGGTCGCTCGACTCGGTGAGGGAGAAAGAAGACGTCCGTGCAGAGGCAAAGCGCACCGGAGTCTCTGTCCACTTCGGACAGCTAATGACCATTGCATCATCAAGTTCTTTGAACTCGCACAACATCTTCAGAAGATGAAAGGTAGAATAGTCTACCGTGAAGACTGTGCGAAAGATGAGCACGGTGCCGCTGCTGTGTATCAGGAACTAGGAGCAAATCCAACTTCGGTCCAAGGTTTAAATGCCTGTTTAGCATACGGTTCCGTGCCAGGTAATAGCTCTTCCGCAGCTGACGCTGTTAAGGCATACGTTCAAGCACTCCTGTCTTCCAAATATAAGACATGGATAGAACTTCCGCCTGAGCTAAGGCCAAAACACTGGCGAGATAAGTTTGTTAAACCCGTAGTCCTCCTAGTTAAAGCCTTACACGGCCATCCTGATGCCGGTGGTCTTTGGGAGCAACACCTTAAGAAAATTATCCGCAACTTAGGTGGCCAAGAGGTACCCGAGTACCCTGGTAACTTCTTTTTCCCAGATACTAAGTTGTTGCTATCCACCTATGTAGATGATCTCACACTTGCTGGTCCCTCAGACCAACATGATGCCTTTTGGGCGAAGCTGACATCCGTTGCGGATATAGAACCGCCTGAACCAATATACCGAATTTTAGGTCGCAATCATCTAGTAATGCCATTGTCCAGAACCGAGGGTTCCGAGGAATGTGCTGCGTTTCGCGCACAAGAAGCCTTAGTCTTTGACATGCTAGCTTATGCGCACCAAACAGTTGACCTTTATAAGTCCATCACCAACACCAAAAGTTTGAAGCATGCTGCCACTCCTTTTGTACCTGAGGGTTCTGTCTCCGTTGAAGATGAAGAGGCTAAAGGTGAACTGGCACCCAACGCATGCCGCATTCTCATGAAGGCGTTGTGGCTTGGTCGGCTGTCCAGACCTGACATTATTAAACCCATCAACGATTTAGCCACTAAAGTGCAGTCTTGGTCCAGGGGGGACGATAAGAGGTTGTTAAGACTCATTCAATACATAGACTCTACACCCCAGTACCGGCTCGTAGGTACCATTAAAGATAATCCAGAAGATCTTGAGCTACGTTTATACGTAGACGCCGACTTCGCCGGTGATCGTCTTAGTGGAAAGTCCACGTCCGGTGGGTATTTAGTTCTATATGGGCCTAACTCCTTCTTCCCTCTTGCGTGGGTCAGTAAACGCCAAACATCCACATCCCGTTCTACCACAGAATCAGAAGTGGTTTCCTTGGCCTATTCCCTTTACCAAGCTACCATCCTGGTAGTGTGTAAAGGTTATTCCCCTAAGCTTAGGCATATCACTCGCACCCATAAGGTAAACTTGTCCGGGCCTTCCGAAGTCCTCAGAGAGACTCAGCCGAGCTTGAATATTGTCAAACCGACAACCAAGCTGCGGACATCTTCACCAAGGCGTTGCCACCCCAAAAGTGGGCCCCGGCACTGCGCTTACTAGGCATTAGGGTAGATCTAGGTAGTGAACTTAAATCCAGGGAAGGGGCAGCTACCTAGCGCCCTAACCTGTACACTAGTTGCCAGCGTAGGATAGGGTAGGGGGGAGTAGAAATATTACGACCCCTATACCACCACCGTATATACTAGTAATAGTTCACTCCATGCTGTAGCTATTTGACCAACCATCCAATGTATTGTACAGCCATTTCAATGTAAATAACCCCAAGGTTAGATGCGTTAACCTAATGGGGTAGTAGCCATGTGTAGAGCTAGGGTTAATTAATGCCTAACGACCATTTTGGCTCAAGTCGCGTAGCAAAATAGGTCGCGGCTTGGATTGTGATGTTAAGGAGTTCAAACTGGTTGGCCCCCTGTTTGTCCCCCTTTTTGTGTCATATATACAGAAAAGGGTACATGTTGGAGCAGCTTGTAAGTAGCTCAAAATCATCATCACGCAGGATTTGCACAAAGCCGGCCCAAGGTCTGCGCTGAGAAAAAAATATGGTAGGGATACGTTGTGCTATCTTGCCAACTTACTGTAGGATTTGAGCGATAAAGCCTGCGTGCGAGATTCGCGGCAGATTCTACATGTAACCCTTGCCTTTTCCGGAGGTGGCTCATCCCTTTGTTGCATGGACAGAAGAAGTTGTTATGGGAAGAAATCCTCAGTAGAAGATGTCCAAAGTACTGACGGGAAGCTGCAACAAGTATTTTGGGACGATGACTCAGAGGTGTGGGGAAAGCACGCATGCAAATGGTGCGCGACAACTTTTGCACAAAAAAGAGGTGAACAGTTAGACATTTAGAAGTGGGGGTGTGGGTGCCCAAGATAGGCACAAGTCATGGTTTGCTGAATGCCGGCCCAAATGCAGTTTTTAAATTGAAGAAACAGGACAACCCTCATGTCATGTGTTCCCATCAGTCAGGTGAGGACCTCTAGATCCTAGATTTTATCTCACTGCTCCTCCTTTATCCTTCACTTTCTGACGTCCGCAACACCCTCTGGCGGATGGAGTAATGTCCGTATCACCGAATCGGCGTCAGGGATCAGATTTTGTTACTCCGGATTAGCGTCGGGCTTCAATTCCTAGCAAAACTTCTGCGGTGTTTGAGCAGTCTGAGTAGGTGTATTCTCAGATTCTCCAAACTCATGTATCCAAAAAACTGATCCAGTGTATTCCAAGATAATTTCATGACAATTCCTTTCATCTTGGCCTTCGGATTCCATCCCATATCATCCAAAGATAAATCTCCAAAGCCTGGGGAAAATGGGCAGAGTTCTGTTTAGGCAGAAGTAATTTCAAGAAAATGGAATATTTTCCTACGTCCTACGGGCAATACCAAAATCTGGAATTTGTGCTGAATTTCTCCTGGATTTAACCTGGAAATGGTCCTGAAATGTTCTGGACATGCCACGGCACATCGAGTACAGTGTCACATAAGGTAAATTAGGTTTGAAAAAGCGTTGTTGCGCCTTAGGCCTTGCTTTTTCTAATCAGGGCACTTTTGCTTCCACTTTGTCAATTCAGGTTGTGCACTATAGTTTGTCCTTCCAGAAGTTTATCTTTCAACACGCCATCACTTCATTGGGCACTGTTTCATTCGTCCTCAAAACCCTGGAGGTTTGCTTGAAATTGAACTTCTTTGCGTAGCATTTTTAGGGATTGTTTGTACAGATGCTGGTAACAATGACAATGCCTTTTCTTACCAGCAATTATTGGCCTTTTGTGCTACTGACCGGTCCTGTTCAAGATTCGCTGCAGACCGGCAGGTTTCACCGGAAGAACTTGAGCGTTTGCGGGAACTCGCAGTGGAAAAGCAGAAAGAAGGAGCAGCCCCGTTGCCGGTGGTGCGCCTTTGCTTCGTCGGTCGAGGTCGCGCAGGGAAAACGACAACTCTAAGGCAGGCGCATGAAAGACGTAGATAAATCGTGACTCATGGTGCTGGCTGTTTTGGGGGGTAGCGCCAAGACCCCGCGAGGCGGCTCAAAGGTGAACCATTTCGAGACGAAGAGCCATCCACCCATGGTCTAGATGTTTGGGCCGGCCAAGCTGAAGCCCATCTACAAGCAGACGGAAGCGCAGCTGGCCCGTGGAAGGAATGGAAGGAATCCGTGCACCATACTGCTGTCAAGGACGTGTTTGCATGTGCATATCACATTGGATTCACTCAGCGAATCCAAAGTTGTTCATGTCCCATATGGCAAGCAACCCTTTCGTGGTTTTCAGAATCGTTGGCAACGACAATTCCAAGCAGGCAACCAGATCACATGATTCTGTGAGTTCTTCGCTTGCAGATTAATTTGTATCAAAATCTTTGTCTGGGGTACTGGTGTGGGGCAATCACAGCCTTCAATGCCAACTTGAAAACTGGTCGAATGCCATTTGTGATTTGGAACTCGCCGTTTTGAGAAATTACTTTACTTCGTGTGATCCCCACCATGACATTTATACATTTTCTTACTGGCAAATCTTCTGGCATTCTATCTGACATATCTTCTGACATTCTATGTGGCATTCTATCTGGCATATCTTCTGGCATATGATCTGGCATATCTTCTGGCATATCTTCTGGCATTCTATCTGGCAAATCTTCTGGCATTCTATCTGGCAAATCTTCTGGCACTCTATCTGACATATCTTCTGGCATTCTATCTGGCATATCTTCTGGCATTCTATCTGGCATATCTTCTGGCATATATTCTGACATATCTTCTGGCATTCTATCTGACATATCTTCTGGCATATATTCTGACATATCTTCTGGCATATCTTCTGGCATATCTTCTGGCATATCTTCTGGCATATCTATCTGGCATATTTTCTGGCATTCTATCTGGCATATTTTCTGGCACTATCTGGCATTCTATCTGGCATATCTTCTGGCATATCTTCTGGCATTCTATCTGGCATTCTATCTGGCATTCTATTTGGCAGTCTATCTGGCATATCTTCTGGCATATCTTTCTGACATTATCTTCCTACATGAGGTCCGGCAGGGAACACTTGGCGTGGATACTCGCGGTTGAGGTCCGGCAGGGAACACTGGGCGTGGATGGTCGTGGTTGAGGTCCGGCAGGGAACACTGGGCGTGGATGGTCGTGGTTGAGGTCCGGCAGGGAACACTGGGCGTGGATGGTCGTGGTTGAGGTCCGACAGAGAACACTGTGGATCGCGGGTCGCAGTTGGACGAGGAGGACGACGAGGAGGACGACGAGGAGGACGACGAGGAGGACGACGAGGAGGACGACGAGAGGACGACGAGGAGAGGAGGAGGAGGACGAGGCAGGAGGCAGGAGGAGGCAGGAGGAGGCAACTGACATAAAATCTAACAACCCTCACCTGGCAGGTGGGGAAAAAAGAGGTAGATTGACACTATTGACACCCCAGAAAATCTATGAAGGTCTAAACGCTCACAGTTCAAAGTTTCGCAGCTATTTCCCCACATGTATCCCTGTGCCAATTAGTAGACAAGCGGAATGGGCCTGCATCAAACTCATTCGTATTTGTGCATGCGGCTCCATGTAGAAAGTAATGCCGTCACACGCCCCGTGGAAATAACCCCTACAAGCCATAGTTAAACCTAGATTAGATACGCGCAGAGTAGGACTGACCTGTGCGCAGTTTAGAAGCAGCTGTAGACACAGCAGGTTTTGATTCAATAGGCTTTGATTAAGTTTCAAACCGAGAAGATATGTTGCCACAGCTTCCTCTTGTTTCCTTCATGTTGCGAGGACGCTCTTCGGAAGGCACCAGAGGCCGATGTGGAGAATCCGGGGACCGCATACTCTCGTGCAGCGGTGCATGTCAAGCAAAAGAATGATGCTGCTCCGCTCCTTCCACCAGAGACGTGCGGGCCTACGATCATGGATGATGATACAATTTCCAACATCCTTTCCAGCAAGAAAAGCGAAAAAGACGGCGTAGAGGTGAGATTGCAGTGCTGGGATTTCCCAGGACAAGAAGAATACGCACTGCTGAACCAAATATTTTTTTCCGAGAGGGCAATCTACCTGGTGTTTTTCGACATGACTGGGAAGATGGATGAGGAATGGCGCCATATATGTTTCTGGCTATGGGCCATCGGGATGTTTTCAAAGAAGAAGAACGCAAAACCGCCTATTCTTCTTCTTGGGACTAAAGCTGGGGAACCACGCAAACTTGATGAGTTTGAACTGCAGAAGCGCCTTGAGGATCTGCAGGAAAAGGTCCCCTGGTTAAAGGAACAGCTGCAGCTACATCCGAATGGTTTGCGTGACAGAAACTGTTTCTGGCTATTCCCCATCGAAAACAAAGGAATCAGTTCTGAGGAATTCATCCGCCCCTTGCGCCGGCACCTGCAACACATGGCGTTGCAATTCGTCACTCCACGTGACAGTTTGGAGGCCGATGATGATGCCGTATCAGGATTGGGAGTGCAGGCAAAGCTGTACCCGATGGCCTGGTTGCAAGCCCATGATCTGCTGACTCGCCTTGGATCCGGCTTCAGGCTGTTTGGAACTTTGTTTGTTGCGTTGAAGAAGTTGAATAGTGGAATTTGTGGATTTTTCTATGTGTAGACTCTGTGTAGACAATAGTAAAGTGGTCGAAAGCCGATGCAGAAACTAACGGCGATTCAGAAACTACGATTCAGAAACTATTTCCACCGATTCCAAACCTATCGCGATTCAGGCTTCTCGGCTCCTAGTCTGAGTTGCTTTTGGCCACGCTGCAGGGCTCAGGTTTTCCTCTTGGATGCCAGCAGTGCACCCTTGCTCCTTCGCCCTTCGGTGCTTTCTTTCTGAGTAGTGCCTAGCATGTTTTCCATCCCATCTGTTTCACTCATGCTGGGCATTTTCTTTTCTCTCGGCAGAGCGGCTTCACACCTTCCCTGCCCTTTTTTATTTACCTTTGGTTTTTCCAGACGATTTTCGCACGATATTCCCAGTTGCTACATTTTTTGTTTTCCATGGACCACATGTGCAACCGAATTTGAACTACGATTCAGAAACTATCGCGATTCAGAAACTATCGCGCTTCAGAAACCATCACGATTCAGAAACTATCGCGATTCAGAAAGTATCGCGATTCAGAAACTACAATTCAGAAACTACCACGATTCAGAAACTACGATTCAGAAACTATGATTCAGAAACTATCGCGATTCAGAAACTACGATTCAGAAACGATCGCGTTTCAGAAATGCACGATTCAGAAACTAATATCGCGATTCAGAAAGTATCGCGCTTCAGAAACGATCACGATTCAGAAGCTATCGCGCTTCAGAAAGTATCGCGATTCAGAAACTCTATTCAGAAACGATCGCGATTCAGAAACTACGCTTCAGAAACGATCGCGATTCAGAAACTACGATTCAGAAACCATCACGATTCAGAAACTATGGCGATTCAGAAACTATCGAGCTTCAGAAACTAAGGAGAATGATATCAAAATTTCCACCCGCATGGAACTTCAAATTGACTTGGACTGTCCACAAGGACAAGATGATATCAAAATTCCCACCCCCATGGAACTTCAAATTGACTTGGACCATCCACAAGGACAAGATGATATCAAAATTCCCATCCCCATGGAACTTCAAATTGACTTGGACTGTCCACAAGGACAAGATGATATCAAAATTCCCACCCCCATGGAACTTCAAATTGACTTGGACTGTCCACAAGGATAAGATGATATCAAAATTCCCACCCCCATGGAACTTCAATTTGACTTGGACTGTCCACAAGGATAAGATGATATCAAAATTCCCACCCCCATGGAACTTCAAATTGACTTGGACTGTCCACAAGGATAAGATGATATCAAAATTCTCACCCCCATGGAACTTCAAATTGACTTGGACTGTCACGAGGATCAGATGATATCAAAATTCCCACCCCCATGGAACTTCAAATTGGCTTGGACTGTCCACAAGGATAAGATGATATCAAAATTCCCACCCCCATGGAACTTCAAATTGACTTGGACCATCCACAAGGACAAGATGATATCAAAATTCCCAACCCCCATGGAACTTCAAATTGACTTGGACTGTCCACGAGGATAAGATGATATCAAAATTCCCACCCCCATGGAACTTCAAATTGACTTGGGCTGTCACGAGGATAAGATGATATCAAAATTCCCACCCTCATGGAACTTCAAATTGACTTGGACTGTCCACAAGGATAAGATGATATTAAAATTCTCACCCCCATGGAACTTCAAATTGACTTGGACTGTCCACAAGGACAAGATGATATCAAAATTCACACCCCCATGGAACTTCAAATTGACTTGGACTGTCCACAAGGACAAGATGATATCAAAATTCACACCCCCATGGAACTTCAAATTGACTTGGACTGTCACGTGGATCAGATGATATCAAAATTCTCACCCCCATGGAACTTCAAATTGACTTGGGCAGTCCATTGTGTTGCACAATTAGTTTCCGAATCTGCAGTCTTAGTTTCCGAATTCGCGCTTTTAGTTTCCGAATATATCCGAATCTTTGTTTCTGAATCCGCGGTTTCAGTTTTTTAGTTTCCGAATCCGCGCTTTTAGTTTCTGAATCTGTGCATTTAGTTTCCGAATCTATCCGAATCTTTGTTTCTGAATCCGCGGTTTCAGTTTCCGAATCTTGGTTTCCGAATCCGAGTGTGTGTTAGTTCCCGAATCCGCGGCTTTAGTTTCCAAATCCGTGTTTTTAGTTTCCGAATCCGCGCTTTTAGTTTCCGAATCTGTGCATTTATAGTTTCCGAATCTTAGTTTCCGAAGTTTCTGAATCTTACTTTCCGAATCCGCGGTTTTAGTTTCCGAATCCGCGCGTGACCGTGGTAAAGTCATGGCAGCATGCAGGAATGAACTTGTGTGAGTTCACCATCCGTGCCATGCATTCTCCGTACCCCGTCAGGGCCACAGCTCCGATGGTTGAAGTTAAGAAGGTTGCGCCAGATGCGGAACTCAAATCAGGGCGCAAACTTGAGATTGCGTCGAATCTGCGGGTAACCCTCTCAGACAAGAGTTGGCTGATTGTGCCAAGGGGATCTTCCATCAAAATTGAGGGCAGAGCTTTTGTGGGTGCCGGAGGCATCCCGCTGAACTTGCACGTCTCCTGTGACTTTCTGGAGCTGGAAGTAGTTCAACAGTTTCTCAAGAGCATGCAGCCTACAGGCTTGTCCAACGACGACGCCGAGACAGTTTTGAGGTTGCTGAACCTGTTAGGCACTTTAGTGTGGATGGACCAGCCCGAGCTTCGAAACCTTGTGCTGCTAAATCCACGTCGAGTTGCAGTTGCAATGGCATCATTAATGACCATTTGCTTTGGCCAGGAGAACTTTGAACACAGAGATATGATGATGATTGAGCGCAAAATCACTGAACATCGTAGTGACCTTCTTCGATTCCAGTCAACAGGGATCGCAACGCGCAAGTTGATCAGAGGACTTTGGAAAGAGGACCCCAGGGTCCAAGTGCTTTCAAACCTTGTGTCTTGTGTTGCACAATGGTCAAAATAAATTGGGAAACTGTCGCAAGTTACAGTAGTAAACAGGCAGGGTAATCCTCGAGGGAAACACAGAGAAGGCTAAAGGCCTGATAAATTCATGCCCTAGGAGCCTTGGCACGGATTTTGGTCAGCCTGTTGAGAAATCAGCTTGGTGTTGCGGGTATCAAATGTGAAGATATGTACAGTAGAGATACTCTACCAGGAAATCTCAAAGCCTATAGCCTATGGATCCTATGGGGGCTATTTTGGCTTCCAACCACCTCCAAAAGGCCCTATGCTGCTGTCAACACACTAGTAGCATCCCGTTGTCCTTTACTCAAACACTGCTAGAGGGCCAAAAACCAGCCACCTGAGGATAAAACAGGGCTTGCCATAGAATTTAGGTGCGCAGTTCTTTTCATGTAGAAGTTTGTTCCATTTGATTCCTTCACATCTGCCTGAGATAGCCTTATCGATGCCGTTTTTGAACTTCCTGTTCGCAAAGCTCCAGCAAAGCTTTGGTGAACGGCGGGTAGGATAGGCGAAAGTTTGTGCAGGTGTGTATAGGACTCGTGTGAGTTGGAGTCTAGTGGTTGGAGTTGTGCTCATGGCGTCATTAGTTTGAACCAGTTGCGGTAACTTGATGGCGTTTCATTTTGCCCGCAAGTTTCGCGCGTTGCAGTGTTTGTGTCCATTTGGTTTCTTCCTTTTATTTTATTTTGGAACATGGTGAGTTGTGCAACGTGCGTTGAGCTGGAGGGATTTGTGCCTGCAATCGCAAGGAGTTTCCTGAGGAGAGCCAGCAAGAGCTGATACGGCAGATCTTGCTGGAAAAACACCTGATGTTCGAGCGACTTGTTCAGGATGAGTTCGTTCTTCCAAGTTGTTTACCCGTTGCACACAGCGCAGAAGAGGTCGTAAGAGAGGCAGGCAAAGTCTTGTACCTTGATGTCGGTGGTCTTTTGTCCCCGAATTTCTTCCCGGCGTTGGCGCAGAAGATGTACAGTTGCCAGATCAAGAACGAGCCTGAAAGCACATGGAAACCAGGACCGCCCCAAGTCTTCCGGAATCGCGGGCACTTTCATGCAGGCACTTGTTCAGTGTCAGTATCTGTATTTCCAGTCAGTTTGCGCAGAAGCTCCAAGAGTGTATTGCGAATCGTTGTTCAGGGAGGCAACGAACTGAAATACGAAGAAGTTGCCCAAAAGGTGAAACATTTGCTAGAGAAAGATATTTTTGGCTTCAATCCTGGATGTGAAACAGATCCTGCCTCCTTTTTTCAGTTGAAAGCTGTCCCAAAAGAGAACGATGATTTTGAAGGCAAAATTGTTTCAGCACTTTGCATGACTGTGGGATGTCAGCAAACATGCTCTCTCTGTAGACTCCGGGCCTTATTGGAAGAGCGTTTCCTACCCGACTTGGACAGTGCACTCCGCTCTGTTGTGCAAAGGGCTGCCATTTTTGGAAGGCACACACGACCTGCGGGCAGCTTCCGTTTCAAGGCTATGAAATATCCTGGTGATGTTGACCTGGAAGAGTATTTGGCCATAGATGCCAACAGTCGAGATGAGGCCCTGACAGAACTTTGCAGGACCATTCAGACGCAATATGGGAATATCACTGGGGCAGGTGGTGTGGAAGTGTTTTTCGGTGGATTCAAAGCAGGTTTTGAGCCCACGTCTGAATGTAGCGGTGCAAAAAAAGAATACCTGAGTTGGACGCAACAAAACATTTTGTGCTCGTCAACAGAAGATACAGAAGCTTTGAAAAAAGCTTTGGGAGAAGGTCATCATACTTGGACTGCCAAGCTTGACATGTTTGCAAAAGTGAAACTTTTTGAGGATTCCGAAGAGACACCTCGCTATTTCGAGGTTACCAATGTCCTGCGAGCTGGTTGGTTCAAAGGGCCTCAACCTATCCAGCCGATCAGCGACGAGAAGGATTTTTTGCAGTCAGTTGAGAAGAATTTGGCGAAGTTTTCAGGCGAGGAACCCAATGCAATGAAGTACGTCAAGCGCCTTTGGGAGAGAAGTGCCTATTTAGCGGAGCGAGGATTTGACTTGGAGTGGAACTTGAGCATTTTGGAGGCTCTCCGCCCGCTGCTTGGTCACTGGGTCGCTGAACTCAATCAAGTTGCGGCGCATGTCGAGACCATCATCAACATGATGCAGTCTTCCCACGAGTTGTTTGAACATGCATGTGCCGACCTGCCCATACTTCGCCGCACAGCAGCATGAGTTGTTTGTGCATAATGTATAATAAAGTGTTTGTTGTTTCCCCTTTGGCAAAGACGATGTAATTTTGCATTCTGATGCATTCTTGATAATGTGCAGTGGATCGTTGCTTGATGTTTTAGAGGTCAGAACTTGAGCAGATTGAAGTCTCGGCTTCACAACATTGATGAGTCAGAGAAGCAGGCTGCAGAAGATGGGCGCGACAGCATTGCAAAAGCAATGGAGTACATCCCGGAGCTGCTACCAGAATCGCCACCAGAAGCTGCGAAAGAGAAGGACATGTTACGTACCCTGCGAAAAGCACAGCTGTTGTTGGAAAGCTGCGTTGAGACCGTCTTGATCGGAAAATTGGGTTCTTTCGAAGTTCCATTGGCCAAACCACTCGGCAAGCTCTGGACGTTTCCATCAGACCACCCTCCCATTGCAGCTATGCTCAAACTCTGTGAGAACTCCATCAAGGTTGCTTCCTGGAATGTTCTGAACCGGAACTATTATAAATACATAGATAAAGACACACAAGGACTCAAAGGCTCGAAAATAACAATGCAGCATGAAGCTGGTACAAGAGAGAGCAAGATCATTGAGAAGATCGAAGAGATGCTACAGAACGATTTCCGAATATTGTGCTTACAAGAATGCTGGCCGGAGTTGCTTCAGCAGCTTGGAGAAGCTTTGGAGGAAAGACAACCTGAAGTTCAGATGCGCTGCAGCGGAGAAGACAAGAACCAAGAGGCAATACTTTGGGGAAGGTTTCGTTTTAGAACGCGGGATAATACTCAATTTGAAACGCGACTTTATTACTCATTTTGAAACGCGACACACTCTGTGCCATGGTTTCCATGGTTTCTATTTTTCTCTGCGGTTTTCCATGGTTTTTTATGGTTTCCATGAAATCTGTGTGGTTTCCATGGTTTCCATACTTTCTTTGCGGTTTCCATGGCTTTTGTGGTTTCCATGATCTCTTTGCGGTTTCCATGGTTTCCATGGTTTCCATGATTTCTTTGCGGTTTCCATGGTTTCCATGATTTCTTTGCGGTTTCCATGGTTTCCATGGTTTCCATGATTTGTCTGCGGTTTCCATGGTTTTCATGATTTCTTCCTGCGGTTTCCATGGTTTCCATGGTTTCCATGATGTCTGTGCGGTTTCCATGGTTTCCATGATTTCTTGGCGGTTTCCATGGTTTTCCATGGTTTCCATGATTTCTCTGCGGTTTCCATGGTTTCTATGATCTCTTTGCGGTTTCCATGGTTTCCATGGTTTCCATGATTTGTCTGCGGTTTCCATGGTTTTCAAGGCTTTCCATGATTTGTCTGCGGTTTCCATGGTTTTCATGATTTCTTTGCGGTTTCCATGGTTTCCATGGTTTCCATGATTTCTTGGCGGTTTCCATGGTTTCCATGGTTTCCATGATTTGACTGCAGTTTCCATGGTTTCCCTGTTGTCCAAGATTTCTGTACGGCTTTCATAGTTTGCACGGTTTCCATGGTTTCTGTGTTTCCTGAAGCCTCCCAATGCCAACAAGTGAACCGTCCTGGAACCCTGAACAGCAACTGAGATCCCGACTCCAACCGGAAAAGAAATGTTTCAACCCAAAGAACAAAACCAAGTTTCCCCAAAACTCCAAGCAGCCACCTCGCTGCTAGCTGACGCACCTTTGTGCCGCTTGACATCTAAAAGGCTTCGGTCCGGCCCAGATGCATGTTCTTCAGGATTCCTAGACAACACCCGGTGAGTTGAAGTCTGGACAACACCCGGTGGGTTGAAGTCAAAGCAAAAGTGGAAGTATTTCCATTTGAGAATTGGGTAAATAGGGATGCATGGAATTCTTACACGCACTCCCCCTATGTGATCAGTTCCACTGACCACATATTCAGCTCAAGCCCTCTAAACAAGTCATAACAAGTCTATCATCTGCAGTGCAGCAAATCGCACATGGATTGAAGGCCCGAAGTGGACCATTGGATCCCGCATCACGACAATGCTCATAATCAACATGAAGTGCATATCCATGTGAGATCGCATACAGCCTATGTTGGGGAACGTCTGACTGTGGGCCACATCTGTGACATCGTGGCGTCAGACAAACTTCCTTGGCATGTCTAAGACCATGACATTCACGGTCACAGTGGTATCTTCTACCAAATGGCGTGGTGAAAAGGGTTTTTGGTCCTCTTTGGGAACGATCGGGAGAAGCATCAAAAAAAATAAAATGCATCAAAAAAAATATAAATGCATCAAAAAAAATAAATGACCATGAAGAAAGGGGGGAAGGAGGAAAGGAGGGAAGGAGGGAAGGAGGGAAGGAAGGAAGGAAGGAGGGAAGGAGGGAAGGAGGGAAGGAAGGAAGGAAGGAGGGAAGGAGGAAAGGAGGGAAGGAGGAAAGGAGGGAAGGAGGAAAGGAGGGAAGGAGGGAAGGAGGAAAGGAGAAAGGGAGGGAAGGAAGGAAGGAAGGCAGGCAGGCAGGAAGGAAGGAAGGAAGGAAGGAAGGAAGAAAGGAAATAAGGAGGGAAGGAGGAAAGGAGAAAGGGAGGGAAGGAAGGAAGGAAGGAAGGCAGGCAGGCAGGAAGGAAGGAAGGAAGGAAGGAAGAAAGGAAATAAGGAGGGAAGGAGGAAAGGAGGGAAGGAGGGAAGGAAGGAAGGAGGGAAGGAGGGAAGGAAGGAAGGAAGGAGGGAAGGAGGAAAGGAGGGAAGGAGGAAAGGAGGGAAGTTGGAAAGGAGGGAAGGAGGAAAGGAGGGAAGGAGGAAAGAGGGAAGGAGGAAGGAGGGAAGGAGGGAAGGAGGGAAGGATGCAAGGGGGGAACGAAGGGAAGGAAGGAAGGAAGGAAGGAAGGAAGGAAGGAAGGAAGGAAGGAAGGAAGGAAGGAAGGAAGGACCATGTGTGCAGTCAACACTTATCATCGGTTATTTGCGTTCATTTCATCTTCATTGATCTCCATCGCGACTTGTGCCTATGTACTTCTTTCATGTTCTTTCTTGGTACGCATTGCAGGGGACCCCCCCCACCCGCTTTTGTTTTTCCATCAGCTTCCCTTGCTACCTACTCTCTTGCCTTTTGCTCATAAGCATCGTTTCTTAGGGTTCATTTTCTCTTTCTTCTTCTTTCAAAATATCCATCGAGACTTGTGCCTATGTGCTTCTTTCTTGATCTTGCCGTTCTTACTTGCAATATATCCATTGAGACTTGTGCCTATGTGCTTCGCTCTTGGTACGCATTGCGGGGGGAGGCGCTGCGCCCTCCCCCCTGCACCCCCCCACCCGCTTTTATTTTTAAACCGGTTCCCCTTGCTACCTACTATTCCTTTCTTTTTGCATAAACATCATCGTTTATTTGGGTTAATTTCATCTTTGTTGATATCCATCGAGACCTCTGCCTATGTGCCTCTTTCTTGATCTTCTCGTTCTTACTTGCAATATATCCATTGAGACTTGTGCCTATGTGCTTCTCTCTTGGTACGCATTGCGGGGGGAGGCGCTGCGCCCTCCCCCCTGCACCCCCCCACCCGCTTTTATTTTTAAACCGGTTCCCCTTGCTATACCTACTATTCCTTTTTTTTTGCATAAGCATCATCGTTTATTTGGGTTAATTTCATCTTTGCTGATATCCATCGAGACTTGTGCCTGTGTGCTTCTTTTTTGATCTTCTCGTTCTTACTTGCAATATATCCATTGAGACTTGTGCCTATGTGCTTCTCTCTTGGTACGCATTGCGGGGGGAGGCGCTGCGCCCTCCCCCCTGCACCCCCCCACCCGCTTTTACCGGTTCCCCTTGCTATACCTACTATTCCTTTCTTTTTGCATAAGCATCATCGTTTATTTGGGTTAATTTCATCTTTGCTGATATCCATCGAGACTTGTGCCTATGTGCTTCTTTTTTGATCTTCTCGTTCTTACTTGCAATATATCCATTGAGACTTGTGCCTATGTGCTTCTCTCTTGGTACGCATTGCGGGGGGAGGCGCTGCGCCCTTGTTTTTGTTTCGACCTAATACCTACAGAGGTACATGCATGAGTATTGAGCACATTTATATGCGCCCTTCAAGGCTCAAGAGGTATATAGAGTAACCCTGTAGACATAGCACTGACCGGCAACAGGCTGAGTAAAAGAGTGCTGTCATTGGGGAAGACGCCTTAGCTGATCTTGAAGTAGACGCTAGGGCCCCTCTTCAAGTGGTAGCGGAGCAGTGATCCCTCATTGAGGGTGAGCTCCAGGTAGAGCCCAAGCAATGGCAAGCCATGGCTATGATGATGATGACTTCGACATTGTCGATGCAAATGAATGGAACCAATATGACTCTTATGCAATGAGAAGAGCACCCCAGCAGACACAGATTCATATGACGCAACAAATGACCACAAAGGTAGCTCCAGCATATGATGGGAGAACCAGCTTCTTTGCTTTCGAAGATGCAATTGATGACTGGTGTGACATTACGGAGTTAGAACCAGAGAAACGTGGTCCAGCATTGCGCAATAGACTGGAAGGAGATGCTCAACAATACAAGAGACTATTGGATAGAGAAATGCTCAGGGATCCCTATGAAGGAGTAGCGTATTTCAAAAGATTTCTACGACCTCATTTCATCAAAGGTGCCCAGAACGTGTTCTTATACCGTTTCATGCAGTTCATGAAGTTCAACAGAGGAACCATGGATCTTCAGAAGTGGATGACTAGATTTCAACTCACTGGCAATAGACTTATTGAGTCTTGGATGGATTTACTTCCAGAAGCTACAGTGACTAGTCCTGAAGCAATCCTGTTTGTTCAGCAAAAACGTCAAGAACATGATCGAGATCAACAAGAAAGAGCTGATGTAGCAGCAGCCTCAGGAGCAGCCCCTCACGTACCTGTTCCTTGGTCAGATGAACTGGCATTAGTGGCATTCAAACAGTACAATGAGCAGCGTAGACAAGTACAAAGACAAGCATTCCCACTGGGTGAAAATTTGCTAGCATTGATTTTTGTAAGTCTAGCTGACCTGAGTCAAGATCAGAGAAATACACTCACAAGTATCATGACACATCGTGGACGAACCCTCGATCAATACAACATTCAAGAACTACGTGACCTGTTTTTGGAAATGTTTTGCACTACCAAAACAGCAGTTGACAATCCATTGATGCAACCCTCTGGCATGGCGCAGAGAAGATCTTTCCTCGTACTGGATGAAGGTGAATTAGAAGGAACCGACGGCTATTGGGCCGAGGATGAAGAAGACGGCGCAGAAGGATTCCTGGATGCTTTAGAAGATGTCTTCTGGGTTTATGATGACGCCAACTTCACATGGTATCAGAGAAGGTTCCAAGGCAAATACATCAGACGAGGCAAAGGTAAAGGAAAGAGAAAAGGAAAAGGAAAAGGTAGAGGAGGACGAAGGTTCTTCAGATCAAGAAAAGGAAAAGGCCGAGGAAAAGGAAGAAGGAAAGGCCGCTCTCACATGGTGAGTGAAGAAGGTTATGAAGAAGATTGGCAAGAAGATGAATGGAATGAAAACTATGACGGCTATTGGGCCGATGATCAAACCTGGAATGAAGGCTATTGGGCCTATGATGATTCATACTACATGGATGAGTATGGATACTTCCAGAGGAAAGGAAAAGGAAAAGGAAAAGGAAAGAAAGGCAAGAAAGGCAAGGATGATGATGGCAAAGGAGGAAAGCCAGGAGATGGAAAAGGCAAGTCGAACTATGTTCAACCTCAGACCACATCAGTTCCTGCCATACAGAATCAACAAACTCAACAAGCTCATTATTCTTCTGCTGCATCAAGTTCTGGTCATGGTTTCTTTGCATTTGGAAGAACTGACCCATTACGTGTTGATGTTGCAGAGACAGAGCCAGCACGTGTTGATGTTTTGACATCCACGTATGAACAACAAGAAGTACAACGACGCACTCGTCGTGGAGGACAGAACCAACGTGATGCAACAGCACATCAAAACAGAAGGGAAATGAAAAGATTCCCTGTTCTGGTTGGAGAAGTTGATGCACTTCGACAAGGTGTACAACGACGTCCAGCTCGTGTGCCCAGGCAAGTTGGTCTTCAAGAAGGTGAGGCTTCATGGAAGCCATTGGCAAAAGGCACATCATTGTTTTCATATGGATGCTCTACAGAGATAGAGGAACCATCACAGCAGAGTGCTTTTTCATTTCATACTGTACAGACTGATCTGGCATGTGAGAATGGACTAGCTTTTCACACAGAGAATTCTGCACCACCAACTGTGTGTATTCTGGATCTTGGATGCACAAGAGCTATGGGCTCTCGACGAGCAGTTGAAGCATTTTGCAGATATGTTGACTCACATCCCAACAGTGGACTCTGGTATGAAATTCAGCCAACAAGTTCAAGATTCTTCTTTGCAAATTCACAACAATCCAAATGTACTGAGAAGCTCGTGATATTCATGTATGATCATGGATGGAACACTCAGTTCACAGAATTCGACATTGTCGAAGAAGGTGATGTCCCATTGTTGATGTCACTTCCACAGATGAGAAACCTTGGATTTCAATTTGAACTTACTCCAGAGAAGGCTTATTTGTCCTGTGCACGTATTGGCATGAGAAAAATGGTTTTGAGGACAGCCATCAGTACTCATCTCATTCTCGACCTACAAGATGTAGCATGGTACATGAGCCAAGTTCATTTCAAGACTCCTCAAGTCAAGAGTTTCTTCTCACAACACGATCACTTTGAATACAGCCAGATTGCTGTCAAACAAGATGTTCATGAAGAAGAAGCTTTGGTGACTGGTGACTACTGGCAAGTGGATCCACTACGTCGTGAACTCATCAGGCACCACAAGGACAAGAGAATGAACTTACATGAGATGACTCGATCAGAGAAAACTCCAATTCCAAAAGAACAACTTCTTGATGAGAGAGAGACACACATGGAATTCCAGAAGAGCAAGAAGAAGGTTCTTCACAAGGACAACTGGCGCACAGAGAAGAAGATGTTTTCTGAACAGAGTGAAGAGTTCTGGAAGGGCAAGACCATCTACAAGATCAAGGAGGACTACGTGATCCCAGATGACATTGTCAGAAGTGACATTGATCGTGCAAAGCCCTTTCGTGGAAACATTGATGATCTTTTTCACCCTGAGTCAGCCTCTTCAGCGCCATCAGGTGTACAGAAGAAGAAGCCAAGCTCCTTAAAGAAGGAGGAAGGCAAACCGATTTCAATTGGACCAGGCTCGAAAAAGATTGAGGTAGGTCCACCTGCAGCCAAGAGACACGTAGGTAAGCAGAAACCTCATGTTGTCGATGACTCTCAATCAGGTTCATCAAGAAAGAAGGTTGTTGTCTCCTATCCCAAGCTTGATGAAGAAGATGAATTGGACATAAGAGCTAGGGAGTTAGGTTTGGACAAGATTGATTCAGATGAACCTCAAGTCATTGAACCAAAACCTTCTGCACCTGCGCGCAACCGTGGTAAGCAAGATTCAGAAAGTCAAGTTGAGAAACTAGGTAGTGATGCTCTTGAGCCTAGGCGAGTTTCGATTCCACTGCCTGGTAGTGAAGTGCAAGCCATGACACCAGCATACAGAAAGATGCTCAGGAAACTGGAGGATAGTGTGGAACTTTACAAACTTCACATCAAACACTATCACATGTCTCCTACTCAATTCAGACGAAGGACTTCCATGTTAGGACTTCCTGACTCTGTCTATGAGAAGTATGAAGAAATGTACAACAAGTGTCGTGTGTGTAGTACTTCAATTGCACCACCGCTGCGAGCCAGAATTTCAGGCATACGATCCACCAACTTTGGAGATGTTATCTTTGTTGATCATGCTGAAATTCAGTTGAGGAAGAACAAGTACATGGTGTTGCTTGTTCTTGATGGTGCAACCAACTTACTTTGTGCTACGGCACAAAACTCACTGAACAACAAGGAGACCATTCAGGCTCTAAGATTGTGGACTGATGAACATAACTGTATGCCGAAAGCCATCGTAGGTGATGAAGCATTCTTCCAAGAAGACTTTCTGACTTATTACCGAACTCATGGTATCAAGGAATGTCCCTGTGGTTCAAGAACCCCATGGCCTAACAGAGCTGAATCAGCTGTCAGACTTTTCAAACGACAATGGCAAATCATGTCCAAGAACCTTGAAGATGATAGGTTCAAAGGAATTACCATCAGAGAAGCTGTGAAGCGTACTGTTTGGGCCAGAAACACTCAACTCACTGTTAGTGGTTATTCTCCTTTGGAAATTGCCACTGGTAGAAGACCACCAGATCTTCTGGACATTGAGACTTCTGATCCTGCTCAACTTAGTGTTGATCCTTTACCTGAAGACAAGACACAACTCGAGTTGCAAAGGTTAGCACTGAGGGCACATCAGGAAGCCAGACAAGCTGCTGACCTCAGACATGACATGGCCAAACGAACAATGCCATCAGATGGACCTTACAAACCAGGTGACAAGGTTTTCGTTTGGAGTTCCCCTGTCAATGCTAATGCTATTGCTTCAAAGGCATGGAAGAAGGAAAGATGGATCAGAGATACTGTTATCTCTCAAGAAGGTGCTATGGTCAATGTTCATGTTGACAACGCAGTCATGCGTGTTAATCAATCGAAGGTGAGACGTGACCATGATGAATGGCATGATGTTGCAGTTCCTGGACTTGACACATCAGAACCTGTCCCACTTGCAGTTGAAGATGAAGATGACTATGAACCAGATATAGCTGAATATGCTGAAGCCTATTTAGGTGAACAAGCTCACTGGTTTTGTCAAACCGGCAAGTGTGATGTTGTGGAACTTTTCAGTAGCAACACTGGTCTTAGTTGGCACATGGCACGATTGAACATGAAGGTTGGTGAACCAGTTGACCACAAGCATGGTTGGAGTTTCAACAGTAAAAAGAAACAAAACCAAGTTTGGAAACAACTTGAGAAGCTTGATCCTGAATACGTGTTGATCACAAATCCTTCACCAAATTCCTGGAAATACTCGGTATTCAAATTTTGCCTTGATGTGATGAAATGGCAAGTTGACCGAGGAAAAGGTTTCTTGGTGATTGCACCACCTGATTCAGGATTTGCTCAGTTTTTGGCTTGGAAGAAATTTCAGAAGGACAGAATCAAGTATCACATTGGTTGTTTCAACCTTGACATGACAAACTACTGTCGTTGTGATCCTTCAATCAAGAACTTGCGTGTGTATTACAATCATGATGAAGACTTTGACATGTTGGAACCACAGCATGCCTTCAGTAGAGAAGGGAAGCTTTGGAATGATCCACAATGGAAGGTCTTACCATCTTACTTGTGTTCATTCATTGCGCAGTTCACACAGCTTGTACCTTTGAGGGACATGAGACAGTGTTTCTTGTTTGAAGATCTGTTGGAACATTTTGATGATGGAGCATTGTGTGGCACGTCAATGTTTTTGGACCGTGAACCTGAGTGCTCGTGTTTGTTGCAAGACTTGCATCATGTTGAGACCTCGATTCCAGTGCCGTTGAAGCACATCCTTCCACAGAGGTTTACCACTCAGTTACTTGTTCAAACATTGAGGAAGATTGATCAGTTGCCAAGGAGTACAGAGGCTAGTGTCAGAGAATCAACTGACCCCAGAATCATTGAACTGATTCCTGGACTTCAAGATGTCAGAAAGAAGACATTGCCTCAAATGTACTTTGAAGATTGCAGTGTGTTCAGAGGAACTTATGGAAGAGTGAATCCTTTGTTTCAACATCCTGAAGATGCTGTCTTACTCATTTGGAAACCTGGTGACTATGATCATGTTTACTTCATGTTTGTGTCACAGTTGTATCCACATCATGAACAGTTCAAAATCCATGAATGGAGTATGATCGTCTTTTCACGAGAAACGACTGGTGCAATCAAGCGGAGAGTAGCAGATCCTCCTGTTCAAGGAGGTACACCACCAAATGGTGACGATCCCATTCATCCAGATCAGCATGGTGATGTTCCACCAAATGATGATGAGATGTTGAGTGGCGATGAACCAGATGATCCTCTGGATGATGATAATCAACCTGATTACAATACTGGACCTGATCCAGATGATGATGATGATCAAGAGTACATCATTCCAGATGATTATGGACCACCACCTGATGATGATTTGGATATGCCAGGAATACAGGACTCGGGGGAAACACATCAACCAAGTTCACCATCAACTCCGTTTTCCAATCCTGACATTCCAATCGACGAGATTGCTGATCCTGGACAAGATGACGATTCTCCACCAGGACCTGATCCAACGTCAGAGCCTATTAGAGTTCAAAGGAAACAGAGACAGATCTCAACTGATTCTACTGATGCTTTACCAAAGGCAAAGGCAAAGGTGATTATCAAGAGGCCAAAGGTTCAATTACCAGGTCATGTTCAGCCAATTTCAGTTCCTACTCAGAAACCTCATGAAGATGAAGATGAAGGACCTTCACATGATCCTACTGCCTCAAGTTCACATGATAATACAATTCCATTGCCTACTACTACACCAACATCGTTTACGCCAGGTGACTTTGCGCAGCCAGCGCAACAGCAGTCTTCACAAGGAACACCAGAATTGGTATCATCACAACATGATGATGATGAAACAGAACCATATGAAACAGACGACACTCCTGTTTTGACTGAGGATGACATTGCTCAGCTTCAGGAAGAAGATGTGGACACTGAACCTTACACATCAGACCACTCTCATTTTGTCAATGTTGATGGTACTGTTTTTGTTCCTTTAGGACCCAAGGTCCAAGCTGCACCTGAGTTTGGTTCATACGATGTTACTGGATTCAAACAGTTTGAACAGTATCTTGCCAAGAATGGAAAGAAGCAGCCAAAGGCAGAATCAGTTATCACTCAAGAAGTTTTGAAAAAGTATGCTAAGGAGATCAAACAAGCCAAGCTTGAAGAATTCAGAAGTTTTCTGGACTTCACTGCCATGACTTTCAGAGACAAGAGACGTCATAAGATTGATAACTATGTCACTGGCAGATGGGTGCTTACCATCAAGGTTGATAAGGATGGACAGTTCAAGAAGTTCAAGGCTAGATGGGTATGTAGAGGCTTTCAAGATGCTCAAAAGTATGACTTACAGACTGACAGTCCTACTGCTACCAGGTATGGTTTTCGTGTGGCATCTCAGCATGCAGCCTCGATGTACTGGGATTTACTCCATTTAGACTTGAAAACTGCCTTCCTTCAGGGGGAAACATACGACTTAGACCGCCGCGTTATCCATGTTCAGTTGCCTACTGACATTGGTTTGCCTCCTTACTTGGTTGGTTTGTGCACTCGTTCCGTCTATGGACTTGCGGACGCACCACGTAGATGGTGGAACCGCCTTGACAAATTTCTGATTTCGCTTGGTATTCAACCAACAACAAGAGCTGACAGGTGTACATATGTATGCAATGATGGTGCTTTCAAGGAGCCAAAACAGGTTAGCTTTGCTGACTCTGAGGCAACAGAACCAGCACCTGTGACATACTACGTAAGCTCACAAGACAGTGAGGAAACGCGTGATGAATCCTCCGACATTGCTGAGGAAGTTCATAAGTCTCTTTTGGTTGAAGAAAGATTGTTTTCAGCTCGCTATCAACAAACCCAAACATGGAAACAGAGAAAAGAGTTCAAGGAGAAGAAAGTTGAAGATTGTGCTTGGACTCCTGTTGTTGATGAAACCTTGTTGAAGTTTTTGGAATCTGTTGAACACAAGTCTGGTTGGTATCCTTTTGAAAATGGTCATGCTCAAGTTGCTTATCGTGCAAAAGCTTTGAGAACTCCTGATTCACATTATGATCGAAAGAAGTTTCACTTGAGAACTTCTATTGTGAAGAGGAAAGGAGTCTGGTGGTTGCTTGAGATGAATCATGACATGAACAAGGACAATGTTTCCATAAGTTTGGAAGAAGAAGCTGAAGTACTTGTTTCAGTCTTCTTACCTTCAGAGCGTACTTATCTTGCCACGACACCACAGTTGACACCTGAGATTGTTGAACAACTCTTGGAACACTTCATGGACCCTGTGAATGGCAGTAATGCCAAGGGAAGAAAACCTATTGGCATGTGTTGCTTGCATGTTGACGACTTGTTCATTACTGGAACTCCAGAGTTTCTGGAGAAGTTCAAGAAAGTTGTCAAGTCACAATTCAAGATTGGTCATGAAGATGTAAATGACTTGATGTTCACTGGTCAACGTGTGAAATGGATTATTGATGAGAAGACTAAGAAGAAATCACACATCACTGTTGAACAATCACTTTGTGTCAGTGAACTTACTGAGGTTGTCATACCCAAAGGTTTGAAGGATGAAGACAAATGTGACAAGGATCTCCATACTGCCTATAGATCACTCTTAGGTAGTATCAACTGGTTACAATGAAGAACTCAATTTCAGTCATGTTATCAGTTTTCACGTTGTGCTTCTGCTGCTGCTTCCCCCACCATAGGTGATTGCAAAACGCTGAACAAACTTTGCAGGCAAATTGTAGGTGACCCGATGGAACTTATGTTCTGGCCACTTCAAGGTGATCCTAGATAGTTGCAATGCCAGATGCAGCGTTTAGGAACAACAGCGACAAATCATCACAGCGCGCGATGGTTATTTTCATGGCTGAACCGAGAAAGGAAAAGAGCAAAAACACTAGAGGTTCACTTATTTTCTTTGAATCAACCAAAATCAAACGAACCACGTTGAGCACAACTGTTGCAGAGTTGTATGCACTCATGAAGTGTTATGGTACATGTCAAATGTTGAGAGGACTGATCAAGGACATCACTGGACTTTCAAGTGAGATTCATATGAGGACTGATGCAAACAATCTTGTGACTACTGCCAGCACTACTCATGTTCCTGAACAACAAGAGACCATTCATATGATTCAGATGCTTAGGAAAGAAGCATGTTCAGGTTCCATTGCTGACTTGTCACATATCAGAACTCAATGGTGTTTAGCTGATTGTTTGACCAAGAAGTCTGCTAATCCTCAGAATCTTATTGATGCTGTTCGACAAGGTGTTCTTAAAGAAGTTGATGCTCATCCACCATTTAGATCATTACTGGAACACAAGGCTTACCTCAGGTCATGGTTGCCAACAGTTTGCAGTCATGTTGATTTCAGACATGATGTATTTCTGTTAGGTGACACCTTGAGGGATTCTTGACTATTTTTTGAATTTGTGCCTGCGGCTCAAAAGGCAGAGTCTCGAGGATCGTACTGTTTCTTCAACATGTCGAGCTCTAGCCGGTGGAACAGGGCCTCAGCCGCAGCATCTAGTGATCAGGCACAATCGAATACTCGAGGTCAAGAATATCAAAGTTCTGGATATGATGCTACTGGAACACACTCATCTGATGGATATGCTCTGAGAAGATCAGAAGGAATCCCAGATGACAGATTTCGAACACCATCGACATTACCCAATGAGGACCATTTATCATTTTGCTATGATTACAGGCGCAAGACAGATTGGTTTCAGGCTCACGAGCAAGTGAGGAAGAAGAGAGAGCGCAATTTACATACATTGATGGGTCCACACAACATGAGACCAACTGACAGACATGAAATGTTCATGGACGCAATAGCTTGGATTTTGCACTGGGGAACTAGTCATGGAGAATTTGATGAATCTTTGAAATGGACTTCAAGTTTTCTGAAGTATCTCTGTGGCTTTACAACTCAGGCAGAAGAAAACTGGTTTGATGAACGATGCAATGATTTCCACGTGGACATGACTAGCTCATCAAGGAGAAGTTATTATATGTCATGTAGCAAGAAGCTATCCAATGTGTTGAGACATTGCAGAGATAGAACATTGTTCAATGCCAGTGGAGCTATGAACATTTCCAATTTGTTTGATCAGATGCAAGGAGACAATCCAAAGGAATATCACATGTCTGGAGCAGATTTTGCTGCTATGTTACTGTGTAATCCAAAGCAACGTTTCTTTGTTGAGATCTCCATGAGATGGCAGTGGTACCCATATAGCCCCATGGCAGAGTATCCATTCGACGTTCGTCTTGGTGCTTTTCAAGGACATAGCAACCAAGTTGTCGATCCTACTGTGGCACACCACCAACTGACATACGATGAGGCTATGAGTTTGGGCTGGATTTTTCATGTCACTGATTCCATGAATTTAGATTCCATTCAACAATCAGGCCTGAAGACCTTTGTGAAAGGAAGTGGAAAGGGCAGAAGAGATGCAGTACACTTCATGTATCACAATGACAACGGTCAGGGCTACATAAGGATGGCAGAGGGCACGAAGCCTCCAAGAACATACAGGCGACCAGTGTACCTCGTGTTGGATCCAAGTTTTATTGTGGATAACCAACTCTTTCTGACAAGGAATGGTGTAATTCTATATCATGGTGACATTCCTTTCCAGTACCTCCACGTCAAGGAACAGATGCCCACCATAGCATGCAATGTTGTTCATCAAGGACGTGGTCATTCTCTACCTCCATCGGTTACAGGTGGTTCATGGCATAGAGACACAACATGGAGACATGTCATGAAGGAGAAAGGTCCAACATTTATTCCTGGACATGACATTCCTGAGGAAGTCAGAATCACAGCATGGGAGTTCATGGGCCAACAGGTTCCACAAAACTATGGAAGATTGGTTTTTGGTACACCACTATGCAGCGAGAATGATTTTGACCCGGTTATGGAATCAATCTATGGTGCTGCAGCAGAAGGCTCTCAAGAAAGAGAGGGATCTGCGCAAGATGATGCACCAATGAGCAATCCATATGAACAACCATCAAGAAGAGGACGCTCTCAAGAAAGAGAGGAACCTCAAGATGTATGGGAGCAACAACGCTCATCATCAGGAAGTCCAGAATCTCCACAATATGATGATCCTCAACAAGATGCTCAAGACAATCAACAAGAGGAGCCATCAGTGGACGTCCAGGACGACCCAATGGGAGAGGAAGCAGTTAACCTCTGGGAAGCAGAAGATCCACCAGATGATTTGGAAGATCCAATTGTAGAGCAAGCTACGAAAAGTTCGATCTCTGCATCGAATCCCTGGGTCCTGTATGAGGCTGGTATTGTCTGTGCAAGAGAAGAGAGCGGTGAACTCATCAAGAACTCCTCAGGAGAAAAAGTGATAGTTCTACGTGAATGGAACCTACTACTCTCTTCACAAAAGATAGCACTTCGTAGACAATCTATCACTCGCGCAGACTGGGAGAAGCTACCATGGACAGGACATCTATGCTTACTCTTCACAAGAGCTTGGGAGATTGGACGCATGTTGGCACACTTCCATAAGGAAAGAAACAGTGCAGCCATGGAAGGTTATTTGGACTCTTGTCGACGACATTGGACAGACTGGATGCGAGGTCAAGTTGCCCCAGCAGGTTGGGAAGACAGATTCAGTATCAGCAGAGACGAATGGAGAGAGAAGTTCTTGCTATACGAAAGAGACTTAGCAATACAGAAGGACATGGAGTATCTCTCAGAAGCAGTCTTTGTCTTTTACACCAAGCATCTTGACAAGTTCATTAGAGAGAACAACAAACTCTGGGGAGATTTCTGCAAGAGAAAGAGAGACCGTGATGGTAACATTTTGGATGCACTGGAGTTGAGCACTCGTGGGTATGACATGACTATCCAAGGAATTACAGTTCCCATGAACAAGAGAACAGTCATCCCAGAACCTGAACGGCATTTCTCGTTTTCCACAAAAATGATGATCATGGCAATCGATCTGTATGAAGATGAAGCACCTGCCAACTTTTGCCATTTTACCATCTTTGCTCTCAACAAGCTTCGACAATTTGTGGATAGCAGAAAGGAGTTGACTGCTCAGTCTTACAGATTCTTTGTTGAACATGCCTACAATCAATTCTTTCAGCATGAAGCATTCCATCAATCTGCAAGAGCAAGGACAAAGGTCAGGGAATGCGGTTCAGGTGACTTCCACACATCTACAAAGCTCGATGGCTACATCTGGGTAGCAGGAAAGGACAAGATTGCTCACATCCCAGAATCAGAGCAACAAAATGTGGACATGGAAGATCACGATGAAGATGATGCTGAAGATGAATTGGAGTTTTTGCCAAGACTACAAGTTTTTGTTAGGCCGCAGGAGGAAAAGGCATCAGGCTCTCATGAAAGAGAGGAAGAAGGTGTAGGCTCTCAAGAAAGAGAGGAAACACAACCACAACAAGAAGATGAAGTATTACCAGATGCCAATCCTCGAAGAAATCCTGAAGACCGACAGGGACTATTTTTAGTCAGGCAACTCAAACCAGAGCACAGGCAGATCCTACATGATATTACACTCGCAGGCCAAAGAATCCTTCCAATTGATGATCTTGAAGGAGGTCGACCCTTAGAACGTGGTGACATAAGCTACTTCTCATTATGGTTGATGATGTCGGCATTATCAGATGCTTCTTTTTCAACATTTATGGAACAGTATGCACCTATGATGGGTTATGAGATCTCCTACGACAAGTATCATGAGTTCAAACTGGATATTGACCAGATTCTCAAGGACAATGAACATCTCAGCGCAGAAAATTTCTTTGGTGCAGAGGATCCTGATTTGGTGGATGATGATCCAAACACTCCTCTTCCAGACCCTCAAGGACAGAGCGCTGGTGATCCTGAGTACAAGCACACTATTGAAAGTTTGAACATTGAGGACAAGCATATCATTTTGGAAACTGATGATGACAAATTGGTTGAGTGTACATTGAAATGGATCAGTATGTGCAATCAGAATGTTCAACAAAAGATCAAGGACAGTTTTGTCAAACAAGAAGAACGACAAGAGAAAGAAGATGAAGATGAGGAGATTGTTGTCGAAGAAGAAGAAGAAGAAAAAGATACACAGGAGCCACATGTCCCAGCTGAAAGCTCTTTTGAGAAAGAGGAATCAGCTCCACCTGAACGCTCCTCAGAAAAGGAGGAATCAGGGGAGAAGAAGACAGACATTCAAGATGATGAAACAGCTCCTGAAGTGAAACCTGCAATTCGACTTTACTATGGTCAAGATATCACTGGAAACGAAGATGATTCAGTTTTTCGAAAATTGAAGGATTGTTTTTCAGATGGTTACCATGGTGAATGGGCAGGATTTTACAACAAAGGTTATCCAGCGTCTTCGAAGCATCGACACATGTTCTGGCATGTCAAGTACAGGAAGACTATGTCTCCACATCAAGAGTATTGGTACCATCTAACAGATGACCAATTGATGAATGAGTACATTGCCAGACACAAGGATCAAAATCCACAACTAGAACTACAAGAACTCAATCAGCACATTGAATATGGTTGTAGTGATCCTAGGATGCATCCTCTTCATCAAGACAAGGCAGAATCATCCTCAAAAGAAGCAGAAAAGAGGATTGATGACGATTTTGGAAATCTCACAAGGTACTCCAAGATTACGTTGAGGACCACAAGGTCTTGCCTTACTGTATGATCTTGCATAGCTTGGCTTACAGGTATTTAGGTGGAGGCCTATCAGACCCAACGTACAAGGATGCCGAATTTCCATACAGATCCTCTCCACAGATAACAGCAATGTTTTGGAATTTGGGAAACTGGTGCAGAAACAGATTTGAAAAATGCCCGGTTCCAGAAAGATTTCAACAATTCATTCCACACATTGACTACACTATTGATGAGGATCATGAAAAATTTGATGAAAACAAATCACAGTTCAACAATTACTTCATCAATGTCATCAAGAACTTTGGAGGACATCTTTTCATGAATTGCGAGGCTGGTTCATTGTATCCTCACAGAGAAAGACTCGACGAGGTTGACTTTAAAACTTGCTTCAACGACTATCATGACTTGATGGTGGCAGCTCGCCTTGGAAAGGATGGCTATATCAAGCAAATTGCTGGATATCACACAGATGACAACGACACACGAGTTCGACAAGTCTCATGGGCAATCTTTGAAGTATCTTGGGGAAAGACAAAGGACCGAGATACAGATGAGATCATTGACTTGACAAGAGCTAGGATGAGGATGACACGTGTGTGCGTTTATCACGTCGGACAGAAGTATGCATCAGACTCTGCGGGGATTGTTGGTGAGTGTTTAGCTGTTATGGCTTTTGAGTGTGCCAGATATCAAGTTGACTTCATCGCAGGTGATGGGAACAAGGCATGCTATTACACCACACCAAAATCTCCAGGTGTCCCTACATACCAACACAGCCTTATCCAATTCTGGATCAACAGAATGGTGGGTGTTGCAACACAAGCCATGCGCAAGTATTTTGATTCATCTTGCCCTCCAGTCAGGGCCAAGCATTTCATTTCTTGCAGCTATCGTGACTTGGATTTTCTTGCAACGCACTTGGATGGCATTACAACAGCAACATACACTGAGGAGCTCATGAACAAGACAAATGGTAAAGGTGATTGCTGTATGTTAACAGTTGTTGAGTGGGGTCATTCACGTTTGATGTGTCAGGAACACCTAGATGACTTTGAAGGTGATGAAGATCGCATGAACTATGTGGGTGAATTTTACTTCAAGGTAAATAAAACTTGCTTACATGGTGATCACAACATCTTCATGGTTGCCCCAAATGATCGTGATGCTCATAATCCGATTCTTATTCATCTTGATCCTTCTGATATGTCATGGAACGAACGACATCATTACAAACCTTCCCTCAAGAAGAAGCAGTATGCAGATACAAGGAAGGAAAGACAGAAGGAGAAAAAGAGAAAGGCATATGAAGATCAAGCATCAACGTATCAGGGCAACGCGAGTTGGGGTGGTTCCTCATCGTCTTCGTCCAGACCATGGAGAACAAGCTTTTGGCTATAAGTGAGTGTACACTTCTTTAAATGAAGAGAACACAGCATGAGAGGCAGTGTACAGTTTTCTGTGCATCAACTTATTTCACACAGATGGCATATACTCTTTTAGATAGAGATAATGCCACAAGTGTCTGAACTTCAATTTAATGTAAGATAGATACTCTTGTAAGTAGAGATGCTATACACATTTATCTCCATGGACCATCCTGCGAGCAGACCACTCCGAATGGAGCGAACTCCAAAAATTACCAACTTCGATTTCAGTCCATTGTTTGCTTGAATGAGCAACTTTGGAGATCCGCTATTTCCGTTTATTTCGTGATTTGGTCAATTGTTTTTCGTATGACCTGAATTTCTGAATCTTGCGAACCCGAACTTTTCAATTCGAACTTTCACCGGTAGAGCGAGGCATTTTGCCTGTGGAGAGACCGTGCGCGAAGCACCATTGGTCGCTACTGGAAAAATTAGCGAATCCGCTGTTCTTTTTCGACATGTCCTTAGGACATTCGCTGCTTTCACGTGTTTCAATTCGAAGCCACTGCGTAACTCCGGTTTATTTTGCTATTTGCCATTGTGTAGAGAAGTCAGGACGATACTCTTAATACCAATTGGGTACGGCAAGGCGTAGTGCTCTACTCATTGCTTTTGAATTTGTGCCTGTGTTTTTGTTTCGACCTAATACCTACCAGGTACTATGCATGAGTATTGAGCACATTTATATGCGCCCTTCAAGGCTTAAGAGGTATATAGAGTAACCCTGTAGACATAGCACTGACCGGCACCAGGCTGAGTAAAAGAGTGCTGTCATTGGGGAAGACGCCTTAGCTGATCTTGAAGTAGACGCTAGGGCCCCTCTTCAGCCCTTCCCCCCTGCACCCCCCCACCCGCTTTTATTTTTAAACCGGTTCTCCTTGCTACCTACTATTCCTTTCTTTTTGCATAAGCATCATCGTTTATTTGGTGGGTTAATTTCATCTTTGCTGATATCCATCGAGACCTGTGCCTATGTGCTTCTTTCTTGATCTTCTCGTTCTTACTTGCAATATATCCATTGAGACTTGTGCCTATGTGCTTCTCTCTTGGTACGCATTGCGGGGGGAGGCGCTGCGCCCTCCCCCCTGCACCCCCCCACCCGCTTTTATTTTTTAAACGGTTCCCCTTGCTACCTACTATTCCTTTCTTTTTTGCATAAGCATCATCGTTTATTTGGGTTAATTTCATCTTTGTTGATATCCATCGAGACTTGTGCCTATGTGCTTCTTTTTTGATCTTCTCGTTCTTACTTGCAATATATCCATTGAGACTTGTGCCTATGTGCTTCTCTCTTGGTACGCATTGCGGGGGGAGGCGCTGCGCCCTCCCCCCTGCACCCCCCCACCCGCTTTTATTTTTAAACCGGTTCCCCTTGCTATACCTACTATTCCTTTCTTTTTGCATAAGCATCATCGTTTATTTGGGTTAATTTCATCTTTGCTGATATCCATCGAGACTTGTGCCTATGTGCTTCTTTCTTGATCTTCTCGTTCTTACTTGCAATATATCCATTGAGACTTGTGCCTATGTGCTTCTCTCTTGGTACGCATTGCGGGGGGAGGCGCTGCGCCCTCCCCCCTGCACCCCCTGTGATTTCTTTTTGTTTACGTGTCTACACAATGCTGTCATGCATGTTGACATGTACACCTAATTCATATCTTTCATGCGCACTCCGCATGGCTCAAGACTAGCAATAGCTCGCAGCCTAGGAAAAGAGTGCAGCAGCCACTTCTTGTCCGCAGGTGTTGTATACTAGTTTCCAGGGCTCCCCTAACAGAGGGATAGCTACCTCAAAGTGGTAGCGGAGCCTGTGCCTTCGCCAAGTCTAGATCCGTGTGCCGAACTGCCGTTCTCTGCATACATTCCGTATATCGGACTTGCGGAGGCAACCTGTAGGTCAAGTTAGAGTAGCTGCCATGGTCTTAATCCACAACATGGATTCAGATGAAGAACAACTCCAGATTGTCTCTTATGAAGAGCCTGAAGCATATGCCGCCACCAGTCATTCCGAAAACCGGATGGGCATCAAAATGACACCGAAGGTTCCACCCCAATTTGATGGCCAATCAAGCTGGTTTGAATATGAAGATTTAATTGATGACTGGTTAGGGATCACAACATTGGATGCAGATAAGCACGGACCATCATTAAAGAATGCCCTCATTGGTTCCGCTTCTTTTTATAAGTCGATGCTCGATAATGCCTTACTCCGAGATCCGGATCGTGGCCTCGCTCATTTCAAGGACACATTGAGACCATACTTCGTGAAGGGAGTAAATCATGTGTTCCTTTGGCGATTCCTCCAGATGTTTCGCACATATCGAGGCCAGAGTGAATTCGTGCACTGGATAGGGCGATTTGAGATCGCGCAGAAGCGTTTGTTGGCTTCTTGGTCCGATCTGCTGGACATATCCGATCTTCCCGAAGCAGGCACTCAGGCATTTACGGCAGCACTCACAGATGAGCAAAGACTGCACTATAACCAGATAGTAACAGATGAAGATAAGCTAGCTTATCAACAAGAACTGAGAGAACAGACCATAACCAATAGAAGGACCAGACATGCACAGCAGTTTCCATTGTCAGACAATTTGATGTCACTGATTTTTCTAGTGCAAGCAGACCTCAACGAGCAACAACGAGAGCGTTTTGTCTCGTCCATGAACATCCGTCAGATCGCAATGCCTCAATATACCTATCTCCAAGTGAAACAGCTGTTCTTAGAACTTTTTGCCGTTTCTCGCACAGGTGTTGCAGACCCAAACATCACGCACCGCAAGCGGTCCAACTTCTACGTCATCGACGAGGGCGAGACCGAGGAAGGTGAGTACGGATTTTGGGTCTTTGATGAAGAAACGGGTGAAGAAGGTTTCACAGGTCTGTACACGGAGAACGAGTTCTGGGTTCTCAGCGCCAAGGGTTCATACTCTAAGCGCCGTATCTACGGCAGGTCCTTCAAGAAAGGTAGACCAAAAGGTTATGGCAAGAAAGGAGGAAAAAGATCAAGACCCGGCTTCCGCTCGAGGTCAAAAGGCAAAGGTTTTGCAGCATGGGAAGATGACCAGCAAGACACAGCTTTCTGGGGAAAAGGCAAGGGCAAAGGAAAAGGTAAAAAGGGCAAGAAAGGAATGATGAAAGGAAAGGATTCTTTCAAAGGAATGCCTTCATGGAAAGGAAAAGGAAAAGGTGATGCGAAGAACAAAGGAGGAAACAATCCATTTTTGTCACAACCTCCGCAAGCTAATGTAGCACAGGCTGCAACATCTAGTGCATCACAAGCCCCTGAAAAACAAGAAACAGCCCATGCCGAAGAAAGCTGGAGTTATGACTATGACACATACTGGACAGATGACTGGTCAGGTTATGAATCCTACTATGGATATGATGGAGACTACTCCCAAGGTGATTGGTACAATTGGTCATATTTTGCTTCCACTGAGGAACTGACCGAATCCGAGGACAAGCATTTAGACGTCATTTCTGAGGACGGACAGACCGACAAGATCAACCGGTTCTGTTTTTCAGGCATCCGCTTGTTCCGATTGTTCGGACACGAACTTGTAGAGGCCCTCACATTCGTGCTTCTGTTCGTGTCTGTGATGTACCAGTGCTTTTCTGATTTGAACAGGTACCTATTCAAGAGCATCCGCCAAGTTGAGAAGAGTGTTTCTACCGAAAACGGTGATCTGCATTCGTTTCAGCCGCGCACAAGCCCGCTCAATTCCGTCTCAACGGAAGAGTGTGTATTTCTCAATTATGATCATGGTGCCCAACAAGCATTGCTTTGTGAGTATGTAGATTTAGGTTCTCATCCGACTTATGTCATCCTTGACTCAGGTTGCACTCGAGCCATGGGATCCCGCTTTGCCATTGATCGCCTTGTACAGGCTTGCCAACAACATCCTAAGCGTGATCACATTTGGTTTTCTAAGCAACCATGTTCAAGTAAGTTTTCATTTGCCAATGGAGAACAATCTACTGTCAAGGAAAGATTAGTGATTCATTTTCGCAATGATCGTGCACAAACTGGTTGGATCACAACATGCGTTGACATCCTGGACAAAGGTAAGGTTCCTATCCTCTTTTCAGTTGAACAAATGAGGAATCTTCGCATGAACATTGAGCACACTCCTGTAGGTGAGTTCATGACTTGTCCACTGTTTGGAATGCAACGCACCGCATTGGCGGTCAGTACATCCAACCATCCAGTCCTTGACATTATGGCTCTTGCTACTTCCAGTTGGAAACCGATGTACAGCTTTCAGTCCGAAGGCATCACATGCCCAGCATGCAATGGTAAACATCGACCACACACAAACAAGGAAGGTTGCAAGAGATTCAAAGGATCAGAGCCTAAGCCTGCAGAGGTGCTGAAACCGGCCAAGCCTGATTCTAAGAAGATTGTCAAGAAGATAATTCAGCCTGATAGCAAGTTAGAAGTACCAGCTCAACCCTTTGATCCTGATGAAGAGCCAATGGTGGCCTCTGGGCCAAGTTCCGGTTCAAAGGACGGTATCCCAAGACGTCGGGAACCTCAGATTGAAGGAGAACCTGAAGTCAAACCGGAACCAAAGGTTGAAGTAAAACTTGAAGAGAAGAAAGAACCGTCACCTAAGGGAACCTTGTCACTAGCACTTCAGAGAATTCATGATAAACTTCAATCACCCACTGAACTTCTCAAGTTGCATTTGAAGCATTATCATATGACTACTGAACAATTCAAGAGAAGAACATCGGCTCTGAAGTTACCGAAAGAAATTTATGACAAATTTGATCAGATTACCAAATCATGTGACACATGTTCCACTGCCAGGATTGCACCATCGAGAGCTAAGGTTTCAGGAATCCGAAGTGAAGTCTTTGGTGAACTTACTTTCATTGATCATGGAGAAGTTCCTATCAATCCTCATTCAAAACTTCAATTCCTACTTATGTATGACGGTGCAACTTCATTGACTACTGCCTTTGTAGTTCAAAACAGATCCGATACGGTGACGATATCTCATCTTCAAGAGTACTTTGAAACTTATCAGCTGAATCCAAAATACATTGTTGCCGATCAAGCTTTCATGGGCTCTGAGATGGAGAGTAATTACAACCGGCACAGCATCAGGCCAATCTCTCTAGGACCAGGAACACCATGGCCAAATCGAGCTGAAGCAGCCATTCGCATGTTTAAGAAACAGGTCTCATTAATGCTAATTTCCTTGAAAGATGATCCATTGCTTGCCAACATTACTTATAAACAGTTGTTGAGACAAGCCTGCATTTCAAGGAACACCATGGTAACACTCGGTGGTGTCACTCCTATTGAATTAGCATTTGGAAGAAGACCTGCCGATCTTACGGCGATTGAGCTCATGAATCCAGCACAGCTCACGACTGAGGCCCCTGCTCCTGAGAGACAGATTGAAGCACTAAGGTCACTGGCGATGCGAAAGTTTCTAGAGGCAAAACAGTCTGATGACCTTCGAAGAGATATTGCAAGTAAACTTCAACTTAGTGATGGACCATTCTTTCCTGGAGATAAAGTTTACTATTGGACCGAAGACAAATCAAAAATCAAATCAGACGGTTCACATGGAGGAAAATGGATAAAGGGAAAGTTGGTTTCCATAGATGGCAGCATGGTTGGAGTTGACTTAGGAACCAGAATCGTGAAGGTCAACATCAGTAAAATAAGAAAAGACCATAATCCTATTGAGGATATTGACATTCCTTTAGAACCAATTGCACTTGCCAGTGCCGACTTTTCGGCCAAAGCTGCCGCCGGTGCCGAATCTTCGGCCAAGGGCGCCTGTACAGCAGTGAAGTCCACATGCCGCTCAGATGACCATGCAAATAACATCATAGAACGCGATGCCATTCAGTCAGGTCCTGAAGGTATTACATATGGTTGTTATACATGGGAGCCAGCTATGATCGGAAAATTAGATTTCCTTGAGCTGTTTAGCGGCTCTGCCAAGCTTAGTCAAGCGGCAGCAATGCAAGGGCTTCGAGTTGGCGCTCCAATTGACCTGCGCACAGGTTACGACTTGCTCACTGCCGAAGGCCGGCGAAAGGCAATGGAAGTCATTGAGCGACAACAGCCAAAAATCATCCACATGGCACCTGTTTGTGGACCATGGAGTCAAATGCAGAATATTAATGATCCTGTTGATACTTATCAAAAAAGGAAAAAGTATCTTCCCATGGTAGAATTTTGTGCTAGAGTCGCTCTTTATCAGATTGAACATGGTAGATTTTTCATCATTGAAAATCCTGCGACTTCCAAGATTTGGTTTACCAAACACTTTCAACGCCTTCTCATGAAGCATACCGTAACCTATGGAACATTAGATATGTGCGCCTTTGGTATGAGAGACCCAAATGGATACTATTACTACAAACCAACATCCTTACTTCACAATTTTCCTGAGGGAGTCTTGAATCCAGTTTTCAAGAGATGTAATAGTAAATCCAAAAATGATCCAAAACATTATCATCAACCATTGGAAGGTAGTGCTCCAGGATATGGATCAAGAACGAAGTTGGCACAAGTGTATCCATACCGATTCTGTAGCACTTTGATCAGATGCATCCTTCCATTAGGAAATTCACGGGCTCTCTATCCATCGCAGCTGTCACTTGCAGTAGACCTGCTGGAAGACTTGAATCTCGATGAATTGCGAGGAGTGCAAAATCAGCATGCCGCTCTTACGGCATCCGAGCATCCGGTGTTGGCAACTGACTTGTACGAACAGGGTCTTCCAGTACGTGACTATTACACGAAACGCCTGCTCAACCGCATTAATGCTCTACCCGCTGGTAATGTTTATCATCCTGTTCAGATCGAAGCACAACAAGATGTCTCACATGTCAGACAGATGTATCTGACTACATCCATGTTTGACAATGCAATCATTTTTCGTGGTAGTTTTCAGTCATTGCGAGTTGAATACCGCCACACACACGGCGTACTCTTACTTTGGAAGAAGAAAGATGCGTCTCATGTATTCCTGCGCGTACATCCTAGAGATATGTCGCAGTTGATTGCTAGCCACTGGTCAGCAATATTGTTTTGGAACAATGATGGAAGTATCCCTACAGATAATACAGATGACATTCCTGAACAGAACACCAACATCGACCCTCCACCGGGTCTTCCACCTCAGCAGAACAACAACCAAGATGATGATCATCCGCCTGAACATCCTAACACACCACCTTCATCACCACACCTTCCAGATGTTCCCATGCCTGACGAACCGCACACGCCGCATCCCGGCTTTCCTCCTGATGATGATCAGTTTCACACACCATTTCATTCACCACCAAGACCAAGTGATGATGTACCGGACGATGAGATGCATTCGCCACAAGATGATTCACCAGATCCACCACCTCATCCATCATCACCACTTGATCATCCTCAACCACCATTTCCTGGAGCCACTGGCATCCCTGTTGCTCCAGATACAATTATTGTGCCCAATACCATCATACCACCAAACATTGACGACACACCAATGACACAGAGCACCAAGCGTCCACCAGGTGATCCACCGATACCACCTGCAACTAAGGCTCGACCATCTCGACAAATGCCTCCTGCGTCTTCAACCCAATTTCAGCCTAGTAACCATTTGGGGAGCGATACACAGCCATCAGTCACACCAAACGCGACCACACAACCCGCTGTAGTCGCTCCAAACACTTCGAAACCGAAGAAACCCAAGCATGATCCTGTGCCTGATGACTTTGATGATGACGAGCCTGATCCAGATGCAGCACCATCCGGACACAATGGACCGCCAATACTTCCGCTAGACGGAGATGAACCTTTTAATCCATCGCCAATGCCAGAGAATGATCCACAACCTGATACTCAAGATCAACAAGAGCCACAAGAAGAAGAAGAAGAGGAACCAGAAGAGGACACAGATGAAACAATTCCTTATGGTTCTACTGATACCGATGAGACTCTTGACTATAATGATCTTGTTATTGATGACTCAAAATGGTGCTTCCTGTCCCAGGAACAAAAGTTGTGCAGTAATACTGCTTCATTCTCTGTGCCTAGATTGATTGACGGTTCACCAGTAGCTCTGAGCAGTGTCGAATCTTCCAATTCGATTGGTATGTCTTTTTCCGTTGTTTCAGAGAGACAACGTACAAGATGCCGTAAGACTAGATCTGATATCATTGAAGAATATCACGGCATTAATGAAGAAGACAAGGCTTTCATGACATTGTATTCCATGACAGACAAATTTTCTTATCTTGTTGGCAAGAAGAGAAAGGAAGCCACTCAGCAAGAGAAGAGACAACTTGCCAAACAGTTTTTAGATGCAAAGAAGGCTGAATGCCAATCATGGATTGACAATGAAGTTTTTGATCTTGTTGATATGAGAAAAACCAGAGTTCGGAATTTCGTAGCCGGAAGATGGGTTCTTACCGTAAAGAAAGACAAAGACGGTAACTTCCAGAAATGTAAGGCAAGATGGGTCCTTAAGGGTTTTCAAGACAAACAGAAGAACACCCAGCAAACAGATAGTCCAGCAGCTTCACGAGCAGGTTTCCGATGTGCAACACAGCTGGCTGCAAACTATCACTGGGACTTGTACCATATGGACCTAAAGACCGCTTTCCTTCAAGGTGAAGCCTATGATGAAACCAGAGACATCATTTGTCAGATTCCACCTGAGTATGGTTATCCACCTTACATTGGTGCTAGGCTTAAGAAACCTGGTTACGGTCTTAATGATGCGCCACGCCGCTGGTGGCAAATCATTGATAAAGCCTTACTTGACTGTGGACTTGTTCCCACACGCGCAGACAGATGTACATATGTTCTGTATGACAGTACTTCTAAGACAAGGACCTACCAACCACCTCGCAGTGTCAATACTGAACAGGTAACCATCTCTGAAGCAATCGACCATCTTATGGATCCGGTAGCCCGAAACAATGCCCAAGGACACCGACCACATGGTTTTATTTGCCTTCATGTTGATGACCTGTTCATGGCAGGCGACAAGGTGTTTGAGTCCACGGTCTTGTCCAGTCTGCGTAAGAACTTTGCTGTCGGTTCAGAAGACAAAAATGACATTATGTTTGTAGGACAACGCATCAAATGGAAGACTCATGACAAGTATGGACCATATATTTCCGTTGGCCAGAAACTTGCTGTCGATGCAGTTGAAGAAGTAAAGATTGATAAGTCTCTGAAGGATAACATCCAATGCAATCCACAACTTCATACCGCTTATCGATCAGTTCTTGGACAGCTCAATTGGTTGCAGAGTAGAACTCAGGTTCACATTTGTTACAAGTTTTCGCGTTGTGCCTCAGCCGCTGCTAGTCCGACCATAGGTGATGTCAGGGAAATCAACAAGGTTGTCCGAACCCTCAAGAGTCAATATGTTGATGGTAGATTCTGGCCTCTGAAGGGTTCTCAGCGTATCCTTGGCATGCCTGATGCATCCTACCGTAACAACAGTGATAAGTCTAGTCAGCGTGCTCATGTCATTTTCTTAGCCGAAGACCGCAAATTGCCTTCCAAGGGAACATACCGCAATTCCGGTTACGACACGCAAACACACCATATAGACGGTTCTAACTCAGCAACTCGTGGATCGATTATTGACTATGAGAGTCATAAGATAACTACTACAACACAGTCCACTACTGTTGCCGAATTGAATGCTTTAATGAAATGTTTTGGAACCTGTCTGTTTTTGCGTGCACTTTGGGCCGACATCAGTGGTGAGATCGTCCCCATTCACATCCGAACTGACGCAAACAATTTAGTCACCACCGCTCAGACAACACACCTACCTGAACAGACGGAGACCCATCACCTAATACAAATGTTGAGACATGAGAGTAACTCCGGACACTTGGACGACCTGAGTCACATTGCAAGTGAATATTGTCTGGCTGATCCACTTACTAAGTCAACTGCGAAACCAGACCAATTGGTGTCGTCCATAACCACTGGCAAACTTGAGAATGTTGATACGCACCCGCCGTTCCGTTCGTTACTCAAACATAAGGCATTCTTAACTACATGGGTCATTGAAACGTTGTCAGAGCCACACAATGTGTTAACATTTTTCAGTGAAGACATTTCAGATTATGTTTTTGCAATGTTGTACTTCGAGGAGTAAATTTTCGTCTCAAGAAAATTTGTGTCTGCAATCTCTCGGCTCACAGGGTTATTATTGTTTTTTTTTCTTTCGCGACGCCCGGACTCACGTCCCTTGGCACTGTTCTTAAACCCTTAAGCCAATCTTTGGAGACACCTCGAAGATCTTGTTCGAAGATCAATTTCTCAAAGGTCACATCCAAAAAGAAGTGACTAAGCTCATTTTTCTTTTATGCCTCCGAAATTTTCGAAGCCTGGCCAAACTGATCATTCCGCCTCTGCGGACATCACACCACGTGGCTTTCGCAGTCCTCGTGGTCAAAGACCTCAGCACACACCGCGTGGCGGTCGCCAAGATCGCCCTGACAGAAGACAGTCGCGTGATACCCGAACTTACGAATCTCGTAGCAGGGTCATCGATGATGCATTCGGCGCGCCTCTTGATTCTGTACAGCCCAATAGCTGAGTTTTTGCTCAGTGCATTTCACAGGTCCTTCGAAAGCAATCCGGTATCAAGAACAAAGAGGACCATGATTCCGCATTAACGGACAGCCATTTTGAGACAATGTCTCGTCACCTGTCTTACTTATTTCGGCATACGAAATTAATGCATCGTGACGGATCATTGTCCCTGCATGAGCTTATTAGCCATCCTGGCACAGCCAGAAAAATCCGTACCTTGTTCCGTGAAGGAAAGCAATTTTTGCAAGATTTTGACCCTAATGAACTTTCAATGCATGTCAGAAGCAGAGAAAATACCGTTCGTTTCCTGATGCCCTTGGCCCATGTAATTTGCGACTCAAATAAGGCCAGGGCCATGATCGGCTATATTACCACCGAAGATTTCCAACCAGGCATTGTTCCGATACCGGACACCTGGTTTAAGCCAGCAGACTTCGACGATGAAGCATCAAGAGAAGGCCAAGCCGACATGCTTGATGGTCTCGACATTGCGAGCATTTTTATCCGTTTTGAGAGTGGCCATTCCACTAGTGTTGAAATTCAGCACTGTCCATTTAAGCCTGACATGTTTTCCCTGAGGTACCTTATCCATGGAGCGAACGAGAAAAATCTTGACTCTATCCGAAGACTTGGTTTGCTCCCAGGCGGCACCCGTGGTGGAAGAAACCACGTGCATTTCACTCTTGATTCATCACTTAGTACGATCAGAGACGTATTACGTCCCGAATCAGATTGCATTTTAATTGCAAGACCTGGTGCCGTGACCGGCCTTGGTCCAGTGATCACACACAACCGATATGTCCTCACTGATCAGACCGTACCGTTTTCCCGCTTTTGCGGTGTTTGGTCCTTCGTTGATCGCACCTGGCTTGTCACACCGGAACCGGCTGAGCTAAGGCGAATGAATGATTACACATCAGATATTGACCTTGCAATGCATGTCTGCCACCACCAACTTTACTGGGAGAAAAAGAATGAAAATGAACAGGATGGTTTCACCTGGACACGTTCCGAATATGTGGAGTATGCGGCAGAACAGATTCAAAAGGTTCCAGTAGTATCTAAGTTTTTGGAAAGTTTCCGTGATACCGATCCCGGTCCGGCCAGGCCTATGCGCACCAACGTCACTCCGAACGACCAAGAGCTTGGCCCGCCTGAGACAGAGGCAGACAAAAAGGTAAAAACACTCAAGGCAGAAATTTCCCAACGATTTAAGAAACATCTCGCCAAAGCGAGGAACAAGGAGCAGTCTTCCGCCTCGGAGAGCGAAGCTCCCAAGAGGCCCATCAAGGCCAAGCCTATGCCAAAGAAACAGAAGGATGCCGCCACTGCGGCTAGCTCCGACCAAGCACCCGGCACCTATGACACCGCCACTGGAATTGATCTGCAGGCCGGATCTCCTTGGGGCGGCCGTAGGCAGGTTGTTAAGACAATGGCACGCCGTGAAATGAACGCCCAGGCAAAAGACTTGTTCCGTGATGCGGACGCAGCCCAAAAGTTTTTCACAAAGTTTAAAAAGGATACAGACGAAATTCAATGGTTTCCTCGCCCTGCGGGTCCTCAATGCTGTAAGAATTTTTCCGAATGCGGAAGTGCAGAGGCAATGTTCTGGTGCCACCCTTGTGGCTTTGCCTATTGCTTGGAATGCCGCACCTGCGGCTTAGCCTGCAATCATAGCATTGTTAATTATTCCTCCGAGTTGTCCGCCGATTTTATGCCAGACAGCATCGGTTCATCCAAGTCGCCTTTCGATATCGAAGAATTGGTTGATGCTGTTCTTGCTGAATCTTCGTATTTCGGAGCCACACGAAGCGAGCATGCTCAAAACCGTCAGGAAAAATTCTCAGAACTTATCACGCATCTGCGTGAAGGCCGATCCATGGGGAATACCTACCTGCAGTCTTTTGCACGGCATGGTATTGAGGATTTCGACTATACTTGAGACTTTAATAGTAGCAAGGGAGCTTTATGTTAAAAATAGTTTTATTTATGATTTTTTTAAAATGATTTTAATATGATTAAATTTATGATTTGGATTTTTTCGGTTTTTTCTTTATGAAAAAAATGTGATGAAATTTATGATGAAATTTATGTTTTTTTTTCGTTCTGGCATTTTTATGATTTTTTTTTAATGTTTTTTTTTAAGATTTTTTTTAATTTTTTTTTACGATTTTTTTAAATGATTTTTCTCGGCATGAAAAATAATAAAAAAATCATAAAAAATCATAAAAAATCATAAAAATATCATAAAAAATAAAAATATGATTTTCTGATTTTCATGATATTTTTTATGATATTTTTATGTTTTTTTTAATGATTTTTTTTTTATTTTTTTTTTTAAAATGATTTTTTTATGATTATTTTTTTGGGTTTTTCTACTTTTTTTCTTCGAAACCAAGTGAAACTAAATCATAAATTTCATCATCAAAAAATCATAAATTCAACCATAAAAAAATCATATCTGAAAATTTCCCGTTTTTTTTCCGACATAGTGAAATCATAAAAAAATCATAAAAAATTATAAATAAAATTATTTGTATAATTCTTGTTTAAGCTAACGTTTAAAGTCTCAAGACTATACAGAATATATTTATGAAATGCTATTTGGAAGTCGAATCCCCTCTCTCCAGCAGCACTTTGTTGACGCCCAGGACCAGACGCCACTTCCGATCTGGCGACCTGAGGCTTTCTTCAAGTACCCTGACGGCGGTGACCTTAAGGAAGGAGAGATTCTCCGTTTATTGGAGCTCTTCAGATCGTGCCTTCTTGGAAAAAGAGCAGTCCTCGGTGTTGCCAAGCGCACTAAGGAGAACATCCATGAATTTCAGAAGGACACGTATCAGCTTGGCATTTTGACGTTGAACCTTGGTCACATCAACCGTATTCCGTATATCGGAGGTTGTTCAAAATTCCCAAAATGGGTCCGAACTGATATTAACCATCGTGCCTTGCCACATTTAGTGTTCCGTAATGCGGCCCATATTGTGTGCTTGTGCGAGGCTTCCGACGAATACGGAGGAATTGCCGTCCATCGAGAACTTGCCGAAGAGTATGGGATGATCGGCATGGTAGTCCACCCGGCAATCCAATCACAGTCCGTCGCAATTTTTCTCCGTGGCTCACATGATGCAGCCTCATTTATTGAACTTTTATGTCATCATCAGATTGAAACAGCCAATAAAGATTCGCCTTTCTGGATTTTGCATGGCGCCATTTTTCGCCTTTGCCATGGCATGAATACGTCAGGAGAATTTGTTGAACCTTCTTCTGGCGCTCGTGTTCCGAAACCGGACATCGAGAAAAATGCCGAATCTACGGTTTATCAGCATGATCGCCCACTTGCAACGACGCTTGATTTTCTTGATCACTCGATCTGTGAGATCGACGGAGACGATGATCTTGCCGTTTCCGGCGTGGAAGTCTGCGAAGTGAATCTTGGTGCTGACACCCATGACGTACGACGTCTCATGTTAGCTGAATGCCGTGTAGCGGTTTTTCATATTTCGTCATATGGATGGAGTAGTGCTTATCAAGAGACATGCCAGAAATGGCTTCAATTTGTCGCAAGCTGTGTCGAGCACCAGTGTGACTTTTTGTCCGGCGACGGCAACCTTTTCGCACAGCGAAGTTTTAAGTCTGATGACCATTCCGATTTCCGGACATGCATCATGATCGACATCCTTGAACGCTTTCTCCAGCAGATCAACCTTCACCGAAGTCCGATCAACCGTATTACGTATAACGTAGTTTCATCAACCACTGCAGCCGATTACATCCGAAGCATGCATGGAGAAGATGCTGATTGTGATTCAATGCTTTTGATTTCTCTTTGTTACGGTAAGCAGATCGCTGTCACGGAAGCACGTGCCAAAGAAGATTCCGCCTCTGCGGATGGATTTGCAGGATCAGCTTTTTCAGACGAAGTTATGCTGAACGATGTTGAACAGTTAAAACATTTGTTGCCATATGACCTTGGTTTGGCAGAAAAGGATTGTGCATGGCACTCACCTCTCCTTACATATGCCCAATTAAAATCATTGAAAAATATGCGCATCCGATCCAAGGAATCTGAAGATAAAAGACGTGAAAAATGGATGCAGAAAACACAAGGTTATCTCGAAAAACGAGAAGAAAGGAGAGACAGTGTTCCGCCTTTGCGGACTGATTCACACCGGAATGTTGGACGGACTCGAAGTCGATCAGCCAGCAGGACCAGGAGCTATCGACCCAAGACTGAAATGCCAGCGCCGCCTCCGGCACCTGCTCGAGGTCCAACAGTGAATCCTAAACCAGTGCAATATAAAGCAGCACCGATGTCTCTCAAACAATCATCAGCACCGAAGTCGTCGGGAACCTCCTCAAGTGCTCGGCCGCCTGTTAAGGCACCTCCAGTTCCGGCGCCCGGACGAACATTAGGTTCACAACAACCAAGAACGCCACCCGATCCGCCAGGTCCACCGAAGACTCCACCGCCGTGGAGAGAGAGATCGCAGCAGGCCACACAACCAGAAAAAGGCCAATCAACGTACCTGAGCCTCCTGCGCCTCCATCCTGCATGACGGGGTCGCAATGGCTTGACCAAGGAACAGCTTCCAGCTCTTCCGGGTACCGTAATTACGGTTACACCTATGATCAGCCGTCATACTATAGAGTGAATCCTCATACCTCTAATGTAGAATACGTCCCAGGGTACCAAGTACCAAGACAGCGTTGGATTCAAAAATACGACGGATCGTGGCTTGACCTAATTCCGCAAACACCGGACCAGTCCATTTTCTTTCATCAGACCGGTGAGCTAAGAAGGAGGAACGAACTGAGTTTCTACGGTTACTATTTCACTATGGGCTTGTAGCCCCAAAAATTTTGCAATGTTCCGCATTTGCGGTCGCTTGCCAACAGCCGAGAACAACCGCTTGCCAACAGCGGAGAGTAGCTTCTTGTACAGTTTTGTTTTTGTCTTCGGACCGTCTCACAGCAGATCACAGGCTGAGCGCTACCTGTGAAACAGATTTGCATGTTCCGACACGAAGAAAATTTGTGTCTGTTTGTGATTTCTTTTTGTTTACGTCTACACAATGCTGTCATGCATGTTGACATGTACACCTAATTCATATCTTTCATGCGCACTCCGCATGGCTCAAGACTAGCAGCAAACCGCGTAGTACAAAAAGAGAGTGCAGCAGCCACTTCTTGTCCGCAGGTGTTTGTATAGGTTTCCAGGGCTCCCTTAAAGGGGAAAGCTACCTCACCCCCCCCCGTCCCCCGAGGACCCCTTCAAGACCCCTTGAAGGTACCTTCGAAGGGGGGTGCTCGGAACCAGCCGCCAAAAACAGAAGCAAAAGCGTCCAGACGCCACCTTGCCCCTGAGCTGGCTCAAGTGCACGTGACAGACCCGGCATCCCTCTTGCCCCCCGAAACAACGATCAAAGTGCAAGTTTCTGCAATGAGCTGACATTTTTGAAACGACAGTGTCATGATGATGGAAGATTGACAATTCAAACGCATCCGCAACTGCAACTACTATTGGGTGACACGTTTTCATTGCTACGAATCCGGTGAAATTTGAAGCTATTTTCATCGCTTTATTGTTTCCCTGAACCTCTTTTTGTTTCCCAGAGTTCTTGACCCTGAACGTCTTTTTGTTTCCGGGGTTTCTGATTTATGTCCATCAATCCCATACTTATGTCCACAGGTGCCTCAGTTGTTTCCTTGAGTCCTATATTCATTTCCCAGAGCTCTTTATTGAGCTGCTGGAGCGCCTCGGGTTCCTTGCTCGCTGCCCTAAATTCATGATGTATTTCCATGCATGCTCTATTTGGACTGTTGCGATCACTTCGCTGTTTATTTCCTTGCGTTCTTGTTGTTTCCTGTGCTCCTTATTTGTTTCTTGCATCGTTTATTTATATCCGGAAGTTCATTATTTCTTCCCCAACAGCACTTATTTATTGTCAGTGTTTTCCATGTTGATTTTCCCGAATTCTTTTTTTCCCGTATCCCCGAGCTTCTTTCAAGGTTCTGAATTTCTCTGCATATTTCCTTGCATTTCGCCAGCTCCTTTATTTCCTTGTTTATTTCGATAGGTTCGCTTTGTCTATTTCTTTGAATTTTGATTTGTTTCTCTGAGTCTGAGCCCCTTGTCTTTTCTTCCTTAGCAAAGACACATAAAGTAGTTAAGTTGAAACGCCGCCCTCAATGATGACCAAATGCGTTTGTTGGAAATGTAAATTGGAGAGAAGCTTTGAAACATATGCATTACTTACTTGCCATCACCGAGAGCAGCAGTTTCGTTTGTTCACTTGTTGCTTCTTTGGTTGTTAGACATCATTGAAGGCCGCGGTTTCACTCAATTACTTACTGTTCGTCTGCTTCGTGTTGCAAAGCAGTCCGTAGCTCATGTTTTTTATTTACATTGCATGCAGGGACATATCGTGAAGCTGGAAATGGCTTCAACTTTCACCCGGATTCTTAGCAATGAAAACATGTCACCCAATAGTATAGAACTTGCATGCGCCGTGCGCCAGCCAAGCCCGTGCGTGCGTGCATTCTGCGAAAGTGGTGTCCTGTTTCACATGTCACATTTGAAGCTCCACTTCGCACTTCACTCACTGCATTCTTCACACTCCACACTTCACACTTCACACTCCACACTTCGCACTTCACACTGCACTCTTCCCACTCCACACTTCAAACTTCACACTACACTTCACACTTCACAGTCCACACTTCACACTTCTCACTTCTCACTGCTTTCTTCACACTCCACACTTCACACTCCACACTCCACACTTCACACTGCACTCTTCAGTTTCAAAAATAGGAAACCTATAGGAGAGGTTGGTTGTTGTGAATCAGGGATGGAGAAGCCACTGATGGACTGAAGGGTGCTTGATCTCTTTCTCTGACTATCTACCTACCTATCTATTTTCTATGTATCTATCTATCTATCTATCTCTCTCTCTCTCTCTTTCTTTCTCTGACTATCTACCTACCTATCTATTTTCTATGTATCTATCTATCTATCTATCTCTCTCTCTCTCTTTCTTTCTCTGACTATCTACCTACCTATCTATTTTCTATGTATCTATCTATCTATCTATCTCTCTCTCTCTCTCTCTTTCTCTTTGATCTAATTACCCTATCTATCTATCTATCCATCCATCCATCTATCTATCTATCTCTATCTATCTCTATCTATCTCTATCTATCTCTATCTCTATCTATCTCTATCTATCTCTATTTATCTCTATCTATCTCTATCTCTATCTATCTCTATCTATCTCTATCTATCTCTATCTATCTCTATCTATCTCTATCTATCTCTATCTATCTCTATCTATCTCTATCTATCTCTATCTATCTCTATCTATCTCTATCTATCTATCTCTATCTATCTCTATCTATCTATCTCTATCTATCTATCTATCTATATCTTCTATCTACTATCTATCTATCTATATCTATTTCTCTTTCATCTGTCTATCTGTCTAGCTGTCTACCTGTCTATCTGTCTATCTATCTATCTGTCTATCTGTCTACCTGTCTATCTGTGGTGCAGTGTCATTCAGTGTAATGTAGTGTAATGTAGTGTAGTGTAGTGGAGTGTAGTGGAATGTAGTGTAGTGTACCGTTGTGTAGTGTAGTGTAATTTAGTGTAATGGAGTGTAGTGGAGTGTAGTTGTGTAGTAGTAGTTGTAGTTGTAGTGTAGTGGAGTGTAGTGGGGTGTAATGTAGTGAAGTGTAGTGGAAGGTAGTGTAGTGTAGTGTAATGTAGTGTAGTGTAGTGGAGTGTAGTGTAATGTGGTGTAGTGTAGTGTAATTTAGTGTAGTGGAGCGTAGTGGAGTGTAGTTGTGTAGTTCTGTAGTTGTAGTTGTAGTGTTGTGGAGCGTAGTATAGTGTAATGTACTGTAGTGTAGTGGAGTGTATAGTGTAGTGTAGTGACCCGAAGCGAAGCGAAGCGACATTTGAGCCTCCAAAAGTGGTCCGAACCCCTAGTGTTTTTAACATTTTGACTTCAAAATGTGCTTCGCGCCACAACGGCGTGCACTTTTTCGAGATCTGAACTTCCAAAAGTGGTCCGAAGCCATTGCGTCATTTTGACTTCCAAATGTGCTTCGCGCCACAACGGCGTGCACTTTTTCCACATCTCAACTGCCAAAAGTGGTCCGGAGCTGGTGTGTTTTGTACATTTTGACTTGGAAATGTGCTTCGCACCACAACGGCGTGCACTTTTTCGACATCTCAAGTGCCAAGAGTGGTCCGCACCCCTAGTGTTTTGTACATTTTGACTCCGAAATGTGCTTCGCGCCACAACGGCGTGCACTTTTTCGACATCTCAACTTCCAAAAGTGTGCCGAGCACCAGGTGTTTTGTACATTTTGACTTGGAAATGTGCTTCGCGCCGCAACGGCGTGCAATTTTTCATCTCTCCTCTCGCCAGCTGGCTCCGCACCCGCCGCTTTAGCGAGCCTACTTTTCGACCCTCCAGAGCCACAAATCATTGGACAAACGCAATGTTTCGAGACTTTCCTGCCTTTTCACGCATCTGCATCTTCTTTCTTCTCACTCTTTCTCTTCTACTCTTCTTTCTTCTATCTTTCTCTTCTCTCTGCCTCTTCCCTGCTCTGCTTTTCATGTGCGCATATTGTCGGAAGTTTGACTTCTAAACTTCCTTCGCCTACTACTAAGGAACTTGCATGCACAGTGCGCCAGCCAGGCCCGTGCGTGCGTGCTTTGTGCGAAGCTGTTGCTGTGTTGTTGTCCCAGAACATGACCTGCGGGCGACCCCGGTGCAATGCAACGTCAAGCAAACACTTTCCTCACACTTCACACCCCACACTTCACACTTGCACTTCATCTCAACTCATCTCATCTGAGCTCTTCTCATCTCATTCCATGTCTTCCCATATGTCAGCTAAGCTCTTCTTGGCTATTTTCATGTCAGCTACTTCCCAGTACTGATGTCTACTAAAAGCTTGCAAAAACTATTTCCCAGTACTACTTTGTACCACAAAGCTTGCACAAACTACTTGACTTCCCAGTACTACTTTGTACTACAAAGCTTGCACAAACTACTTCCCAGTACTACTTTGTACTACAAAGCTTGCACAAATTACTTCCCAGTACTGATGTCGACTACAAAAGCTTGCAAAAACTACTTCCCAGTACTACTTTGTACTACAAAGCTTGCACAAATTATTTCCCAGTACTGATGTCTACTACAAAAGCTTGCACAAACTACTTCCCAGTACTACTTTGTACTACAAAGCCTGCACAAAGCGCTTCCCAGTACTACTTTGTACTACAAAGCTTGCGCAAAGTATTTCCCAGTACTACTTTGTACTACAAAGCTTGCGCAAAGTATTTCCCACTAATTTTTTCAAGAAGCTGGCACAAAGAAAGCTTTTACACACAGCAATTTCTTTCGCAGAGAAGCTTTTACACACAGCAAGCTTTTTAAACAGAGAAGCTTTTACACACAGAGAAGCTTTTACACACAACAAGCTTTTACACAGAGAAGCTTTTACACACAGCAAGCTTCACACACAGCAAGCGTTTACACACAGAACACTTACACACAGTGCTTTTACACATGGCAAGCGTTTACACACAGAAGCTTTTACACAAAGACGCTTTTACACACAGAGAAGCTTTTACACACAGCAAGCTTTTACACAAAATCTTTTACACGCAGCAAGCTTTCACACACAGCAAGCGTTTACACACAGAACACTTACACACAGTGCTTTTACACATGGCAAGCGTTTACACACAGAACGCTTACACGCAGTGCTTTTACACATGGCAAGCGTTTACACACACAGCAAGCTTTTTAAACAAAGAAGCTTTTACACACAGAGAAGCTTTTACACACAACAAGCTTATACACAGAGAAGCTTTTACACACAGCAAGCTTTCACACACAGCAAGCGTTTACACACAGAACACTTACGCACAGTGCATTTACACATGGCAAGCGTTTACACACACGGAAACTTTTACACAGAGACGCTTTTACACACAGAGAAGCTTTTACACACAGCAAGCTTTCACACACAAAATCTTTTACACACAGCAAGCTTTTACAGAAAAAAGTTTTTACACAGAGAAGCCCCCTGCACCCCATCACAACAGTAATTGCAGCTCCAAAACCGGATCTCGACGCCAAAGGAACAAAAAGACGATTTTGGAGCACTTTTTGAAAGGAATTTTAAAAGGAAAATTATTAGCGCCAAAACTGAAAAAATCTGCTGACAAACCAATACCGCAGCCTTGATGCAGCCACTCCAATACTATTTACGAGATCCAGCTGCAAAAGACAATAGTATTACGCATGCAGCCGCGGCACGAAGCAACCTTGACGCAGCCATTACAATTCGATTTGCACAGACTGAGTTGCAAAGCACAATAGAACTACGCGCAACGGCGTCGGAAATTGCAGCTCCAAAACCGGATCTCGACGCCAAAGCGACAAAAAGACGATTTTGAAGCACTTTTTAAAAGGAATTTTAAAAGGAAAATGATTAGCGCCAAAATTGGAAAAATCTGCTGACAATTCACTTTCGCAGCCTTGATGCAGCCACTCCAATAGGATTTACAATGCCCAGCTGTAAGAGACAATAGTAACTATAGTATTGCGCATGCAGCCGCGGCGCCAAGCAACCTTGACGCAGCCATCGCAATGCGGCTTGCAGCATGACGTGGCTAACCCGCATGCATCTACGCGCATGGCATCACCAGATGACAATAATCATGCAGCCATTCCAATGCGATCTGCATCGTTGCAGAACACAGAGGAGGAGGAACCGATTGACCTCGAAACGATCCAAACCGCACCCGCCGCACACAGGAGGTACCTTTCATCGCCGGCTGCAGCCATTTTACACGGAAAAATACAAGGTTTCGTGCTCCGGCTTCCTCCCTAAAACAAAGCCCATGCAACATTCATGCAGCTATTACAATACGTTTCGCAGCCTCCCGTAGCAAACCTCCATCTCTCTACACACATGGCAACACCAGATGACAACAATCATGCAGCCATTCCCCTGCGATCTGCATACACAGATTCAAGAAACGCATACAACTACGCACGCAGAAACAACCACTCGTTGCAGAACACAGAGGAGGAACCGATTGACTTCGAAGCGATCCAAACCGCACCCGCCGCACACAGGAGGTACCTTTCATCGCCGGCTGCAGCCACTTTAGACGGAAAAATGCAAGGTTTCGTGCTCCGGCTTCCTCCCTCAGAGCAGAGCCCATGCAACATTCATGCAGCCATTACAATGCGTTTTGCAGCATGACGCGGCTAACCCACATGCATCTACGCACATGGCATCACCAGATGACAACAATCATGCAGCCATTCCAATCCGATCTGCAACCACAGGTTCAAGAAACGCATAGAACTACGCACGCAGGAACAACCACTCGTTGCAGAACACAGAGGAGGAACCGATTGACTTCGAAGCGATCCAAACCGCACCCGCCGCACACAGGAGGTACCTTTCATCGTCGGCTGCAGCCACTTTACAAGGAAAAATGCAAGGTTTCCGGCTCCGCTTCCTCCCCAAAACAAAGCGCATGCAACATTCATGCAGCCATTACAATGCGGCTTGCAGCATGACGTGGCTAACCCGCATGCATCTACGCACATGGCACCACCAGATGACAACAATCACGCAGCCATTCCAATGCGATCTGCAACCACAGATTCAAGAAACGCATAGAACTACGCAGACAGGAACAACCACTCATTGCAGAACACAGACGAGGAACCGATTGACCTCGAAACGATCCAAACTAATCCAAACCGCACCCGCCGCACACAGGAGGTACCGTTGGCTGCAGCCACTTTACACGGAAAAACACAAGGTTCGTGCTCCGGCTTCCTCCGCAACACAAGCCCCATGCAACATTCATGCAGGTCAATTCTTTTGTGATGTAATTGTTATGTGGTGTAAAGTCTCACACCGCCCTTCATCAAGGTCAATTCTTTTGTGATGTATTGTTATGTGATGTAAAGTCTCACACCGCCCTTCATCAAGGTCAATTCTTTTGTGATGTATTGTTATGTGATGTAAAGTCAGACACCGCCCTTCATCAAGGTCAATTATTCTGTTGTGATGTATTGTTATGTGATGTAAAGTCACACACCGCCCTTCATCAAGGTCAATTCTTTTGTGATGTATCGTTATGTGATGTAAAGTCTCACACCGACTTCATCAAGGCCAATTCTCTTGTGATGTATTGTTATGTGATGTCACACCGCCCTTCATCACGGTCAATTCTTTTGTGATGTATTGTTATGTGATGTAAAGTCACACACCGCCCTTCATCAAGGTCAATTCTTTTGTGATGTTTTGTTATGTAGTGTAAAGTCTCACACCGCCCTTCATCAAGGTCAATTATTCTTTTGTGATGTATTGTTATGTAGTGTAAAGTCTCACACCGCCCTTCATCAAGGTCAATGTTTTTTTTGGTGTATTGTTATGTAGTGTAAAATCTCACACCACCTTTTATCAAGGTCAAGTCTCACAATTCTATTTGTCCGTACCACGGAAAGTATTGCTTCCCAACTTCCTTTGATGATATCTTATCTACATCAGTCACCATTCGCCATCATCACCATCATCCACAATCATATTTTGTTTTGTTTTATTTTCTCTCCTTTCTCCTGTTTTTTCGGGCGATACTGTCGTGTAGCTGTTTTGATACGGGACTTTTGAAACATAATGGAAACCTAGCTGTGCACGGCTGCTGTACTTACACATTTGCGTTCATAACATGGACCTGGATGTTTCGTATCCTTCCGTTGCGTTTTGGTTTCAAACGCGCCACGTTCCAATAACCCGTGTTTGGTTTGTTTCTTCTGATGTGTGGTTGATTGTTCTACTTCCGGTTTCATGTGTTTGCTCTACTCTACAGTATGGGGCTGTTTTTTTGCGGCTGGATTTAGGGCTTCACATTGCTGATGTTGTACCCGCCGATATAGTATGTGGAAGTCGAAGTGTTCTGTATGGGCGCGACATTGACTGCATATCGCACCATTTTAAGTGCTGCTGCTAACTGCGTTTGCTTCCAGTATTTCAAACAGTTTTACAGTTTTGATATTGGGGCAATTGAAGCGTAACGCAAACCTAGCTGTAGTCAGTGTGTAATCCGGAGTTTGTACAATCCGTGACAAATGTATACATAGCATGTGCATGCTTTGCTGGGCATAACATTCACTGTTTTGAATTCAATTTGCCCGAAACAAATCGAAAACAATAGCATCTGATGGGTATCGCTGACGCCCAATATTTAAAATGTGTTTGGGTCATGCACCAAAATTGAGTTGGTTTGAAAACCACGAGCCTTGCGACCACTAAGTACAGCCACCACCAATCTTCAGACACACACTAGAGTTTCCTCATGCACATATTCATAACCGCGGGCATCAAACAATAGTGCTGCATCCAATTCCATCTCCAGACAAGCGGGGCATCCAATTCCATCCAATTCCAAACACACAATTTCAAACTGTCAAAAAAACATTGCAAGGGTTTGTTGGGGTACGGGATTTGTAGGTGCACATGCAAATCAAATATTGGGACAATTTTTTCTTCCATGCCAAACAATCATGTTCATCTCGTTGCATGACCGTGAAGACCGGTAAACATTTGAAACGGTCGTTCACGATTCCCGCTGCCGTGTTTTTACAGCGCATTGAGCGCAAATTAAACAAAATTGACCATGGTGACATCCATCCGAGTATGGGGTGACACACACACACACACACTCCAACCACCGATGTCTTAAATTATTTGATTTTCTTGTAAACTATTTACATTGAAGTAAACGGAACAACTGTGCAAACTGATGCAGTTCGACCTCTTGATTAAAAAATGTTCCAAAAACCACGCCCTCAACATTTTATGATCGTGGGTGTGCCGGGTGTGCAATGCCATGGAGATCAAAATTGGCACGGCTTCAGGCCAGAATGTTTAAAACATTGCCACCAAAACACGTCTTGAAACAAACGTTTTTCGAAGGTGCTGAATGACTGGGTGAAACAGTCTCGTGGACGAACTGTGCGAAAACAGGCCAGGACGCATCAAAAAATATCTTTCAATAATATGATTTCAATTTCATGGGACAAATTTTATTGTTTGCACTGCCTATGTTTTGCAACAAAATGCAAGACAAATATTTGGCAAAAAAAAATAATGCAAGGCGCAAATCATACATGTTTTTTTTGAACGAATAATTTTTTGTGCTTTGGGCCCCCAAGCAAAACTTGAGGCAACTTCGAAAGTGAGGGATGTTGAAGGCGTGTCGCAAAATTCAGCTTTTGCAAGCAAACGATTGAAAACAATGGATTGTTTCGGATCTTTCATGGTGTGCATTGCAACCACACATTCCTGTCCAAATGAGACCTTGGATGGAAAGGACTGGCAGAACATGTGTTTCTCGAAGGTGAAAATGGCAGGCCGAATATCATCCAAAGTGAATGTAACTGTCCAAAAATGACATTTTTTTTTTGTGAAAAAACATGCCAAAAATGGAAAATCGGAGTGGCTGCCAGGCTTGATCGCAAGGACAGTGCGGCGAGTGCCAATTTGATACCGCAGTCAACAAAAAGTACACACCGATTTTGTAGCTTGACCACTTCCAGATCTTGCAGGATCAAGAACCTAGCCACAAGAGGCCGGCTGTCTGAGGCTGTCTTGTATGTGGAAACTATGTCCATTGTTCGACTGCTTCCGAGGACAGACGAAGACATGGAAGATGGTGTGGTCGCGGACGAATCCAAGGAACATTTCTTGAGATATGGCACAATGGTTGTTGTCGTCCGCACAGTGATATGGCACAAAAATCCTAAGAAGATCGACAACATTTTGATGACAGTCTCATCCCGTCAAAGTGAACAAAAAACACTTTGGAACGTTTCAACTACGTTACCACCTATTGTTTTGACAACTTTTTTTTTGTTGTGACAGAGTTATGTTGGTATGTGAAATGATGAATTTAATGAATTGGACACACCATACTTGGGGTTTGGACCAGGCTCCCCGACCTTCACCACGACATTGCCCTCGGTCACCGCTTCTCAGAGCGATGGATGTTCCAAGGCCTTGTGCATGTGAGTAAAAATATGGTAAACAGGTGAACGCTTGAAACAATTCATACTGCATTGTACTGCATTGCTGGACTGCTGGACTTCTCATGTATTGCATTCCTGGAGAGCTTCTGAACTTCCTTTTGCCCAAATCAACTTGCTGTTCTGCATATGACTCTGTTGGAAATGTAAAAAAGGACAAGGGGTCTGCAAACAAGGTGACATCTGCACATAACATATTACATTACTAAATGTGGATCCTGCACATGGTTGCATAGATTTGCCAATGCAATTACACTGATGGAAAGATACTGTAGAGAGGAAAATTCCCAGGCAAACACGGGGATATGTAAATGAACAGATCAAACGATGGAGGGGCACATGGATTTACAGGCACGTACTGATGTACAAACGAATGTCGTGAATGTACCCACCAAATGCGCTGGCTTGCTGCAGCAGGATTGTCAAATCTCGATCAAGCAAACGGATGCTGCTCATGCAGATAGTACCTCGGTTGGCTGACCAGAGTCTTCGGCAACTGATGTGCATTTCTGCTTCAGATAACAGCTGATAAACATGATGCTGTGAACGAGCTGACGGCATGTCAAGTTGATAGTACAGTAGCGCCAGCCTTGAGAGAGTCCCACGAGTCCATGGTTGCAATGCCCCTCAGTCACTATATAGTCAGTTACTAGTTCGCTTCCAGGCATTGCTTCCTCCAAGCGGGGCAAGATTGAAGGCACACTTGAAGAACCCAACATCGTTTGGCAATATTCGCAAGTACGTGGAGCAGAATTGAGATGGATTTCTATAACTGTGTTTCATGCAGCATTCTGGGTTTGCACATAGACTTGCAAAAACATGCTCGTATGAACGGAGCCACAAACTCGGATTGACTGAGATGCTTTCCAGATTTCGAACGACTGTTTTGATGGTTTCATGGCACCTCTCTATCTGTCCTGAGGGAAGTAACGTATTTGCAGTGTTTGTATGCATCTGTTTGTATGTATGATCGTAGGCAGCCTAAGCATCACGTGGCATCGCTTGACAATACAGTGTATCTGTCCATGGGGCCACCAAGCTGCTGGTTTTGATTCATGATGCGATGTCTTCATGCTTGTTCTGATATTGTTCTGATACTCCTGAATTTATTTTACTACTACAGTGGATGTTCTGATTGTCCTGGAATTGATAGTGACATTCGAAGCAGGTGGTATGGGTACTGAATCATCCACTGGCTGTCGATTCATGCGAGTCATGCAGGCAAAACCTGCTCCTCCTAAGTCACCTCCACCCAAGGCGGGTATTCAATCTGGTAGTGTGCAGATTTTGCGATTTGAGGATTTTGAGGCTTGCAAGTGTCGGGATTATGCTTGACTGTGGCATGTGTCGAATGAGGGGCGAATGCCACAGCCACCTATGGTGCAGGCGCAGGAGGCCTTTTTGGGTCGAAATAAACAAGGGACATCAAGGAAATCAATGAAATCAATGGGTCATGTACAAAAGTTGCAACTTAAGACAAGAACACAGTAGAACACACACATATATATATATACATATTATTTATTATATAATATATATATATATATAATAATAATACATAATAATAAATAATAATAATAGTACTAATAATAATTAATAATAATAATAATAGTAACAATAATAATATTAATAGTAATAATAATATATATATATGTATCTATCTAATCTAATCTATCTAATCTATCTAATCTATTTAATCTATCTATCTATCTATCTATCTGGCAGGCCCCCTGGTTCGCCGTCGCCTCCAATGCAATTTATTCATCAGTTCAGCCACGGCAGCTTGATTGCTTCATAGCAATCTGCAGGGCTAGTTCGCACGATTCCTTTGGAACATGGTTTTCTGTGCGCCTGCAGTGCTTGGAGGGCTGTTTGCAGTCCTGGTTGTCTGTGAAAACGTAGCAAAGACGTAACATCAATGTAGCAAACCCTCCCTGACAACGTAGCAACCATCTGGCATCAATGTAGCAACTGCAACGATCTAGCATCAACGTAGCAACACCACCCTGAAAACGGCTAGTAACCACAGCACCAATCGATAGCCAGCCCACCCTAACGACGCAATGGCCCAGAACGCAGCCTCTTGGAACGTTACTGCGACCCCCAACCCCACCCAAAACCCCACCCCCCCAACCCCGACCCCCCCACCCCAAACCCACCGCAACATTGTCGATAAGAGCGACGGCGAACCAGGCATACACGTATATATTTATATATGTATATACGTACATATATATATATATTATATCATTATAGCGTTTGAACTTCCTTGTGTCGACAGATATTTTGTATCCTTTGCCCTCCTTCGATGCCAAGGCCAAGACAACTTCGTCCAGAAAGGATGTGGCTGTCGAGTCGTGCCCTCAAACATCATGATGCCTCTTTGTAAGGCATTGGAGCAGGGTACTTTGCTTAGTGTATAGAAGTGGACGACAAAATGGAGATGAAGTGTGCCCAGTTTTGGGTATATACAAAATAGAGATTGAAAATATTCAATTCTGCCACACACGCTCAGAGATCACTATTTGGCTTGGCGCACTGTCTTTTACTTTCTACCAGTTTGAGTACAAACGTGACTTTTCAAATAATGTTATCAGATGTTACCAGGATCTCAGTTAGGTTGATAGCAAGCGTCAACAAGAGCACAGATTTTGTTTGCGGAGCAGCTTTCAATGCTCAATCCAATGTCATGCCAGCGCTTTCGGTCCTTGTTTCTGGGATGCCGTGGCTTCCTGTGGCCCTGTGTTTACATTTCCCTGCCCTTCATACCTTTTGTTTGACATCCAGGTCCTCGATGAAAAGGTCTTTCGATGTCTTTCTTCATGATGTGTCAGGATTCAGCGCATCCTGGGTGCAGGCTCAGCTGAGGTGGGTTTGAACATGTTTGAAGATTTTGAAGGATTACACAAGGTCTGCATAGGGTCTGCATAGAGTGCTCATGTGACTCCATAATTAGAGTGCTCATGTGTTTTAGGAGAGGCTACAGATCCCTGGAGATGCAAAGGAAGAGGCAGGAATCCCTTTCATAGGGAAGCATCAGACAGCGATCTCTCAGGTCTGCCAACTGTTCGTGTGATGAAATTGACAGTCAGGCTATTCTGCAAGCATGGAAGAAGCTGGTGCTGCTGCTGCATCCCGACAAGCGCAAAGCTAAGATGTTCTTCTTTTGAGACTAACATGAGACTAACATGTTTTTTTTATTCCTTTATAATTTCTTCCAGCCCATCTCTGACTTTTCTGCCGTATGTTTGCAAGGCTGCAGTGGTTGGATGAAAACACAAAGATCAAAGGCGCGGAAGCACTTCACGAGGTGCATCAACATGTGCAACGAATTGCAGATCAATTGTTCCCCAAACAGTGTGTCCACACTGAGGGGTTCTTAGTAAGTGTTAAAGGCGGTTTTTTTCACTGTGGTACGCTCTGTGGTCCCCAGCTTTTTCACTGTAAATTCTTGCACAAAATTTACCTCGTGAGATGTCCATGTGCGCAGGCTGGCACAAAATGGTTGTCCCGGTTTGCCTCGCGCTCATTTTTCGTGGCAGGCGCCGTACTTTATAGACTTCGAGAAAAAAGTGGCTGAAAACCGCAACCGTCTCGCCACTTTGTGCGTGTCAGATTGCTCTCGTTGTGGCGCGGTGCGAACTTCGACGTCCTTACATGAAGATCTTATAAGATCTTCTGAAATGCCGAGAGGAGGTCCTTGCATGAGCCTGTACAGCTCCTTTTGCGAAGATCTTGTGGAGGTCCAGATGACATGCTGTCATAGGCTCTTGCAGCTCTTGCATGAAGATCCTGAAGATGTTTGCTCTCTACAGGTGTTTGTATATGCTCGTGAAGCTCTTGTATGAAGATCTTGCCAGATGTTTCAGAAGGTTCTTCTTTGACAGTCTTGTGACATAATCTTAGATTCTTAGATGTTCTGGCGTAACATTCTTGTCTTAGGTCCTGATGAGTAGACCTGTTTTTTCTTACAATTTCCTGCTGCTTAAGTTCCGAGAATGTCCAATTTGGTCTAGAATCTAGTGCTGTTTCCGTAGCTCCTTGTTTGCATCTCTGTCGTATGTTAGGCAGTCACTGCAACAGGTGCCATGAAAGTGTAATTTTATTCTTGTTGCCACCTGTTGCAGTGCCTCACTGGCTGGCATCCAAACTTCATGCCGTGCCCGCTGCGGCTGCGCGCGGTCGAGACTCTGTGACATCTCTCTGCGGGGTCATGTCAGACAATGTCTTCGTCTGCAGTGCGAAGGCTCCGCTCGTGGAAAGAACTTCAACAGCTTTGCCTGCAGACAAGGTTGCTGGTCCTCTTTTCGCAGATACCTCTGTTGATGCCTTCCTGATAGCTGGCCGGCACATGACGAGAGCTGCGGCTGCGCGCTTTCTGTCCAATTGTATGCCTTTGCTCTGCTCTGGATCTCGTAGCAGCACGGCAGCCGCCAGAGCTTCCTCGTGACTTTTCTAATGTAAAAAAAATCACTGTTTGGTAGCGGAAAAACATGTGTCGCTTTCGTGTGTTTCCATTCATCATCTACCTTAGATACATTACACATTATTATATATACTTTCTTTCTCTTCCCCACATTGTTTGGTGTCTCTTGCCGGTGTAATTGTTATACTTCATCATTTTTTCTCATAGTTTTTTGGATGTCTTGTGGCATACTACGCTACGGCGTGTTTGTGCCAGGTGCACGCTGCAAAAGAAGAGTTGCGTAGGCGAAGCCAAGAAGCCTGCGCGCAGGCGGGACAGGTACGGATTATATGAGTTACTTCACACCTGAGGCAGATTGATACGGTTCAAGGAACTTGATAAGGAACTTGAGATTGAGATAGATTATGAATCTATGAATGTTTAAGATAGATTAGGATAGATTAAGTGCTCCATTGTAGTTCTCATTTTGCGGCTTTCCACCTGTAAGACTTAAAGTCTGATCTTCCTAAAACATTGCCTTGGGGCTGAAGATTAAGGTCAGACTTTGCACCTTTCCAGATCAAAGCCTTTGGTTCGCTTCCCTCAAACTACGATGCCGACACATTTACATTCGAAAGAACACATCCAAAACAAAGCATCTTGAATTAAAAAATGTCCGAACTCCATTTAGTGAACATTGAGTTACTAGGTGTCAAACCACATCAAGATGTGTCAAACCGTGGACCTTGAACTGTCGCTTGTTCAGTACTCCGGCAATGCCCGGCTGTTTTCTTGTGCCAATTCCCCCCTCTTTTTGCCTTTTTTCTACTCAAGGTGTACTCGTGCTGTACTCTGCTGAGTTCCCCCTTTTTGAATCCTTTGTGCAGGTTCCTGAACAGCCCAGGAAGGCTGCTGCTGCACGATGCTTGGATGTTCAGATCTCAGAGAGACAAGAATAAACAGCACTGCAATTTCAAGTGACGCTCTATTCTATAGGACAAGCATACACCTTCCTACTTTAAACAAAAAAAACAAGACTATCAGCTGCAGTTTGCAAGGGTGGGGCTGCTTGTACCGTTGTGCTGGTGCTGTACTACATTTTTGGCCCAAGTGTTGATTCAAAAAAGATGGTCAAGTCACTGTGCTTTGGTCGAATGCCTTTGATGCCTTGTGAGGGGGAATTGGGCATGACCAATGTCACTAGTCAAACTGTGAAAAACTGTGAATTACTATGACAAGATTGTGACAAGTATGACATGACGCTGTGTGAGCTGAGGCCACTCCTGGAACCAGGAAGTATGAAATCAGCTGGACTTTGCCAGAAGTCCAGGTGGGCGCTGTGCAAATACGGAGACAGCATGCCACCTGTTTACACCACCTGTTGCTAACCCGCATCGGCCTGCATCCCATTCAGACAGCTTTCCATGCCTTTGATCACTTTTTTCAAAGAGAGAGTATGTCCAAACACGATGCAGCTGGGATGATCATGTTGATCACTATTATATTGATCCTTAACAGAGTTTCTTTCTCTTCACAGCACAGGACCCAAAAGCTCCAGTAGAAAAATACGAGGCCCAGGAATCATGAGGTCATTTCAAATAGCGAACATTAGCGAACATAGGTTAGTTTTGCTCCTTTGATTTCCTTTGTTTTTTCGAAAAAGCAGCACATCTTGCAACATTTTGCGACATCTTGTGACATCTTGTGACATCTTGCAGCTGCAAAATCCGAGCTCCGTGGAAGGTGTGGGGACCAAGGCACTGCTCTGAGCTTGGCGAAACGTTCGATTGGGTGCCGTCCTTCGAATTTGCTGCGCCCATCATCTTGGCCATTCATAGATTCTGATAGAGCTCACCGAGACATTTGAGATATTTGAAATGTTTGATAGGAATTGTATGGATTTGTCTTATTTGTCTCATTTGTCAGTTTCCTTTTTTTGTATTCTTTTGGGCAACATTGCTTTATCTGATGTATAGATCTCCTCCGGTGTTGTAACTGGCCATGCTGCACTATGTTCTTCTGGGTTTTGGAGACAAAGACGTCTCACACTCGAATCCTTCAGAGGAAAAGGATGGTAGCACCATAAGTGGAGAAAGTACAACAAGTTCAGGTGAGATTAGATCAGCCTTTTGCGGTTTGCTTATCACTATATACTATATATAATAATATATATATATTATTGTGATATATATATATATTATTGTGAAAACGCTTTCTGGACACTAAGAAAGCTGAATCGAATCTTGTGCAACAAGGCAATCCGTCTTCTTTTGGCAACCAAATTCAAGAAGTTCTTTGCCCGTACCAAGTGTGCAAGCCACTTTAATCTTGAGAATCTGCAATCATCTGTGGACCTGACAGTGTAACAGCATTTGTGGCACCTCTTTGTTCCAACTTGTTCTTCTTATCGACACACTGAGTTGCAGGGTCAGCTTTGCGTTGTTGGCACTGCAGAATGTTGCAGATATGACAGGTTCTTTTGGCAACTCTGCCCCCTCTTCAATCGCAGTTCATTATCGTTGAGGTTTGCAGCGCTGGTTCTGGTGCAGTTTCCGCAGATTGCCACAGTTGCCTCCCCTGGCAGGAAGCACCAACTCAACAAGATGTCATGTGGGTTCGGCTTCTAAGGGCGGCTGCGCAGCTGTTGAAATCGTAGGCCTGAAGACCATCAAATTCGATTGAGACACATTTGCTTCACACTTGCTTCACACCTCAGGCTGCAGATCGTGTTTTGAGAGCAACTTTGTCACTTACTGTGGGAGCCTGAAGCATGATTTTGCATAAGGGTGTTCATGCGGTAAATTCAATGATAAATCACTCCCAATTTACCAGAAATGGACGATGCTAGCACAAATCAACCCCGATTGCAGGTTTTGTTAATTGGATTTACCTCATTATGTGTGATCGTGGTTTGCCTACTAAAGTCCCAAGCAGATGCAATTTACAGACGTGGACATACTTAGTAAGTCTTGGCACAGAGGCGTTGTTGTTCTGCAGGTGCACGCTGTAAATGGGAAAGGTCAATCTGACGTGCATGGCTTGGCTTTTCACAGTTTCTCTGTGTTGTTTGACTTTGTCTAACCATCCCTGCCAGGGTGTCAGGCTTCCCTTGAGTCAACCTATTTTTGATTTGGTGCTTGACTTCAGGCATTGTGCCTTGAATTGCCCTGGGCATCAGCTTTTCCGTGGCTTCGAGGTCATTGTGCATTCCACATTTGCTTTGCCTTCTATTGCTCCAATACATAGCAGCATAGCATCCGTTCCTTGCTGGTTGCTCCACAATTTGTCTGTTTTTTCATGATCATTGCTGTTCACGAAGCCAGGTGTGGGCTCAATGATCTGCAGCCAGTGCTTCAGGCAGCGAGTCTCAGCACTTGTCGCTGACACATCAGCTGTGCATCTTATCCTCCACAAGGTTGAATCAAAGGGAGAGCCGGCATGGATGGACAGCTTGTGCTGGATGCGGTTCTGGGTTGGCAGTCGGAGTCTCAATGCTGTGAACCAAAAGGTGTTTGCAGTACTTCAAACGGTAGCTGTTGGTGGCGTTGGTGGCAAAAGGACCAAGGCAGTGAAGAATCACACATGTTCGTGTATGGCATGAACCGATAGGAAAAAATAAGCGGCAAGCGCGCGGAAACAGGAAAAAATAATGGACGTGTGTGACACGTGTGATTTAGCCTCAGACCACGCTGCAATGCTGACATGTTTAAAATGTCATGAAAGAACAGGCAAATGAAGGAGCTTTTGGTCTCTCCACCATCTTGTTAGAACTATAGACTATAGAACCTCTGCACACATTTCTGACTGAATGGTACAATCTTGACTACTGTACCCGAAGGACTGTATGTCGGCGTAAATCTCCTTATGCCTCCAGAGAAGGTCGTCATATTTCCATGATTTATGGATTTCATCATAGAGTTTATCAACTTTTAACATTTTTGAACTCACCTAAAGCAAATTATCAAGGCTGAGCTTGCCGTGGCCGAGACCTCAGAAGTGCTCGAGGTCTAGGAACTATTTAGGATTGGATGAAGGGAACACATTTATTGAAACTGTGTCACTGCCTTTGGAAGAGTTCCTTGTAGTCTTTGTAGTATTGATAGAACAGCTGGTTGAAAAGAAAATTATGTAGATATTAGATATTCAAAAGAATTGCGGCATCATCGAGTCCTTGTTGCTAGCTTCTTCCCAGTGTTTGCTAGGTGATTCGTTGCACTGAGTGTGGTGGTGAGGCCTGCTAGGGAGTTGTTTTTGTCACATGCCTGAACATTTGTAACATGGTTATTTTCTTCTCATGATACTGCACCCCCATCACAGATGCCTGTCAGTTTGAAATTTGGCTGAAGACAAAGATTTCTCTTCTCTATTTATCCCACAAACAATGCCAATATGTAGATGATCCCAATCATGAAAGAGATGGCCATCAGTATCCTGCCTGTGTGTAGATGCAGCTGTTTTGGCAAAAGCATTGACATGGATACAGTGTCTGGTTTGCTGTTGAGCCCGCGGTGAGTGGTTGATTGCAGTTGTCCGGGCTTGTATGTTTTTTTTGGCATAATTTTGTTGTAGAGTACCAGGTCTGCGATGTCCAGCATGCTCAAAGCCATTGAACACGCCTGTGCTTTGCATGAAGATGTACGTTTTAGCGAAACAAATTGCAACCATCAGGGTCCCCTAAGAAAAGGCCGTCATTCAGTGTGATCTTTGGGCTGGCTACTAGATCGGAACATAAGGACTTGTGAGCTCAGATCCTGAGCAGTGCCAAGAATTTTGTGTAGAAAGCTATCACTTATCGCTTTACATGCCATTTCCCAATTTAGCTGAGTAGTCGAACTGGATCGGCAGTTGTACATGTCAAATGTGCATCACATCATTTTGGCTGCATCCTTCTCACTTTCCTGGATTAGGTATTGTGGCAAAGTCATGCGTTGAGAGCTGGCCTTAAAAAGTGTTTTTTGTTTGAGGGTACAAGTTGTATGCAGACCAATAGCCTGATTGGTGGAGAAGGCTTCGCGGCCGGCATATTCTGTGCCTTTTTCACTCAGGCTGTACCTGTTGCAGGCGGTCATATGGCCAAAGCATGCCTTCAAGGCGTGACGGGTGACGATGTGAGATGTAGCGGGACTCCAGCAACTTGTGCTTGGTTCGGGTGTCTGCTGAAATCTCGTTAGCTGGTGTTGAGAACTGAAGCAGTCTCTCTTGTTCGATCAAAGGCGCAGCCGCGGACAAGATGCCTATCACAGGCCAGGAGCTCAGGGATTTAGGCCGGTGCAGCCAGTGCAGCTAGTGCAACCAGTGCAGCCAATGCGTCAATGCCAAAAGCTGTAAGATGTTGTAATCATGGTGATCACTTGTTGAAGCTCAGCTGCCCAGAAGCTACAAGACTAGTTCACATCAGAGTCCCGCAAGCTGTAAGCTGCACAAAACTTGTCATTTTGACTCTGAAGGTATGGAAGGGGCTGGTAGTCTTCGGTGCAAGCAGACTGCATTGATGGCTTAAGTCCAGCCGGCTTCTCGATTTGAATCGGTGGCCAAAGATGCCAACCTGTGCCTAAGGTCAACAGCATCGCTCTGGCAACCGTACAGAAATAACTGGAGAATTCACAAAAAGACCAAAACCGACTAACACTGTCAAAAACCATCAAATGGCATTGACCAAATCTCTTATGTAGTACCTGCTGTTTGACCAAGGCTCAGTCGTATGTTTTTGCATGGATATCTCATAAATGAGAACTCCATATTATGTGTTTTGCTCTAGTCCCAAAGACTTCGTTGCATAGAAAAGTACGCAGAGCATGGCAGAGCCTCGGAGCCTGCTGCTTGCAGATTTCTGTCTCTTTGGCAGCCGGCATCTCTTTTTTTTTTTCTCTCTCTCTCTCTCTCTCCTTTCTCTCTCTGTTGCTTTTGCTTTTGCCTCTAAGAGGCCAAACTCCACTTTTCATTAGACATGCATTTGTGCATGTGCTCTGCCTAAGAGCAACTGAGTAGTTGACCTGTCTTCACACCTTGGACATTCATCGCAGTGGTCCCAACACATGAAGGCACTGAAAGGCAGCATAGATCTTCTAAACTCTTCTAGATTCAGTGTGTTGGGATATTGTGCAATGGAATCCACTCCAGACCTTGAGTCCAAAATGCTTTGACCTCAACAAATGAGAGCGAACTGTGGCATATTGTTTACAGAATCCTCAAGAAGAGACAGACACCGAATTTTGCGGGCCGAGGTCATTTGCTGAACAGGATGGTGCTCTCCGGCTGCCCCGGAGTCTTGCGATGCAGGAGGAGAGAGAAAAAAAACAGGATACGGTAAAACATGGTAAACCACTAAGTCACTCAGGTAGGCAGTTGAGCAAGAAGAAATATGTCTATTGGATTCTATCGGTACACATCAGGTCCACTGTCAGCGTATTGTGTCAAGTCATGCTGTCATCCGTTTTCAAGATTGTGTGTCGTGACTTGCCGCCGGGACTGGGGCCGGAGGAAAGGCTCACTGGGGGACTGGGGGATTGTTTTTGCGACCTTCGATAGGAGGTGCAGCGCAATCAGAGGGCTTTTCGCAAGACGAAGGATCATGGAGTCCCTTGGTGATGGGGAGATGATGGTACTGTGCTAACCCTTGCGCTTACCGATCCGATGATGATTATATAATCTTACGATATCTTACGTCTTGGGTTTTCCAACAGGTCCAGATGGAAGAGGAAACTATCTCACCGTCCCAAGCTTGGCAATACATATAAGAATCCGTGATTACCTCAATCAGGATTCAGAGAAGAACAACCAAGAGCAAAGCAGAGCAAGAACAAAACAGAGCAGGAATCTCCCAGAGATGTCGATTTCGAGAATTTGTCAATATGCTGAACCGTGAATTTTCTCTGCAAGGACCCGGCGTGCAATGAAGCCGTCTATAGCCAGGTTGCCAAGCCGTCAGAGTCTTATTTTCTACAGCCAACTCACACTTGGATTGTACAGATTTGTGATTTGTGTGTGTTTTATTTATGATTTGCTTTATTTTGTTTTATCATATTGCAGTACCAAAACTTGAAAAACATTTGCAGCGTGCACTGATCCCTTGCAGAGGCGCCGAATCCTTCGCTGACTTGGACAGCCTGTCGTGGCTGAACGTGCTGTTGAGTTGGCTGTGGCCCAACCTCAACAGGACTGCCAGAAGTCATGGTGAAATGCCACGCTGCTAGGTACTGTGTGAGCGGATGTGTCACAACATCTTACTTGTAAATGGTTTGAACATCCAACATCATTTACTGTCTCGCAAACGTTGGAAGCCGTTTTGTCGCACAACTCTTGTGGACAGGGCCCTCACTGACTTTGTCAATCAGGATCTGACTCCCAGGTCAGGAAAGTTCAAACGAAAACTCTGCCATTTCAATGAAGCCCGGACCTTGCAGTGCCTTGCAGGTTGCAAAGCTCTTTGCCTTCCTTCTTTAGGCAGGGGAACAATTGCGGCGCACGCTGCGCATGCTTCAAGAATCAACGCGTTGCCATCACATTGCAACAAGAGGGTTTGAACATGTTTGAACTCCAGGAACATCAGATTCTCCCGCTTCACATTAGGTCGGGCTTCCTGGTGGCAGAGTGTGGCAGAGTGTGGCAATGCAATTTGCGTTTTACAACATCTTTAAGAATCTTTGTTTGTCAGGAAGCAAAAGTCCTGAACTGGGTCCAGTTCAAGTCATGCATGCGAAGGACACAGTGGACATCGCATTTGGCTCAGCTTTTTATCTCTGCCTTTCACGACTTGCCAACGCTGTTTACAATCTCTCCTAGGTCCTTGACATGCAGTACTTGAGCGATGCTTCCTTCTCAACAGCTAGAGAGCAGAAAGCTTCAGCCCACAATGTTGCAAAGTGCAATTTAGTGACACACTTGCAAGCTCACAGTTAAGGTTGACGTGAGCATTGACACCGGGAATGGAGTGGGCTTTGGAATGAGGTTGGCGCAGACTGGGCAAATGTAAAAAAGGACAAAAATGGCGGTTGCTACACGCTGCACCTGTAAAATCCTGCAAAGTGGCAGCATGCTGCGTCTGGCACGTCTGCAATGCTGCAAGGCATCTCAACTGCAATGGCAAGATTTGCATATCTTTGCAGACCATGCAGCCGGAGCCCCGGAGCCTTCGCCTTCAAGTTTAGCATTGGATAATTGGAGTGAATCGGCCGTCCTTTGGAGGCGATTTTGTGCACACTCCGACCGAGTCCTTTTTTGACTGTACTAACTGTACTTTTCACAGTATGCCGTTTTTGCCTGAGGCAGTTCCCGATCACAGGGGCTGCGCAGATCTTTTTCCCTTTCGTGCCAGAGGTATCTGAAGTCCATGGCACGGCATGATGGCGTCATGGCTTCGAATCCGAAAAGATCTGTCATATTTTGTCATATTTTGTCTAGGTTGCTGTTTAGTGATTGCTAGTGTTCAGGGAGCAAAACTTGTGCAGACTTGGCTTGTGGCAGTTGGACATCGAGTTCACCGGTCTTGCTGCTCTTGGACACTTTCCGGGCACCTTGCCGCATGAACTCTAGGGAGAAATAGTAGCAAGGGCTCTGAGTTTCTTGCGAGTGCGCAAGAGAGTTGCAAAGTAGTCTATCTCTGCTGAGCCCCGCTCAGCCCTGCCTTTCATGTAATTGTCTCGACAGCCTGCAAGCCTTCCGGGGGTCACACCGCACGACCCACCTTTCACCTTTGCAGACAGAAAGATCGAAATATCTGGCGTAGGGCTTGCGAGTGCGAATCACTGGGTTCCTATGAAGCACGCTCATACACACACACAAACACACGAAGGCATGGAGGTCCTGTAGATAGCACTATTTGAAGGAAGTTTAGAAGTCAAACTTCCGACAATATGGACAGATGAAAAGCAGAGATGGGAAGAGTCAAAGAAGATAAGAGAAGAAGAAAGAAGATCAAAAAGAGAAAGAGTGAGAAGAAAGAAGTTCCAGGTGCGCGAAAAGGTAGGCAAGTCGCGAAACCCTCCGGAGGGTCGAAAAGTAGGCTCCCTAAGCCGCGGTGAGTGCGGAGCCATGTGGTCAGATGAGAGATGAAAAGTTGCACGCCGTTGTGGCGCGAAGAACATTTCCAAGTCAAAATGTACAAAACACCTCAGCTCCGGATCACTTTTTTTTTAGAAGTTTGGATGTCGAAAAAGTGAAAGCCGTTGTGGCGCGAAGCACATTTCGAAGTCAAAATGTTAAAAGCACCACATGTTCGGACCACTTTTTGGCGTTCAGATGTCGTTTTGCGTGGCAGGCGCAAGGGATTGTGCACCTTGTCAAAAGTGAACAAAACGTGAGGGTTTTGTAGCATTTCCAAAAAGGATGGCAGGCGTGGGACATTTGAAGAGGATCTGCAAAGATGCATTTTCCGTGACACGCGCAGTACAAGAGACATGTTCATCAGAGCTGTTAGGATGCATTTTGGAGCATCAGATCTTCAGTTTTGGGAAGATGATTTGACAGGTGCAGCACTTCGTATGACCTGGCATCACTTTTTCGTGGCAGGCGCAA
>CAMXCT020000852.1:0-50000 GCA_947184155.2 Cladocopium goreaui | reverse complement strand
ACAACTACAACTACAACTGCAACTACAACTACAACTGCAACTGCAACTACAACTACAACTACATTTACAACTACTGCGCTACACCACACTACATCCAGGAGTTGTGAGTGAGGTGACCACTGCAACGATTGCAACCACTCCAAAAAACACAACTCCAACCACCTTTCGGTCCATCAGTGGATTCGCTCTGCCATCCGTGATTCACAACAACCAACCTCTCCTATAGGTTTCCTATTTCTGAAACTTCCGCCACCGCCTTGTGCGGCACTACTGGTAAGACTGATAGTAGTCAGAATCATATCAACATAGCTGTCATTGCGACAGCTTTGATGAATTTTGGCAAACATGGAAATGGACCTGGTGAGGGCCTATCTTACCATGCAATCCTGATGCTCCTTCAAGCATGTAACATTGTCACCAAATCATTTCTGGTTCAGGACTCTTTTGCTTTTGAACCCAGCCAGAGCTATCGTACAAACGTGTGTCTCAAGATACAGAGCAAACACGGATGGGCTTGGACCATCTTGGACCTTTCTCAACAAACAGAGTAATTGCGCGGGAGGTACACATCCCTAGGCAATTGGGCTCTCGATACTCATAGGAGTTCTCCTGCTGATACCACAATCTTGTGGAAGGATGCCTTTTTGGCTCACTGAATTCCCTCCTGAGCGTATTGTTGCGTTTTTCATGCCTCTCTCAATGTCTTTCTTATTCTCTCAGCCGTAGTGTTGCAAGCTGAAACACTTCTTGTTGGCCTTTTCTCTCATTGCACAGCACAACACTCTAGTTTTGGCCTGAGTGCAGGCCCTTTCTGTAACGGTTAGAACTGTTTCAATTTTGCTGAATTTGAATCAACTTAGCAGCCCTGACTCTCACAAGCTGTTGGGACCCCATTGCGCTCATGGGGCCAAATATGGCCAGCACTTGTGCGAGGCCCCATCATTTTTCGTGCCAGGATTTGGTAATTTTCTCATAGTTTTGAATCAAACAACTTCATCTCGGCCTAGGGTTATGACGCAAAATGCTTCATTTTATTGGAAACCAGCAAATAATTAAAAAAACAAAAAAAAACCCAACAAAAAAACAAACAAAAACAACAAACAAAAACAATAAAAACACAATAAAACACAATAAACAAAACGAAAAACAAACAAAAAACAATAAACAGCGCACGGTTTGAAACTCAGAGAGACTTTGTGCTTCTCCCTAATGGCCGCAGCTTGTTGATACCACTTGCTCTCAAAGTCCACAGTCTGCTGCGTTGCCTGCTGCCAAGCTGCGGCCCAAACTCCCAAAATCCAACAAGGTCTGCCTAGTCAAAGCTTCAAACAGTGCGCCCACTACCCTTGATGGGGGGCAAACAATCAGTCTAGGGGGTGCCCTGGCGGCTCGTGGTACTCCTTTTTTTTTGGGGTACCTTTTTTTTTTGGGTTGTTTTTTTGGATTGTTTTTTTTTGTGTTTTGTTTCCCTAGGAAAAAAACAAAAAAAAACAAACAAAAAAAAACAAAAACCAAAAAAAAGTGTACCACGAGCCGCCGGGGCACCCCCTAGACTGATTGTTTGCCCCCCATCAAGGGTAGTGGGCGCACTGTTTGAAGCTTTGACTAGGCAGACCTTGTTGGATTTTGGGAGTTTGGGCCGCAGCTTGGCAGCAGGCAACGCAGCAGACTGTGGACTTTGAGAGCAAGTGGTATCAACAAGCTGCGGCCATTAGGGAGAAGCACAAAGTCTCTCTGAGTTTCAAACCGTGCGCTGTTTATTGTTTTTTGTTTGTTTTTTGTTTTGTTTATTATTTTTTTTTGTTTTTGTTTTGTTTTTTGTTTGTTTTTTTTTTGGGGGGGTTGTTTTTTGGTTTGTTTTTTGTTTGGTTCTTTTTCATAATTTTAATTATATATTTTTGATTTTCCAATGAATGAAGATCTCTCGACGTCATAAACCTAGGGACGTCCTCCCTGTAAAACTTGCAATCCCCGAATTCTGCCTTTTGCTCTAATTTCCTTATCTCACGCGTGCATATAATAATTGTGGAACGGGATCCGAATTTTAGGCCCTTGTATCAATGAAGTAGCGCTTCCTTTTTTCCCCTTTTTAAAGTCTTCAGTGAGTGCAATTGTTTCAACCAGACATGGCCAGTGCCTGTGGGCCTGCGCTAAGTGCACTTTTTTGGGGCAGAGGTGAAGACTGAAGGAGTCCATATTTGGAGGGCAGAAAGTAGCAATAGACAGAGATGTTTAGAGCTGGAAATGACGGCATGGCTGGAAACTTGAAACTTGACGGCATGACATGACTGACACGACCTGCCTCCAAGGCATTGAAAAGACAATGAGGGATGCTGTCAAGGATTGGCTAAAAAGTCATTTCGTGTTGCCACGAAGCAAGGTGCGAGGCTGTCGAGATATGACAAGATGTGATGAGATGTGATGAAACCAGCACAATGAGCCAATAAGCTTTCTGAGCCATATTTAAAGTTGAGACATTTTGAGACCGTATTGGAATGCTTTCAACCATTTTGAGCCTATCCTTATGCATCGTGGACTCAGTAAGAGGCTGTGATGTTTAGCAAGAACGTGGACCCAATCAAGGCGGGCAGTTTTTCTGGCTTTCTGAGGGCAATCAAATCTGAAAGTTTGCGTTTGCACGATTACCTCCGGTCCTTGCACTTTTCATTTTGCCCGTTCTGGTGTTTTACTTGATCAGTTTTTCTTTCTTTCCTGTATCATAAATCATAAGTAAATATATGTATAGATAACTATAATATGAAATATATTTCTAATTAATTCCTTTGAGTTCCGAGCCCTGCATTCCCATTTGGCGTTGCCTCGAAGGCACTGGCCCGTCGACCGATGGGAGTCTTGCGCGCAAAGGCCACTTCAACTCGTTCATGATTCACAATGATTCTAATAACGATGGTTTAATTCCGTGCAGATCCCGCTGTTTGAGGTCGCGTGAGAGTGAAACGTCATCCAGATATACCAAAACACCTTGACCGATCCTTATTACTGCCTGACTTTGTGTAACTGTACCAGGTGCTGAGAGCAAGAAATCTGGCGGGGGTGAACTGTCGGGACCATAGTTTGGAGAAGAGAATATAGGAGAAAATGGTAACGCAGAAAAATTAATCATCGTGACCGTGGTTTCACTGATTTCATAGGTCATGCCTTCGAAGAAGGGAGCTTCACCTCACACCCTTATTGTATTCTATCGCCAGGAACTCGAGGAAGATGCAAGAAAGCTTTGAGACAGATTAAAACGCAAGAAACTCGCAAGGAAGATAGTTGAGATCTTGTAGATCTTGCACAGATCTTGCAGCTTCAGCTATTGCTGCTTGCTTGAGGCTGGGTGACTCTTCAGCAAGGACAAGCACAGTCAGAGACACCACTTTTCCTGGCTGGCCAGCGGACGAGCCCTGTACTGAATGCTTTAAGGGTTTATGACTCACAGAAAGAGTGCATTCACTTAGCAAGATCAGCAAGTAAAGCAACTTGCTGCTGTTCTTAGGTCAGGTGGATATTTTGTCGTTCACCATAGGGAACAACGTCTTCAAGTGGAGGTGACACTATGTCTGTTCAGATGCTAGAAACTCCTGTAGTCATCCTCGGCTGAGACATGCAGGTTCAAGCAGAAGCAAGTGGGAGCCTGTTTAGCCACAATTTTACAGGCTTTCTGGGAAGTGCTGCCCTCAGGTTGCAAATGAAAGATACGCGTTGGAAACACTGCAGCATGCCCCAGCATACCCCCCCAGAAGAATTTGTGGTCTTTTTGGTGTTTTTTCTGAATCGTTATGAATCTTTATGGTTCAGTGCTCTTGACACCCACCAAGGTGTATCATGCAGAATTGGCCACTTGAGACGTTGGCCTGTTCAGGCACGTCCTAGCAGTCCCAGCACCTGCGGCACCTGTGGCCTTCACATCCTTTGCTTTTTCTCTACTCTGCCTCTACTTTTTCACACGGGTGTTCCTTTGGGTGTCCCTATTCCCCAATTGACGGCAGCCGGTGACCATCACTACAGCTGTGTGCTGGTGGAGACGTTAAGTTGGCGACTGAATGCTGTGACGCAAATTCCATCGCAATAATGTTTTATGGATTGTTGGATTTGTCTTGGTTCACACGGCCGTGATTAGAAATATTGTGCTACCAATGAGGCCATGATTGTCGTTACCAAACAGAGCTATGGATCCCTTGCTTCTTTCCCTTGTCAAATGTCTGCAGGCTGGCAGCGGAATCCGGTGCAGCACCTTGACCCTTAACACGTCACAGGCCGCTGGAACAAAAAAAACCATTGAAAGACATGATAGAGAGGCCCTACAGGTCTCTAAAGAACTATCATCGATACTTGAATTTGGTATTGCCCCAAAAGGGTCCAGCACTTCCAGTAGGCCAATACTGAAAAAGGATTGTCAGCAAAATGGGCAGGGCGTGCAAAGAACCAAAAACGAAAGGACAGTTTGATGACTTTGCAGCATCGGAACAGGCACATTCTTTCTGTTTGGAGTCTCAGATCTTTTGAGAGCCCTGTTTCTGAGCGAATGCCAGGTGAATCGCGAGCTATTACATGCTACTGCCTTGGGTTTCTGTTCTTTAGCTCCATGACTACATGAATCACGGCAGACTATTGAAATTGTTTGCTGCAATGTTTGCCACTTTGCTTGATCACATAGGATTGCTTTCAGCCCCGCTTGCTGAAGACTCTCAATTATTGCATACTGTAAATGCTGTATTCTGACAAACCTTTCTATAGCTGCCGCATTTTGGAGTGTGTTTCAAAGTAATACATATCCTATGTATATATATATATTTATTTATACTATATACTGTTATTGCTGGCTGTGCTGCCATTGCATGTGGTGGTGCCAAAGCGCTGCATTGTCACTATGGGCGGTGTGCGAAAGTAGCCGGACCGTGTCAGCAGGCTTCAGCATTGACAGAGCTTGTATAACCGTGCTGAAGTTCGATTTGTTTTTGAAGAGATGGGTTCGTTGATGGGCCGTTTGCAGTTCTTTTGCGGTTCTTTTGCTGCATTCTTTAGATTTCTTTAGTCTAGTACATATTTAATATTATGTTCATTTTACCTGCACAAGGCAGACTTTGTGACCGATTAAGCTGCTTCGAAGCTGACATTTTTCTCGTGCTGAGGTGGACGATCCGGTGAGTCGCGGCATTCCATCTACCTTGGACTTGGAGATTCAATGGTTTGCTGGGGGCTTGGCGCAAAGTTTGGCTAGACCACAAAGTGAAAATCAAGCTTGGGACTGGGACCTGGGACCATGTCTCAGGATATTGTGGAAGGGCCAGCTTTGAGTGCTCAATTGCAGGCAAGTCCAATTTGAATGCTTTCAATGCTTTGACTTTGTTTAAACTTGAAGACTTCTGTATGCCTCACCACAAGTGGATCATGCTCTGCTGCTATGAGGGATACTGCTTGCAAGGTGGCAATTTGGGTGGAGCTTCTGAAGGGTACAGGTTTCCCCATGGAAGCGAATGTCAGACGCGGGCTTCGGTGGAGGACCCGATGGGAAGGGGAGACTGACTTGAGTCAGCTGAAGCTGATTGAGAGCTGGCCTCGCACAGGACATGGATTGAAGACAATGAAGATCATGCCAAGGCACTATTTCTCCTCATCTTTTCCAAATTAAAGAAGGAAGCAGCTTGAAGCAACTGCTTAGATGTCTGTATTTTCAAGGCACGACTGATGCGTCCAAAGCTTCCGCAGGGCAGTAACGCTGTAAGCACACAATGAGACAGAGCTGCCAGGTCAGCCCAAAAGGTCAAACGTGCGGAAGTGAGCTGGGCGCTTGGACTCTGGAAGTGCAATTCAAGTTGAGAGCGCTGAGCGCATCTGTTTGGTTCTAGTGAATTGCTGAGCAGCACGACTCAGGTTGCAGTTCCCTCAAGTCGCTATCAATCCGAGGCTTTTCCCAGCCAGAGCCCTAGTGGGAATCAGCTTGCAAATGCTCAGCAATGATCAATATATCACAATGATATTCAGCTTAAGCAAACAACTCCTTCAACTCCGAGCTCTCGATGTTGCTCCGCACCTGTTCCTTTTGTGTTGTTTTTGGATCCTTTTGAGGTGATCGACAATCTTAGTTGCCGTGGATACCCAATAAAGGTGCCAGCGCAGCCTCTTTTGGAAAGACGCTAGGGGTGAAGCAATCTCCAACATAGTCAATCTTACTAGAGTTCTATGCTGCCTTTGCTGGGAAGGACATTTCTGAGATTCTTGGCATCAACGAAGAACTTGTTACCTCATACACCAGGCAGGTTTGCTGCTAAAAGACTGAAAGGGCCACTACAGCATTCGCATGCCACGAAGTGCCAAGAACATCAAGGGCGGAAGATGATGCCAAGATGAACTGATGAACTGATGCAAAAGCAATGATTGGTGATCATACTTGGAGGGCACGTGAAGATTTCCAACGCAGTCAAGCAGAACTTGTGCAGGCAGGGTCGCACCTCTGACTCTTGGTGGGATATCTTGATGGTATTCGGGTGTATTTGGATTTATTGTAGAGCTTCGCACACCGGCGATGCCATCAGGGTTATGTGTAATAATGTGAGCGTTGGTGTTGTGCATGTGCTCTGCGCGCACAGGTGCAGAGCACACTGTGATGTTCTTTTCATATCTCAGCTTGTAACCATCTTACCACACATCTTTTTGTCGCATTTTTGTGCTTAGCTTTTCCTTCTCAATCTTGTAGGGGCCGAAATCGCCAAATAGGTGGTGTTTCCACGTTTTTTTGAAACTCTCGGAGCAAAAAACACCGTAAATACCAATGTTTTTCTCCCTCGGAAGCACAAAACCAGCGTATTTACGATGTTTTTTGCCTCTGGTAGCAAAAATCACGGTATTAACAGCGTTTTTTGTGCCAGTGCCTAGCAAAAACGCTGGTATTTACGCAGTTTTCACCATGTTGCAGATGTAGCTTCTATATGCGAAAAGGAGAGGTTTGGGAGCCAGCAGTTCCCAGAACAGGGAACCCGAGGTTCCAAGATTGGGAAGCATTGGTTCCAAGGTTTGGGAACCGCTAGTTCCTAAAACTGGAAACACGAGGTTCCAAGAATGGGAAGCATTGGTTCCAACATGTGGGAACCTTTAGTTCGTAGACGTAGGAACCTGCGGTTCCAAGATTGGGAGGCATTGGTTCGAAGGTTTGGGAATCGCCAGTTCCTACCCGAGGTTCTAAGATTGGGAAGGACTGGTTCCAAGGTTTGGGAACCGCTAGTTCCTAGAACTGGGAACCCGAGGTTCCAAGATTGGGAAGCATTTGTGCGAAGGTTTGGGAACCGCTAGTTCCTGGAACTGGGCACCCCCAGGTTCCAAGATTCCGAATCATTGCTGACACATGTGGGAAGAGCTTGTTCCTTGAACTGGGAACTGGTTGTTCTTGGGAACCAAAGTTCTTCGAATTGGGAACCTGTGGTTCCAAGATTGAGAGCATAGGTGCGAACGTTCGATCAAAAAGAAAATGCTATGTAAATGCATTTTTTGGCGGGCCATTAAGCAAAACAACAAAACGTATTGCAAACATGTAAATTGAATCGGATGCCTATGTTACAACCTCTTCAAACGTAGTTGTTGAAATTAAAGTTGGGAAACCCATGGTTCCAAGATTGAGAGCATTGATGCCAACGTTTGATCAAAAGCAGAACGCTATGTAAATGTATTTTTTGGAGGACCATTAAGCTAAACAACAAAAACATATTTCAAACATGTATGTTGAATCGGATGCCTATGTTAAAACCTTTCTGAAGCGTAGCTCTTGAATAGAATTGGTATCGAAATTCCAAACATATCGTCAACCGCATGGATATGTGTAATTCTTGAAGTAAACATGATCTTAACTCGGAACTTATCGTTGCAGCCTTAGAAACAATTGCTAACTGGTAGAGCTGGGAACCCAGAGTTCCAAGCTTCGAAAACAGTGATTCCAAGGTTTGGGAACCGCTAGCTCCTAAAACCCGAGGTTCCAAGATCGGGAAACATTGGTTCCAAGATTGGGAAACATTGGTTCCAAGGTTTGGGAACCGTTAGCTTGTAGAACTGGGAACCCGAGGTTCCAACATTGGGAAGCATTGGTTCGAAGGTTTGGGAACCGCTGAACCCGAGGTTCCAAGATTGGGAAGCATTGGTTCCAAGGTTTGGGAACCAGCAGTTCTTCAAACTGGGAACCCGTGTTTCCAAGATTGGGAAGCATTGGTTCGATTGGGAAGCATTGGTTCCAAGATTTGGGAACCGCTAGTTCCTAAAACTGGAAACACGAGGTTCCAAGAATGGGAAGCATTGGTTCCAACATGTGGGAACCTTTAGTTCGTAGACGTAGGAACCTGCGGTTCCAAGATTGGGTAGGCATTGGTTCCAAGGTTTGGGAACCGCTAGTTCCTAGAACTGGGAACCCGTGGTTCCAAGATTCGGAATCATTGATGACACATTTGGGAAGAGCTTGTTCGCAGAACTGGGAACCCATGGTTTCAAGATTGGTATGCATTGGTGCGAACGTTCCATCAAGAACAAAACGACATGTGAATGCATTTTTTAGCGGACCATTAGGCAAAACAACACTAACGTATTTCATACATGTATGTTGAATCGGATGCCTGTGTTGTAACCTTTCATACGTAGTTGTTGAAATTGAAATTGGGAAACCTGTGGTTCCAAGATTGAGAGAATGTGCGAACGTTCGATCAAAAACAACATGCTATGTAAATGCATTTTTGGCGGACCATTATATAAGCAAAACAGCACAAGCGGATTTCAAACATGTATGTTGAATCGGATGCCTATTTTACAACCTTTTTGAAGTGTAGTTCTTGAATAGAATTTGTGTCAAAATTCCAAACATATCGCCAACCGCATGGAAATATGTAATTCTTGAAGTAAACAGTATCTCGTAACTCGGAACCTATCGTTGCAGCCTTGGAAACTATTGCCGATTGGTAGAACTGGGAACCCGAAGTTCCAAGCTTCGAGAACATTGGTCCCAAGGTTTAGGAACCGCTAGTTCCTAAAACTGGGAACCCGAGGTTCCAAGATTGGGAAGCACGGGTTCCAAGATTGGGAAGGATTGGTTCCAAGGTTTGGGATCCGTTAGTTCCTAGAACGGGGAACCTGTGGTTCCAAGATTGGGTATAGCATTGGTTCCAAGGTTTGGGAACGGTTAGTTCCTAGAACTGCATACCGGTGGTTCCGAGATTGGGAAGCATTGGTCCCAAAAATTGGGAACCAGCAGGTCTTCAAACTGGGAACCCGAGGCTCCAAGATTGGGAAGCATTGGTTCCAAGGTTTGGGAACCGTTGGTTTGTAGAACTGGGAACCCGAGGTTCCAAGATTGGGTATAGCATTGGTTCCAAGGTTTGGGAACGGTTAGTTCCTAGAACTGCATACCGGTGGTTCCGAGATTGGGAAGCATTGGTCCCAAAAATTGGGAACCAGCAGGTCTTCAAACTGGGAACCCGAGGCTCCAAGATTGGGAAGCATTGGTTCCAAGGTTTGGGAACCGTTGGTTTGTAGAACTGGGAACCCGAGGTTCCAAGATTGGGTAGGCATTGGTTCCAAGGTTTGGGAACCGTTAGTTCCTAGAACTGCATACCGGTGGTTCCGAGATTGGGAAGCATTGGTCCCAAAAATTGGGAACCAGCAGGTCTTCAAACTGGGAACCCGAGGCTCCAAGATTGGGAAGCATTGGTTCCGAGGTTTGGGAACCGTTGGTTTGTAGAACTGGGAACCCGAGGTTCCAAGATTGGGAAGCATTGGTTCAAGGTTTTGGGAACCACTATTTCTGAGAACTGAGAACCCGAGGTTCCAAGATTCGGAAGCATTGGTTCCAACGTTTGGGAACCGCTAGTTCCTAGAACTGGGAACCCGCGATGCCAAGATTGGGAAGCATTGGTTCGAACGTTGGGGAACTAGCAGTTCCTCGAACGCCAAACCCATGGTTCTAAGATTGGGACGCATTGGCTCCACCGTTTGGGAGGTGGCAGTTCCGCCGTTGCCGCAACATATTCGCACGGCATGAATAAGCGTCTCTGACATCTTTTCTATCTGGGGTCTGTGTTGGTGCAATTTTTATTTTGTGTTAAAATCATTTTTTTCTGTTCCCGTTGGCCTCTCATAATCATAAGGCTAGTTTTCGTCACTTACCCCTGGCCTTAAGTTCCTAAAATCGATACACGGGTGCCCACCAAAACATCCCCTCATGTGTGGGTTTTTAAAACCTTTTCTGGAAATTGGGAGTGAATTGTGAGTTGGGTGTTCGGAGCGACGCTTCCGGGCCATGACTGCTGATGCCGTTATTCTTGTGTGTGCTGTTGCAAAGGGGGAAAAATTGGGATGGACACTGCACATTTCTGTAAAATAAAACAAAATGTTCGTGTTACATGGGTCACTGCTCGTGCGATTTGGTGAGGCACAGAGCAAAGATGACTATCGTGTCGACCTGCAATGGCCATGCCCCAAGAGCGCCATCACATTTGATTTCAGTGCTGGTGTGTATTGACTGCAACTTCACAGGCGGCTGCAAGGGGTTCCCAAAAATTCATGTAGGCGCGTTTGACCCAGGTCCCGTAGATGACACTTTTGCACCTGAATCTGTATGTGAATTTTAGTCACACTTTCATGCATGGCGTTTTTTTTTCCTTTTTCTCTATTTGTCTGTTCGTCCCTCACTTTCTCTCCGGTTCTGCTTCACAACAAAACTTATAAGATACTCACATGCTTCTACAACAGTTCAGGGATTGTGGTTTATGAATTTAATTTGTGTTCGACTTGAGGTGAGGAGGTCAGGGTGCTGGTGGCAAGCTGTCAATTATCAAATTCACGCGCACACATCCTTGGATGAGGGAATTCTTGCATGTACGAAACCCGAGGTTTGACATTGCTGTCCATTTGTTGGATGCTTCGCACTTGCCAAAGAAGCTTCACATAGCGTTATACGATAGCAAGGACTGGCTTCAAACTTCAGTAGGGATTTGGACGACTCTGAGCGGAAGGTTGAACCTCCAACATGTATACACACACACACCAATATTTTAGATTGATACACAAAGAAACACACGGGGAGCATTTGCTTGCCATCCAGAACTGGAAAACAGGGAAAGAAACACCACAATATAAAACAGATTGCAAGAGGTGCAACTGGGGTGTTACCCATGGTGGAAGAAACAAAAACAGTGAAACGATAGAGAGGACTCCTGCAGGCAGAAACGGCCAGAGACTCACAACAACAAGACTTTCAAGTTATACCAGTACGGAAGTTCTTTTGTCGTCACAAAAAGGGATATCAGGGGCAAGAAAGGTAAGGTGAGAAGGACTGTCTGCATCTCGGGGCCCAGTACGAGCCAGCCGACGCCGCAGGGATTTAAGTGAAGTCAAAGTTTGTTTGGAAAGTTTTCCCACCATGTTTCCACTGCGCTGCGAAGCAAGGCAACAGTTAGCAACAAACAGGCACTAGGCACCCCAAGAGATAAATTTACAACTTTGACAGATCGAACCAGAAACACCCAGATGTTTCTATCTCGAATGGTCTAGAACACCAATTTCATTCATTTTGAGACCTAAGGGTTGCAGTTGACAGTTGGGGAAGAGGCTCGATACACACCAATGGAACCGATGCAGGACGCAGAAGTAGGGCGGCTGGAGCCCATAAGCCTCAGGCACAGCTTCAAAATTGGTCTCTGCTACAACTGTTCTTGTAGCCGGCTTTGTCCATTCCTTCTGCCGAGCAGGTCCCTTCAAGACATGCCTACGCCTGGTACTCGCGTTTGCCAGCTGCAGGTGCCACAAACAAGTCTGACTTGGTTAACAAAAGGTCACCTTGTACTTGAGCTTCAAAATATAGAGATTGGATTCAATCTTTTTGGCTTTCTTGTGTGCCAGGTTGAAGCAGATCAAGGCAATCTTTTTGTCAGATTCAGTTGAGACCAGAGATCCCTTGCAAGTCACTTTGCAAATCACCTTGCAGATCACCTTACAGGCATCGTAGCTTGGCTGGTGCCATCCGCTCCAACCCGCTTCGTGGGCACCTTACCCCCCACAGCCTTGACATTGGCCCGGACTGCCTTCAATGATCCACCATTCCATACTCGGAATGATTCCTTGCAGGCAACAGTTGAAATGGAGATCTGTGTCAAGCTTTGTGGGCTGAGACCAGGCAGTCCTTTGGTTCTAAGAAATCAACGATGAACAATATGAACAAACCTGGATGTCTGCTGGATGTCATGGACAGGCAACGACATACCTCGAATGCATTGGTCTCAGATGAACGCCTTGGTCGAAACTCGAGCGACAGTTTTTTGGCTTTCAGACTTTCCCTCCTGCGAGGTGACTCTGGTGATTTTACTCAAGGCGCAGATTCTCTCATGATTCTTGTTTCACCATGATGACTGCAAACACAAGAGCCCCCAGCTGCAGCGCCATCGATCTGACACTTTTGATTCTAAAATCTGAGTCTTGAAAGGTGCAGATAGACGTGATTGTTTTCAAATTCTTGAATTGGCTGCAATGACGGATGACAAGGAGTTGCTAAGGCCAGCAGTTGTGACGCTTGTGTTTGTAGTATATATATATAGTACTGTAGTCCTTTGAGCAACATGGTACCCCTGAGAACCCCAAGCATCCCAAAGCCATAAAAAGCAATACGTTTGACTATCGAAACCTTTCAAACAAAATATATAATATTATATAATTTCTTTCAATTTCTGCAATTTCAGCAGGCAATAGGTCGAAGATCCCAAAATGCCCAAAGTTTGAGCTGCAGATGGCAGGCACATGCAGTCACTATATTCACAAGATTTCACAAGTCATCCTTTGAGGCAGTGGTAAGCGCCAAGCCGACGCACCACTCACAGAGCCGCTGTTGCTCCGCTGGCAGCTGCCGCCGCATTAGTGCCAGCGCCATCTGCACATTGAACGTGGGCGTGGCTCCTGTTGAGTCCAATGAACGTGGAAACATGACGCAGAGTGGCACAAAGCTTCGCAGAGTGATGCAGAAGAAGTTCATATTTCGCTGGTGATGCTCGTTGGTGGAGATTCTTCACTCTGTTGGCTCTTTGTCCCTCGCATCTCAAGACCACGCTCTGACACTTGCCGAACTCAGCAAGCGTTTCAACTTCAGCATATGTGTCCAGCTTGTGATGGTGGCATAGGCCTGTGTTCGCATGTGCCTGTGCAAAGGAAAGTAAACCCTTTCCACCAAGCTACCAGCAGCAAAAAAAGGCTGCGAAATCGAGGATTTCAGACAGTGGAAAAAAGCGTTCGGTGTGTAAACTGTGGTTGCGCTGCTGTGCATTTTAAGATTTCCAAAAGTTGCAGGAAACGCGTTCTCGACATATTCCGTTATTTCTTTGCATCTCAAATTCTTCCAACCGCCGAGTGTGAAGACCCGTTCATTCTTGTGCCTTGGCTGCCCTTGGCATTTTTGTGCGATGTCCAGCTCAACAATTCAACAACATTAGATGAAACCGCGTGCCTTGACCTGCAAGGCCACCTGGCTGGTTGACATGGCACAACGGATTCCCTCCTTTGTCCCACCGCAACGATCTGAGTCATTTGAGTACTTTTTTCACTGTCACATCTATCACATTTGTCACATCATTTCGCACGGTTTCATTCTAATGGTAGTGAACTTTCTGGACATGCTGATGATTTTCTGCTGCTCAGGCCGGCTGCAGCACAGCCTCCTGTGCAGGTTGTCGAGCACTAAGCATAACAGATTATGGAACAGATTTCATGTCAAAGAATGTGGAGGCTGACTGCGAACGCCAAAGCAGGGGTTCAAGTTAAGACTGTCCAATTGTCATTCCAAGAGTGAAACCTTCCAAGACTTGGAATGACGCAGATACAGATCAAACAAGCATGGGGCGTGGAGGCTAGCAAGATGTCCAGCAAGAAAGCCAAGTAGCCCTAAAAAGGCCACAGGCCGTAGGCCCCTAGTCATCTAAGCTGATCAAATTTGATCCTTTCTATTTTCCAATCTTGTAGCTACACGAACAGTACTGTGGCCGGCAGAAGCCGGATTTGTAAAGCGAACGCAGATGTGCTGCTTGATGTTTTTCTTGGATGATTTCCTGATTTGGGGCCTCCTCTCAAACTGTCTAATTCCATACTTGGAGGCTGTTGGTGATATCTGCGTTTCAGTAGCTTGTGGATTCATTGTCGTTGTCATAGCTCAGATGCGGGCTGATAGATTTTCATGTTCTGATCACCCGCTTCGGCCCAGGCTTGGGCACCCAGTCCTGGACTACCAAGCCCAGAGGATTGGGCCTCAGAAATTCTTCGAGACCTTACTTGGTCCACCTTGGTCCACCAAGTAGGTTCAAACGATTTGAAACGTAGGTTCCAACCAGAATGAACCAAACCCTCTACATGCAGCATGCTGCAGCATGCAGTACTATGCACCCGTCATAGCAGGCATTGACGTTTGGTTTCAAGGGGTCATTTGCTCTTCTTGTGGTATTGCTGATGCTGCAGGCACGTGTACTTTCCTTTAATCCTTTACAATCCTTGTTTTTTGTTGGTTGCTTGTACGAGTATCAACCAATAAGACTTTCTCAAGTCAGCAAGTTAAAATATAATATAGTGTTTGCAGCTCACATTGGCAGAGTTGTTTGTTGACTCAGTCCAGAGGTGATCCAAAAGCAGAAGGAGGGCTACGTCAGGCCTGTTGTTATTTGACGATTTTGACGCTGCCTTTTTCGATGCTGGTACAGTGATGTACAGTGCACAGTACGATGCTGGTTCGATCCTGGAAGTTCAAGCCACTCTGATGCCCAAGTACTGAGGCTTCTGGACGAGCAATTGAAGCAAGGGCAGGCAGTGGTTGTCTCTGCCTGGTGGTTTCCGACCAGTCTGGAAAATCAATGGAAAGTATCATGCAGCAAAAAAAATAGCAAAAGTAGCATAGTATAGTTGACCCAGATAAAGAACTGGCATAGCAGATCTGCCCTTGCCAGAACACCCTGGATCAGCAGCGGAAACAACAGTCTGAGTACTTGCATACACAAGCGCAGAACTCAGCATCGTACCATATTCTGACCAAGGTCCAGCACCTCTTTGAGACAATCAGCACACTTATCATCGCTTATCCATCGTCTATGCAGGCACAGCAGCAGAAGCAGCAAGTCGAGATGCAAATCAAGCAGCAGGTGTCAGAGAGATTCTGGGCTGTCTCAAAAATTAGCACACCTATTTCGGGCCTTCGGGCTTCATTTTAAAGTTCTGCAAGTTCTGCAAGTTCGGGTGTGTTCAGGTGGATGCAACATGTCCAACATGATGTCCAACATGACGCAACTTGGAAGGTGCAGCAACAGGAAATGCAGTTGCTCCAGCAGTACAACCAGTCTTTGATGCAGGCCCGATGAAGATGAACATGAAACAAGAGGATTCAAGAGGAGTAGATTATACTAGTAGACAAAGAATTGACAAAGAATTCACAAAGTGTTGTGTTGGGTGTCACAATTGCCCAATCTCAGGGTCTCTATTTCATAGAAAGGGGTTCTCAACGGGCTGCCGGTACTCAGTCGCCACTGGGTTTCCTACAAATATTCGGGCGTGCCTGGATTAGTGTTGGGTCACTCCTGTGCTTGTAGCAGTCTCGAAGACCTTTGTACGACCCCTCGAGCTACTTACTATGGAAACGACTGCATGTTTGCAAACCTCTCTGTATCATATTACACGCACGATCCAGAACTTATGCGCGTCCATAGAGCCAGGAACACACAGACACACATCTCTGCGATGCACGAAGAAGGGTAGCTTCCTGGAGCGCTGACAATCCTGTTTATTTGGGACAGGGAAAGTGTTGAGTAAAATGTCTTCTCTTTGATGTTTCTTTATTCTTGTTTGTTTTGATTTAAGTGAATTTATGTATATATATACAATAACCGACCGGCAGTTAGAATATGATCCAAAAGAAACCATGGATATGGATTGACGTCCAGATAATAGCATCCATACCAATTTCGTACCCGGGGAAAATGCAGTTAGAATTCCAAAAATACAACAATAGTTAGAATTTAAATAAGCAACATATATATATATATGTATGTATATATATATATATATATTGTACAATATATAGGATTATACACAAAATGAATGAACATTTTAGCATCGGCCGGTATGTGTCAGAAACCTCATGCATTTGAAGATTAGTTTGTACAATATCACTAGTTTGCAATGTGGTTGGGAGAAACTGATGCAGATAGAATATAGAAACTAACCATAAAAACATTTATCAGTCTCAATGTTTTGCAGATAAACAGAAACATTTCACCGGGGACGAAATTTATATGAATGCTGCTATCTGGAAGTCAATCCATATCCAAGGATTCCTTTGGATCATATTCTACCTGCTGGTCGCTTACTGAAATGAACACGAACCACAGACATGATCAAATCATCTACTGTACTGCACTGCAGTTGTTTTATTTGCAGACAAACATGTGTGTGAACAATGGTGATCAAACAACCAATGCATTCTGAAAACATATTGTTTGAAATAACGACCTGATGTAACCCATCCATCAACACGTGTGCCAGATCATTGATTTGCAATATGGTTGGAAGAATACTATGCAGTTAGAATTTGAACATGAACCACAAACATGATCAAATCATCTACAGTACTGTACTGCACTGCAGTTGTTTTATTTGCAGCCAAACATGTGTGTGAACAATGGTGATCAAACAACCAATGCATTCTGAAAACATATTGTTTGAAATAACGACCTGATGTAACCCATCCATCAACACGTGTGCCAGATCATTGCTTTGCAATATGGTTGGAAGAATACTATGCAGTTAGAATTTGAACATGAACCACCAACATGATCAAATCATCTACAGTACTGTACTGTAATGCAGTTGTTTTATTTGCAGGCAAACATTTGTGTGAACAATGGTGATCAAACAACCAATGCATTCTGAAAACATATTTTTTTGAAATAACGACCTGATGTAAACCATCCATCAACACGTGTGCCAGATCATTGATTTGCAATATGGTTGGAAGAATACTATGCAGTTAGAATTTGAACATGAACCACAAACATGATCAAATCATCTACAGTACTGTACTGTAATGCAGTTGTTTTATTTGCAGCCAAACATGTGTGTGAACAATGGTGATCAAACAACCAATGCATTCTGAAAACATATTGTTTGAAATAACGACCTGATGTAACCCATCCATCAACACGTGTGCCAGATCATTGATTTGCAATATGGTTGGAAGAATACTGTGCAGTTAGAATTTGAACATGAACCACAAACATGATCAAATCATCTACAGTACTGTACTGTAATGCAGTTGTTTTATTTGCAGGCAAACATTTGTGTGAACAATGGTGATCAAACAACCAATGCATTCGGAAAAACTTTTTTTTGACAACGACCTTTGGATGTAATCCACCCATCAACACGTATGCCAGATCATTGATTTGCAATATGGTTGGAAGAATACTATGCAGTTAGAATTTGAACATGAACCACATAAATGATCAACTCATCTACAGTACTGTACTGCACTGCAGTTGTTTTATTTGCAGCCAAACATGTGTGTGAACAATGGTGATCAAACAACCAATGCATTCTGAAAACATATTTTTTTGAAATAACGACCTGATGTAAACCATCCATCAACACGTGCTAGATCATTGATTTGCAATATCGTTGGAAGAATACTATGCAGTTAGAATTTGAACATGAACCACAAACATGATCAAATCATCTACAGTACTGTACTGTAATGCAGTTGTTTTATTTGCAGGCAAACATTTGTGTGAACAATGGTGATCAAACAACCAATGCATTCTGAAAACATATTTTTTTGAAATAACGACCTGATGTAACCCATTCATCAACACGTGTGCCAGATCATTGATTTGCAATATGGTTGGAAGAATACTATGCAGTTAGAATTTGAACATGAACCACGGAAATGATCAACTCATCTACTGTACTGTGTTGTACAGTAGTTGTTTTATTTGCAGGCAAACATTTGTGTAAACAATGGTGATCAAACAGCCAATGCATTCTGAAAACATATTTTTTTAATAACGACCTGATGTAACCCATCCATCAACACACGTGCCAGATCATTGATTTGCAATATGGTTGGAAGAATACTATGCAGTTAGAATTTGAACATGAACCACAAACATGATCAAACCATCTACAGTACTGTATTGCACTTGTTTTATTTGCACGCAACATTCATGTGAAAAATGATGATAAACCAATGATTGTTTTATATTGACAAGTATTATTGTTATATATTTGTTGTTTATCAAAATTGTTAACACACATTTGGTACATCTCATCCACTAAAACATCTGCCAGATCATTGATTTGCAATATGGCTGGAAGATTACTATGCAGTTAGAATTTGAAGAATGATTATCAAACAACTTATCAATACTGTACATGACACTATAATATATGTACAGTATAATGTACACTACTCTGATCATGGGGGTGCAGGTGATCGCACAAAGTTGTGCCGCTGAACTACAGTACTCGTACCGCTGCTCAAGCGAATGACGCCGCAAGCAAACTGATGTATATACAGTAGCACCAGGTGGTTCTGTCTTGATTCGATATATGGAACATGAAATGGAAAGTACAGTACAAGGACTATAGAATGTACAATTTAATGTATTGTATGTCTTTTGAGGGGATGAAACCCAAAATAATAAGCACAAGGGCTACAGAACTGCATACTGTACAGTATTTCTTTTGAGGTGATTACTGTAAACCCAAACAACTTGATTGGATGTGTTTTGACATTGCATTTGTTTCAAAGAACATTTTACAGTAGGGGGCGGTAGTCGTTTCGCAAATACACCTCAAATATGGAGGTGGTATGGTCACCACCGCCGCTCGATGATGCGGCGTGCACTGATCACTATCAGTTGCTTGGTATTGCTCCTGCATTGGGTGCAGGTGCAACATCCATGCAACGCGTGCTCCATTTGGGAGCAGTTGACTGTGAGACTGTGAAGGACTGTTACAAGAAAACATTGCAGCACTTTGCTGGCAATCCGTTTCGGCTTTCAAAACTCAACCAAGCCTTTTCGGTGCTCACACATGAGCAGAAGAGAAAAGTGTACGACTTGGAATTGATGCAGAAAGCCGCACTAGCAGCCACTTGTACTGTACTGTATTGCGTTTTGGGGATACAGTACAATGGAAGCTTATTACAGTAAGATGCAACAAATGCATTATGTTGAATTGTTGTTTCACTAAATCATCATCAGCCAAATACTGTACTGTAATCACTGAAAACAAAGGCAAGCAAAGAAACTTAACTACAGCACTGTGCAGTAAACAATGGTTGATTTCAATCTTGGGGCTATTGTACAACACAATTTGAAAGTATGGAGGCACTACAGTACTGTAAAGCAACAGCAGTTAGAATATTTCTGAATCATTGCAACAGCAACTAAGGTTTCCTTTTCAGCCCAAGATCATGCTCGCATCCGCAAAGCCAATGAAGACAAAACACTACAGGGTGGAAACGACAAGTCCGAACCTCCACTGCCAGCGCCAGAGTGTCCACCAGGGTCTGACGAGAGTGGCAATGAGGACGTAGATCAACCAGAGACAGAGAAGGACAAGATTGAACCATCGTCGTCGGACATATCGAAGCAGAAGCATTGCTACAAACTCGTGCTGCGGGATTCATGTCGCAAATTCCATATCAAAACCTACGGTTCTGAATCACTTGCATTGTTTGCTTGCGAGGAATTTCGCAAAATTGCTCGCAATATGCTGCAAGAGTTCGACATTTACAAGAAGAAACCAAAGGAACGTAAAGATTTTTTGGAAAGAGCTGGTTGTGACGAGAAGTTTCTGCTACCTAAGACATCCATTCAGAGTCAACATGATGCCGTAGTGCGGCGTTTGTGCAACGGTTTAGTATCTCATGTTGAGAAATCAGTGATGGACAAACTCATGGTCAAGCTTGGTGGTGATATGGATATGACTCGAATGTCTATCAAACCTACAGGGAAAGGGTTTTCGGCGACATACACAGGGACGCAAACTACGCTGCAGCAAAGTTTTCCTTCACTGCAAAAGGGATTTGCATGGCTCAAGGAACTGCTTGTGGCAGATAAGGTTCGGGTGGTGTTTCAGATATTGATTACTGTACTGTACTGTACTATATGATAGTACAGTAAGCTGTTAGAATATGATGATCATGCAGTTAGAATATGATACAGTAACTGTACTATACAGTAACCCTACAGTAATAACAAAGCCATCACAACCACCAGTCATTTGAGGACCAGTTTACAAAACATGTGCTGAACTGCACAGTATTTGGGATTTCAGTACAGTACTGTATTGGAGATATCTTTCTTGCACTATTGTATTTGCAATCCCCCTTGCAGGGTGGCAAAGTGCAGAAGTCTATCGAATCTCTCGCTTCGAGCAGCCGGGAAGCAGTTCAGGCAGAGCGGGCTATGGAAACGTTAGCTACAATGAAAGGCCACGAGCTGACTGAAATCGCAGCGGCTGAACCTTCGTCATCATCAGTGGTTAGTTCTGCCGAAGATGTTACTGCTCGATTTCTCCAACCATCCGAGAACAAAGCCAAGGTACCACTGTCCACTATCTTTGTGTACAAAGGGATTCTTGCCCGTTTGTCAGGATTGGTCAATACTGATGATTGTTCTCTAGGCATTCTTGCGGGCAAAGATTCAGTCGTCAGGGATGTGATCCTAGGGCCGTCAATAGAGTTTGTACTCAACCAAACAGAAGTGATGGACCGATGGAATACATATGAGTACGAAGTGCTTGGATTGTGCATCCTTGAGCATGTGAAGACACCAGAGTCTTATCAAAGTGATTTGATGAAATTGCCCAATCCAAACAAAAGAGACTTGCTTCTGCTCGCGAGTAATGCGGGCGCTCAACCAACAGCATGGATATATCAGCAGTGCGCGAAACATGATGACCAAGAGGTTCCTTTCTCTCTCGTATCACTACAAACCGGACGTGGTCGAGGAAAAGATGAAATCTTCACTGTGGTTCATGCCAACAATGTCGGTGTTGAATTTCAAGATCAGGCAGGGTTACCTTTTCCAAAGGAGTGCTGTAGTACTGAAGGATGTTTTGATGTACAGTACAGTGCCGTATATCAGGGCCAATCTCTACAATTTCACAGTACTGTATCATGAAAACTTTGCAGTTAGAATACAATACTGTACATACGGAAATTGGACCATGGTGCATTTTTCCGAAGGATTGCATATATTGTTTATTAATGCACTATATATTACACACTGAGTGTACAGTAGTACAATACAGTACTGTACTTTAGAAAGTTTTGATGTACACTGTAGTAGGGTCGTGTGGTTTCCAACTTCTGTTTGTAGCTTCACAGTATCATGAAACCTTTGCAGTTAGAATACATACGGAATTGGAACTGTACATCACAATACAGTCACTGTACTGTACAGTATGGGGTATTTGTCCGAAGAATTGCATACTGTATATTGTTCATTAATGCACTATAGCCACTGTACAGTAGTCAACACAGTATTGTAAAAGGATTTGATGTACACTGCAGTAGGGTTGTGTGGTTTCCAACTTCTGTTCGTAGCTTCACAGTATCATGAAATTTTTGCAGTTAGAATACATACGGAATTGGAACTGTACATCACAATACAGTCACTGTACTGTACAGTATGGGGTATTTGTCCGAAGAATTGCATACTGTATATTGTTCATTAATGCACTATAGCCACTGTACAGTAGTCAACACAGTATTGTAAAAGGATTTGATGTACACTGCAGTAGGGTTGTGTGGTTTCCAACTTCTTTGTAGCTTCACAGTATCATGAAACAGTTAGAATACATACGGAATTGGAACTGTACATCACAATACAGTCACTGTACTGTACAGTATGGGGTATTTGTTTGCATACTGTATATTGTTCATTAATGCACTATAGCCACTGTACAGTAGTCAACACAGTATTGTAAAAGGATTTGATGTACACTGCAGTATCATGAAACTTTTGCAGTTAGAATACATACGGAATTGGAACTGTACATCACAATACAGTCACTGTACTGTACAGTATGGGGTATTTGTCCGAAGGATTGCATACTGTATATTGTTCATTAATGCACTATAGCCACTGTACAGTAGTCAACACAGTATTGTAAAAGGATTTGATGTACACTGCAGTAGGGTTGTGTGGTTTCCAACTTCTGTTCGTAGCTTCACAGTATCATGAAACTTTTGCAGTTAGAATGCGTATTGCTTATGTGATGTCAAACAACCATTTTAGCGCTTTCACTCCAACTTACAATACAGTATGCTGCACAATAATGTACAGTACAATACCGTAGTACTGTACTAGCATGCAGTAGACAGGTACTCTCCTATGTATGCCATATAGTACACTGCAGTACTGTATGCAATAATTATCGGAACGTTGCTGTCCTGCGAGGTGTCTGCATTGGTGCAAAATGCCGTTATGCAACAAATCGCAGCAGCTACCAAGCAGCAGAACGAGAAAATGGTTCGCAAAAACCATGCTACTTTTGTGAAAAAGCCAGTTCCTGCTGATGGCCTTTGTTGCTACCATAGCGTCTTGGCCAATCTGAAATATGACACCTGGTGTAAAATACCCCGTCATTCCAGTGGCTATGCCAAAAACAATCGCACTGTAAAACGAGAGGAAGAAAATGCCACAGAACTACGGGAGTTGGCACTATCTCTTACCCCTGGACATGACGAATTGCTTCAGCAACTTGCTGATCGAGTGTCTGAACGATGTTACGTTGATATCGTGGAATTATCATGGCTCGGGCAAGTTTTGAATCTGGCAATTCGATGCACGATTTCAGATGAGGCCTGGTTTGCCAACCGGCACAACATTTTTGTGCAGTTAGAATATGTTTGTGACCACCAACATTTGACATGCATCGTTTCCTATGATTCCATTCGCTTATAATATATATATATATAATGAAAAACATCAACGAGCTCCATCAGCGATATACAATGAAAAACACATGCAACCAATACTGATGCAAATGACTTCTTGACTGTTTCGAGTACGGCAATGAAAGTACAGATAGTACAATACAGTACATACCAACACAGTACAGCACTTCCTGTACAGTACTGAAATTCAGCTGGTTCATTGCTCCTGTGAGGTCTTCGAATGGATGAGCTCTACTACCATGAATTTACAGCAGGATGCTATCTATGGTAAAGATCGTGAACCTGATGTGCATCTTTTTTTCTCATGGATTCTCAACGAAGACACCCAGGTCAAATTTACACATTATGAGGTGCTACGATATGTTGATCCAGAGGGTGAACAACCAGCACCGTGTGATGTGACTATGTTGTTGCCAGTCAAGGTTCCGTTTCATCCCCTTACTTCAGCCGATTTGCTTTATGACGAATTTCCCATACACCTGCTCCAAGACACAGAACAAGCAGCTGAACAACCACAAAACCAGTTGGAAAACTATGGGCAGCAAACAGCTGACCAGAAACACCACGAGAAATCAGATGCCAGCCCGACAGAGCCACAACAAGGTGGAGCAGCACCAGCACCAGAGCAGGTTGAACAACATGGGGAAACATCCCCAACAGATCAGCACAACGCAGAACCAGAAGCCAGCAAGGCAGAAGACACATCTCCAAAAGCATTGCCTGCGGAGAAGGCAGAGCATACATCTCAGCTTCCAAGCAACACAGCAGAAGCCAGCCCGACAGAGCCACAACAAGGTGGAGCAGCACCAGCACCAGAGCAGGTTGAACAACATGGGGAAACATCCCCAACAGATCAGCACAACGCAGAACCAGAAGCCAGCAAGGCAGAAGACACATCTCCAAAAGCATTGCCTGCGGAGAAGGCAGAGCATACATCTCAGCTTCCAAGCAACACAGCAGAAGCCAGCCCGACAGAGCCACAACAAGGTGGAGCAGCACCAGCACCAGAGCAGGTTGAACAACATGGGGAAACATCCCCAACAGATCAGCACAACGCAGAACCAGAAGCCAGCAAGGCAGAAGACACATCTCCAAAAGCATTGCCTGCGGAGAAGGCAGAGCATACATCTCAGCTTCCAAGCAACACAGCAGAAGCCAGCCCGACAGAGCCACAACAAGGTGGAGCAGCACCAGCACCAGAGCAGGTTGAACAACATGGGGAAACATCCTCAACAGATCAGCACAACGCAGAACCAGAAGCCAGCAAGGCAGAAGACACATCTCCAAAAGCATTGCCTGCGGAGAAGGCAGAGCATACATCTCAACTTCCGAGCAACACAGCAGAAGCCAGCCCGACAGAGCCACAACAAGGTGGAGCAGCACCAGCACCAGAGCAGGTTGAACAACATGGGGAAACATCCTCAACAGATCAGCACAACGCAGAACCAGAAGCCAGCAAGGCAGAAGACACATCTCCAAAAGCATTGCCTGCGGAGAAGGCAGAGCATACATCTCAGCTTTCGAGCAACACAGCAGAAGCAAGCCCGACAGAGCCACAACAAGGTGGAGCAGCACCAGCACCAGAGCATGTTGAACAACATGGGGAAACATCCCCAACATATCAGCACAACGCAGAACCAGAAGCCAGCAAGGCAGAAGACACATCTCCAAAAGCATTGCCTGCGGAGAAGGCAGAGCATACATCTCAGCTTTCGAGCAACACAGCAGAAGCAAGCCCGACAGAGCCACAACAAGGTGGAGCAGCACCAGCACCAGAGCATGTTGAACAACATGGGGAAACATCCCCAACATATCAGCACAACGCAGAACCAGAAGCCAGCAAGGCAGAAGACACATCTCCAAAAGCATTGCCTGCGGAGAAGGCAGAGCATACATCTCAGCTTTCGAGCAACACAGCAGAAGCAAGCCCGACAGAGCCACAACAAGGTGGAGCAGCACCAGCACCAGAGCATGTTGAACAACATGGGGAAACATCCCCAACATATCAGCACAACGCAGAACCAGAAGCCAGCAAGGCAGAAGACACATCTCCAAAAGCATTGCCTGCGGAGAAGGCAGAGCATACATCTCAGCTTTCGAGCAACACAGCAGAAGCAAGCCCGACAGAGCCACAACAAGGTGGAGCAGCACCAGCACCAGAGCATGTTGAACAACATGGGGAAACATCCCCAACAGATCAGCACAACGCAGAACCAGAAGCCAGCAAGGCAAAAGACACCCCTCCACAGCAGGATAGGGATGGCATGGTGCATGCTGTCAGGATGGCATCCGAAGTCTTTGACAAAATAGTTCAATGTCAACAGTCTGGAATCTCTTCTTGGATTTTCACTTGGAAACCCAACATGAAAAATTCACAGACTTGTGTGCTTTGTGGAGTCCGGTCAACACCGTGTTCTTGGTCAGTGTACCATTTCTGCGGTTAAAGTCATTGACACCTTCGGTGATTTGCGGAGCTCAAATGCCTTCCAGAACGCATCTACACAGCTGAAGGCAACGTGGCGAACACGTGCCTTTGTCGGCACAAACGTGTGTGTGAACAAATTTTTTGGTTGAAATTTACTGTATTGTACTAGCATTTTTGGGGCCTAGTGATGCAGTTAGAATTTGTGATGTGGGTTTCCATATGTTTTCCATCATCATTTACTGTACCATAGAATACAAAATGGTGTCAACCAGGGGTTACATCACGGAAAACATGAATACAAATGAATTTCAATGTGAACATATACAGTACAATATACAGTACTGTACAGTATTGTTTTTCGGATTGAACATTATCAATATCCATGGGTGTAATCATGCAGATAGAATATGAGACAAATGTGATATGGATTTCCATATGTTTCACATCATCATTTACAGTACAGTACATATTGTAATGGAGTCCACATTACTCACAGCATTTGAATCAGGGGTCACATCACGGAAAACATGAATACAAATGGATTTCAGTGTGAACATAAACTGTATACTGTACTGTACAGTATTGTTTTTCGGATTGAAAATTATCAATATCCATGGGTGTAATCATGCAGTTAGAATATGATACAAATGTGATATGGGTTTCCATATGTTTCACATCATCATTTACAGTACAGTACATATTGTACTGTAATGGAGTCCACATTACTCACAGCAATTGAATCAGGGGTCACATCACGGAAAACATGAATACAAATGGATTTCAGTGTGAACATATATACTGTACAGTATTGTTTTTCGGGTTGAACATTATCAATATCCATGGGTGCAATCATGCAGTTAGAATATGATACAAATGGGATATGTGTTTCCATATGTTTCCTATCATCATTTACAGTACAGTACATAATGAAGTCCACATTACTGACAACATTTGAACCGGGGATCACATCACGGAAAGCATGAATCCAAATGGATTTCAATGTGAACATATATACTATACAGTACTGTACTGTTTTTCAGGTTGAAAATCATCAATATCCATGGGGCGTAATCATGCAGTTAGAATATGATACACATGGGATATGGGTTTCCATATGTATCCCATCATCATTTACAATACAGTACATACTGTAATGGAGTCCACATTATTCACAGCATTTGAACCAGGGGTCTTTTCAAAACACACCATTACCATACGTTATATCGAAGCACATTGGCTCCGGCTCTCGCTCATTGGCATTTGCTCAATCGATCCTACCCTTCTGTGGGACCTTGTTCTTGCAGTACAGAGCTACAGCTCCTACTTCGTGAGGATCATGATTAGGCCTCCTGTTCCTCTACCTCTAGAAGTGATTCGTGAGCGGGGGTTGCCACATATGAGTGCCGATACAGGCATTCGAAACCCCGGTAATCCAACAAACCGTTTCATCGATTCCTTGGGTACGAAGAGAAAAGTTAATTGGGACAGCCCAGTGGTCCGAAGGACGTGGATCATTCGAGATACGAATCCGGAGTGGGTTTCCCCACAGTTTAACCGTACACCTCCTCGGGGTGGAAGCTATTTGCCAGCTGCAAAAAAATGCAAGACTGAGCATGATTCAGAGAGAAGCCAGAGTTCTGGCAGCAAAAGCAGCAGCCAGAGCACCGGCAGTAAAGTTATGACACTTGATGATAGAATCAAGCGGCTTCTTGGAGGTGCTTAATCTCAGGGGAGATCAATTCTTGTGAGCAATCTGTATCGTAATTATTGTGTAATATTGTAGGTACTGTATTCAATACAATAATGCTACTGTATGTATGTTCTATACTGTATTGTACATTACAGCACTAGGTTTGTGGCTGAGCATTGAAAAACCCAGCAACTCCATTCAATTGTGTGTGAAGTATCCGCTCATGGGCAGCTGACACTGTGGTTTTTGTCGGCTGACTAGTGGCTGGAGGTGACTGAAACCTGTTCACTTTCCCACTGGTTTTTAGGAGCAGCAGAAATTTGGTCACATACATTACTGTACTGTACAGCAGTTGCACAATCCTTTTGCATTCAGCCGCTTTCAAAAGAACCAAGGGGGGGGGCTGATCTGGATACAGTACAGTACTTGCACTGCCATGAAGTTTCCAACTGGATATGGTACTGTGCAATCCTTTTTTTGTAAATCCACGAAAGTACAGTACTATACGGTAAAGAACATCAAGTTTTTTATTGTGCTTCTGTACTGTATACAGTATACAGTAGTACAGTACTGTACAGTAACGATACTTTTGTATACTTTTGTACAGTATATATGTTTGCTGTTTCAATGCGGTATTGGGGGATTCAATGCAGTTAGAATATATGGCAACATATTGTACAGTATACTTTACATCATCTCTACATGAATGGTCATGTCCGTATCTCACTGGTATGATTGTAAAACCATAATCCTGAAGGATACGGTTCATTTTGTGACTCACTGAGGCGTTACGAAGGACAAGAAACTCCTGTACCTCTGGAGACTGGAAGCGATTAATGTGTTTGCATCACCTATGCTGGCGCAGACATGGAAGGGAAAAACAACACTTGTACGACGCAGTGACATGGTGACTTTCAGTGGAAACATTCCAGAGATGAGCCTACAAGCAACCACCGAATTTTTCGTGAACCGACTATCTAGCAACGACAAGAAGAAACTAGCTGCAACATTGAGGTCTTTGAATGGCAAAACTATCAAAATTGGCACAACCTGCAGCGGCACTGATGTTATCGTGCCAGTTATATCCTGTACATTCGCTGCGTTGTCTCGCATGTTCAACGTAGCTCGCCAAGATACTGTAAAGATAAGTGCATTGTGTTTTCCATTACTGTACTGTATACTGTACACTACTTACTATACTGTACTGTAACTGTTTTCGTTTTAAATTAATGTACAGTACTGGGGAAGTAGTGCAGATAGAATATGTATGCACATACAATGTTGCATCATGTTACCACTGTGCTTGCCACCACCACAGGTATCCATCTATGCTGAGCACGTATTCAGTGTCGAGAGTGTAGACTCGAAACGGAAATTCATCATGGCCGCTCACGGACGGGACATGCATCTCTTTGGTGATGTAGCAATCTTTGCGGCCGAGAATGTCGATTCCAACCACTACTGTTACACATGTGAACAATCTCATCCTGTCCCCACTTCTGTTGATATTTTGGCAACTGGTCCATCCTGCAAGAGTCTCAGTTTGATGTTTGCTCAGCGCGATGAGTACAAAGACTGTTTCTTGTCTCGACTTACAGTATACAGTACTGTACAATGTGTTTACTGTATGTTTTCCCACTAGAGTTTACAGTACAGTACAGTAAACAGTAGCATTACAGTACAATATACTGTACAGTACAGTAATTTGATATATATACAGTACTGTACTGTACATTGCCCTCATGACAAATGTTTTTACACTCGGTAGTGTTATTGTAATGGTTCAACAAAATATGGTTCAACCTTTGATTCTTTTGAACCATGCCACCACACCAAAGGTTACATTGATGGAACGGGATGCTCTGGATTTACCTACAAACATGGGGTGAAGGATGCAGTAGAAAGAACATCACCGGCCGTTGTCATGTTCGAGAATGTGACTCCTATTGCTGATCAACGGAAAGATTCTTATGGCAACAAAATGCCACCTGCTGTTGAGGTCAGAACGGGTCAAAAATTCAATTATTGTTTTGATACAAAGATACAAACTCTAGTACAGTATGTTGATAGCAATCACTGCATCCGACTGAAATTCTATCTGCTCATCATTGACAATGCCATACAAGGAATAAATTACGTACTGTACAACCAATTACAGTACTGTATTCTGTATACATTATACAATCTGTTCAAACTGCAGTACCCTTCAGGCATTGATTGCAGATCTCAACAGCCTTGGGTATGTTTTCCAATATTCAAAACTGGATGCCAAAAACTACCTGTTGACACAGCGGAGAAACCGTGTCTACGGCCTTGGTGATTTAAATGAAGGGCAAGACATCACTGCTTTTCGAGAGAATATGCGTACAACACTGTTGGCATTGTCATCAGACATTAGGTTTCCGTTCGAAACAGTTTTTGACCAATCTCTTCCTAGAACAACATTGCGGGGAAATGCCCAAGCGAAAGTGGAGGAAGCAATTGCAAAAAACGTGCTTGAGAACCAGTCAGGGAACCTCTTTATTGACACGTCAACATCTGCGCAACGGCAGGCAGAGTGTGCTATAGGGGTTGCCACCTGTATTCGCCCTTCTCATCCCATATGGAGTGTGCAGCTATCTAGGTACTTGACGGTGGCAGAGATGTTTCGCTGTCAGGGACTTTGGGAAGGTGATTTCCAGCACCCACAGGCTATCAGGGACGTCATGAAAGATCCAGCGCAAGCTCAAGATCTCGCGGGCAATGCGTTTGCGAGTACATGTGCGCAAGCACAGCTCTTGGCAAGCCTAGTCAACGCATGTGGATGGTATCGAGTTCAAAGCCCGAAAAGTGAAGAGGAATCATCAGTGCAACAGTTTGGTTTCCGACATTCATTGAGTTCAGGCTCCATTGGGTTTGATGATTCCAACACCAGTGAGGCTGAGTCTACCCAGAGCAAGCCACTTCAGCAACCAAAGAATCCTTCAATAGACCAGTTTTTGATTCCTGAGCCTCCACACAAGAGAAGACGTTTCCTCCAAGCACCAGCTGCGAAACCATTCCAGGCCGGTTCTTTTTACAGTACAGTAACGGAATTTACAATTCCCACCACAATGAGAGTGCAGATAGAATATATATAATACTGTATGTTACAAATACAGTACAGTACAAAACTGTAATCTGTATGTTTGAACAAACTGTACTTGGTTACAGTATACAGTAGTACTGGACAGTACTGTACAAATTTTTGTTTCTATGCGGTAGTGAACCAATCATTTTCACTGGCCAGGAAACCTCTACCGACATGACTGACGAGCAGAAGCAAATCTTCTGGGACCACTTTAAGGTGCTTGATGAGAACCGTGTGAAATTTCACAAGCCACCGGCAAACTGGAAACCACCAGACGTACGTGACATGAGTGACAAGGAATTGCAAGCATATTGGGATGCCTTTCGCCACATCATGACAAAAGTATCAAATGCATCACAACAAGAACAGCCTGATTCAAGCCAAGAGGATGAAGACAAAAGGATTGTTCTCGCTGACCATGACCAACTAGATATTGCACAACAACATGATCAGCATGATGCATGTGCTTCAGAACCACCAGCCAAACGAGTATGCGTACGTGTCAAGGGCAAGACCAATCCTGCTATTGTGGATGAGCGTAGCGCTGCAAGGCTTCAGAAGCTCTTGGTATCCAAAACCAAGCAACGAAAGGAAAAACCCAACGCCGTGCAAAAGCGTAACTACAAGCAATCAGCCAAAGTTTCCCGGGAAGGGAAGCGCTCCTGCATATCGATTTGGGCAAAAGTTCAGCTCTTCAAAGAAACTCGGATATCGATTTATATACTGTATTGTAAATCATTTATTGACAAAAATGCTTTTGTAGCTACAATGCTGTAAATCATTTATTGGACGTCAATCCATATCCATGGATTCCTTTGGATCATATTCTAACTGCAGGTCGCTTCCTGTAGTTACAAGCAAATTCATTATCCGGAAACACATCACATGTACAGTAGGCGATAGATTTGAATTGAACCCAGCTTGTCTACCCTGACGCTGCTAAGGAGTTCGAGAAACTACGAGAAGATGGGACGATCAAGTTTCCGGAAAAGCACTTCCACCAAACTAGAAGGAAGGCTGGTGCCTATCAAGGGTGTTTCTCGAAATCACATTGGGGCCACAAAAGAATTGCTCACAAATGGGATCTATTTTGTGAAATTGCTCCACGCCAAGCAAAAATCATGAGTGAGATCCCGAATCACCTGAAGCGTGTATTGGGCATTGAGGAGCTCAAGCATAACAATAGCAAGTACAAGATGGAGAATGGTTCTCACCAAATACCAAAACCAATGATGGAAGCCATGGAAAATATCCTTATGGAGAGAATCCATCTAGGAGAAGAAGTGACAATTGGTTTCTGCGCATCGGTGTTAGCCAAGATGGTTGACGTTTGGAATGAAAACATAGAAAAATTGAAACCCGAAGTTGAACATTTTGTTGGTCAGAACCTGTTGAAAGAACAAGATCAACAAATGCCTGATGATGTGACTGAGTCAGAGATTGGTGTCAGACAGAAGCATGCTACAGAAGGACTTGAGGCAGTGCTGCGGTCCTTACGGCCAATCGTAGCGAAGGAAAATTACAAGTCACTTGAGATTCTTAGCCGCAATACTGTACAGTGGGAAATAGTGCCGATAAAGATGCAGTATTGCAAGATGATACAACATATGTTTTTGTTTGTTTTTTCTGGATGAAACTTCATGAGGAACTACTGTGCAGCATGGGTACTATTGTGCAGATAGAATATATATACAGTATATATATATATACAGTATATACTGTAGTGATTTCTACAAATCAAACATCGAAATGAATTTGTTCATATTTGGATATTTTGGACATCATTTATGTATGCATGACTGTACTATACAGTGCAACAATACAGTAATTACTTTAGATTACAGTATATACTGTATATCTTCGGCTCCGATCATGCTGAGGAAGTGCGCACATAGACTTGCTGGAAAACTCGGTCTCAGGGGCTCGGCAGTTTCAAAACAAACTCGGCACTTGCCATATGATGCTGCATCGATGGCAGTGGTGAGGGATTGGGTCGCGATGATGATTCATGAAAAGCAAATACATCCCAAGTTGATATGTCATTTTGACCAAGTCTGGACTGTACACAATGAGCCTGCAAAGCGAGTGCTCTTTAAGCCCCAAGAATCCAAAGGAGTTCATGCCAAGGAGTTTGCCAATAAGCCTTCGATTCAAAAAATGCTGGAATCAATAAGAGCTGCATTGTCACTACCACCCATGTATCCATCAACTGGTGAAAAGAAAAGTGGCCCGAAGATCCCGAACCTGTGCGCACAGAGCACGTTGGTGCCCGTGGAGTACCAACGTCAATCCCGTACAACGACTACGCTGAGCTTTAGCGATGGGACACTCGGGGCTGCCTACATCACAGCATCATCTACGGCAATGTCAGATGCTTAGGATTTTCATACTACAGTACAATCTAAAATACGATGGTATGGGGGTTTGGATGCAGTTAGAATTTAGATCAACTCAACCCACACGAAGATGAGTGCATACATCTTAAAGTAATGCGGGGTTTCCTTAAAGGAAGGTACCACAAAACTTCGCAGAAAAAAAACAATATTGTACAGTATATTATTTTAGCATTGGAACCAATGGTTTTGGTGTACCATCATGTAAGGAAACCTCCACATCTGAAAGATTCTGATTGTAATTTGGTCATCACTTTGGATATGTTTTGGCAAACATTATGTGTTCACATTATCACTACTGTACAGTAATCTTTTCTGAACAATCTAAAATACGATGGTATGGGGGTTTGGATGCAGTTAGAATTTAGATCAACTCAACCCACCCGAAGATGAGTGCATACATCTTAAAGTATTGAGGGGTTTCCTTAAAGGAAGGTACCACAAAACTCCGCAGAAAAAAAACAATATTGTACAGTATATTATTTTAGCATTGGAACCAATGGTTTTGGTGTACCACCATGTAAGGAAACCTTCACATCTGAAAGATTCTGATTGTAATCTGGTCATCACTTTGGATATGTTTTGGCAAACATTATGTATTCACATTATCACTAATCTTTTCTGAACAATCTAAAATACGATGGTATGGGGGTTTGGATGCAGTTAGAATTTAGATCAACTCAACCCACCCGAAGATGAGTGCATACATCTTAAAGTATTGAGGGGTTTCCTTAAAGGAAGGTACCACAAAACTCCGCAGAAAAAAACAATATTGTACAGTATATTATTTTAGCATTGGAACCAATGGTTTTGGTGTACCACCATGTAAGGAAACCTTCACATCTGAAAGATTCTGATTGTAATCTGGTCATCACTTTGGATATGTTTTGGCAAACATTATGTATTCACATTATCACTAATCTTTTCTGAACAATCTAAAATACGATGGTATGGGGGTTTGGATGCAGTTAGAATTTAGATCAACTCAACCCACCCGAAGATGAGTGCATACATCTTAAAGTATTGAGGGGTTTCCTTAAAGGAAGGTACCACAAAACTCCGCAGAAAAAAACAATATTGTACAGTATATTATTTTAGCATTGGAACCAATGGTTTTGGTGTACCACCATGTAAGGAAACCTCCACATCTGAAAGATTCTGATTGTAATCTGGTCATCACTTTGGATATGTTTTGGCAAACATTATGTATTCACATTATCACTAATCTTTTCTGAACAATCTAAAATACGATGGTATGGGGATTTGGATGCAGTTAGAATTTAGATCAACTCAACCCACCCGAAGATGAGTGCATACATCTTAAAGTATTGAGGGGTTTCCTTAAAGGAAGGTACCACAAAACTCCGCAGAAAAAAACAATATTGTACAGTATATTATTTTAGCATTGGAACCAATGGTTTTGGTGTACCATCATTTAAGGAAACCTCCACATCTGAAAGATTCTGATTGTAATCTGGTCATCACTTTGGATATGTTTTGGCAAACATTATGTATTCACATTATTACTACTGTAATCTTTTCTGAACAATCTAAAATACGATGGTATGGGGGTTTGGATGCAGTTAGAATTTATATCAACTCAACCCAGCCGAAGATGAGTGCATACATCTTAAAGTAATGCGGGGTTTCCTTAAAGGAAGGTACCACAAAACTTCGCAGAAAAAACAATATTGTATATTATTTTAGCATTGGAACCGATGGTTTTGGTGTACCATCATGTAAGGAAACCTCCACATCTGAAAGATTCTGATTGTAATCTGGTCATCACTTTGGATATGTTTTGGCAAACATTATGTGTTCACATTATCACTACTGTACAGTAATCTTTTCTGAACAATCTAAAATACGATGGTATGGGGGTTTGGATGCAGTTAGAATTTAGATCAACTCAACCCAGCCGAAGATGAGTGCATACATCTTAAAGTATTGAGGGGTTTCCTTAAAGGAAGGTACCACAAAACTTCGCAAAAAAACAATATTGTATATTATTTTAGCATTGGAACCGATGGTTTTGGTGTACCACCATGTAAGGAAACCTCCACATCTGAAAGATTCTGATTGTAATCTGGTCATCACTTTGGATATGTTTTGGCAAACATTATGTGTTCACATTATCACTGATCTTTTCTGAACAATCTAAAATACGATGGTATGGGGGGTTTGGATGCAGTTAGAATTTATATCAACTCAACCCAGCCGAAGATATTAAAGTATTGAGGTGTTGCCTTAAAGGGAAGTACCACAAAACATCGCAGGAAAAACAGTAACGTACAGTATATTATTTTAGCATTGACACTGTTGGCTTCTGTGTTACAATATGTACCACCATGTAAGGAAACCTCCACATCTGAAAGATGTTGATCGTCCTGCACTGTAATTATAATTATTTCATCATTGTGGATATTTACTGTACAATATTGCAAAACATATCATCATTTGTTAACATTATCATTGAACTTTTCTGATGAACTACAATACGATGGTATGGGGGTTTGAGTGCAGTTAGAATTTCTCCCTTAGTTGGTTTTCTTAGGTCGGAGAGTGTGGCAAAGAAGATGAACGATGAACTCAAAGGTGTGCTCCACATATCCCTACATCATCTTGCATGCCACAGTCATATGTGGAACTCGGATACACTATGTCATTACCTAGACTTTCTCAAATTCGAAATTCACCGGAGAAGGGTTGCTTTGGGACTTCGATTTGAAGATCGAGCGCTGGTTTTGTGTGATGCTGCAGCTGTTCATTCGACAGCATTTTATCAAAAAATTAGAGAACGTTTCGAAAGAGAAAGCAACAGCATTTTGATACATGGTGGCACAGTGATCAGTGACGGCAGCACCCCCACCCGCCCGACAATCCCGGGCGGGTGGGGGGCTGCCGGAGGACCAAACGACGCATTTCATCAGTGGTTCCATTTCCTACGTCGTGGATGGATGAGGGTAGCAACAGGCATGGCTTCAAGCACCAAGATCCGCAAAGCGCTGGCTGACTTAGATTTGTCAGTGGATGGGAACACGCGAATGACGTTGCTCACTTCTGCTTCAGTAAGCATTTCAGTACAGTATGTTACAGTACTCAAATATTGTATCATAAAGCTGGGGTTTCCATGCAGATAGAATATGGTGTTAAACAACAACCACCACAACAAAAAATGTCACCAAATGGTGTTGGTTTCAAATTAGTTGACTATGGAAAATTATTGGATGATCCTATCTGATTGCATGTTCCTACAGTGTTCATTTTTTGCTGGTTTCTACTGTGCTGTCATACCAAACACACAAGGTTGACTATGGAAAATTCTATCAGAGCTGATGCATGGGCATTATCCAGGCTGAAGGAATATCAGTCTGGCAAATTGATTCTATGGAGCTGGGTTACCAGAGGCTATGTAACCATGGAACAGGTGGCCGAGTGGTACTTTGACTCCGATGTTGATGCTGCCACCACCGCATTGTCTTCAACCCGTGGTGAAATGAGAAAACTATGCGATGTAGATGAAATACCACATGTGGACACTAGTGAGGAACTAGCTGATTTCAAGCGAGCAGAATCCACAAAGTTTGGTGGAGAAAAGTTTTGCACATGGGCAATTCAAGATCTTGAACATCAAGAACTACCACCCATACATCTACCTGCTTGGTTCCGTAATCCCATTGACAAAGCTGTTATTCGTTGGCAAACGGAGTCAAGGGCATGGGAGAAACAGAGAGAAGATAGGCTACTACAAGGAAAGTGCAATTTTCCACCAAAGAAACAGAAAGCTTTTGAGGAATGGAGTAAAACCCAAGCACGATCCATCGTACTCGACAAAAAACGTCAGGCTCAGGTTGTCAACGTGGCTAACAAGTCCATTGCTAGCCTCAAAAAACACTGTGTGCTGATTGTGCTTCACATGTCGCGTGAAGCAGAAGAGTTGAGAATCAAATCTGGGTCGGGAAAATTGTGGAAGCTTCAGCTCCTTGAATGTTCCGCGCAGCCTGATGAAGCCGTACCCGAAGAGATCGATGACTTTCAAGAAGGACTGCAATACAGTACAGCACTGTATAAAAACAATAGCAGTAGAGTACTGTACAGTATAGAACATGTGTGTTGGTTCCTCCTATATATTCAAACTGCTAGTTTCTCACAGTATACACTGTAGTAATTCAATTTGTTTCAACGTCAAATGAATCGGATTTCAGAATTTGACACTTTTAGTTTTTTGTTTAAATATCTTATTTAAAAATAGCTGTGGTCATGCAGTTAGAATTTATTTTCCACAGGAGACCTTGGTCAAAAACAATAGCAGTAGAGTACTGTACAGTATAGAACATGTGTGTTGGTTCCCCCTATATATTCAAACTGCTAGTTTCTCACAGTATACACTGTAGTAATTCAATTTGTTTCAACGTCAAATGAATTGGATTTCAGAATTTGACACTTTTAGTTTTTTTGTTTAAATGTCTTATTTAAAAATAGCTGGGGTCATGCAGTTAGAATATATTTTCCACAGGAGACCTTGGTCATGAACCAGATGACCATTGCGCTGAAGATCATGGTGATGAAATTGCGCTTGAGGATGCGATTGCTGATGGCATGCATGTGCATGATGGTGTGATGAGTGAACACGATGGTGATGCGCCCTTTCACGAAGACATTGACAAATGGCTGCTCATATGTGACACCGAATCTGAGGGTGAGCCTGAGCCGTTGCCAGAACAAAAACTTTTTGGCAAGGCATGTGTCCGAGTTCGGGCAGTTGAGTCACAGCCAGAATTTCAACGGCTCAAAGATTTGGGTCTTGCTGTTCGTCCTGAGGGTTGTACTTTAGGAATACATCCCGCCAATCGTGTTTGGCGATCATCTAGTGCTAGCTCTTCGCATTTTAGTCGATCATTTGACGGATCGTCAGGAAGGAATTCGTGGCAAGCACTTCTACGCGTAGTGGAAATGATGCTTGAATCATATCTTGATACAAATCCAAAAGACAAGCATGTGAAAGCGCAGCTTGCACAAATCAAGAAGTTGCGTGCTGAAGAACCAGAGCACAAGGATTAGGCACCATACGCTTAAAGATTACTGTACAGTACATAGTACAAACTACAGTAAGATTTTGTTTTTTTGGTTTGATTCAATGAGTCTTTGAAACCATGCATTAGCTAGAACTCAGCATTCTTTTTGTTTCATGCAAAAGCCTTGGATCCACAGTGCTCGTGCGATGATTTCCTATCTGAAGTGAAACAGCATAAGGAGTCGTTGTTTGACTGCAAAATATACAATACTGATATTCTTCATAGTACAAAACCAAATCATTGAATTTATTCAATTCCAATGGTTATTGTGATGGTTTACCGTATCAATATGCATTAGCTGTGCACTTTGGAGTGCAATGCACAGTACAATATCGGGCAATACACTACTTACACGTTTTGTACAGCACATCATAAAATCAAAGACATCGATCGCGGGAAGAAAAATACTGTACTGAGCTGTTGGGCAAATGGTGTTCATGCAGAATGCCGCTTTTGTGGAGAAGAACCTTATATTGGAGTCCATTGCCAACTCGAGAGTATTACCCCAAGCAAGCAATGGTGCCAATTTGATGAGGCTTCAGTGGTCCCGCTTATGGGTGTATATAATCAATTATGTACTGTAAACAACTCGAAGGGAAGTCGGTGAACAAGGTTTTGGATGGTTCGGGAAATTCTAACTGCATTTGGTTTTTTTTCCAAAATCCCATATTCTAACTATGAGATTTTTTTTAAAATGATTTTAGCAAATTCTATCTATTTTACAAAAAATCCATATTCTAACTGCCAGTCGGTTATAGTATATAAGTATATCTTATTGGAATGCTTGTAGCATGCAAGACTGTTTTCAATCCAAACCACTGCAACCACAACTTGAATAGCACAACCTTTGGCGTGGCTTGCCTCAGCTTTTCTTGTTTAAAATGAATGGAACATCAATTCAAATTTAGAACACCTGACACTCAAACCTCTACTCTATTTTTTAGGCGTCCTGTGTGTACCTAAGCTGAAATGAACCACATGAGTGACCCAACACCCCAGCCCACCCACAAGGGTAGCATTGCCCGGTGCTCAAGGTCTCCGACAAAGATGTGGTGATGATGTGTGATGTCACAGGGTCAGTGCAACACATATGCATAGTCTGCATGGTCTGGTGTTTCTGAGCTGCTCAGTGAGAAAACAAATCTAGGCGCCCAGATTTTATATAGAATGGGCTAACGCCCTGGTGCCGCCGACCCCCCCATTAAGGGGGGGCGAGGCAGGGGTCGGCGGAGAGTCACACACATATATCGCCCAGTTGACCGGTGCGATGACTATATAGTCAAGCTTACACAAGATCTGGTTTTAGTGTTTCATTCTTGTTACCCTCTTGGCATTTATGTTTCATTCTTGTTACCCTCTTGGCATGTAGCTGTAAGAGTTGTTGCCTTGGAGGCCTGCGGAAGCGTTTGGAGGGTTTGAGGCCGGGCAAACGGCAGTCTTGAACCTCCTGAAAAACAGATGGCGGGGGCATGTAGCTGTAAGAGTTGTTGCCTTGGAGGCCTGCAGAAGCGTTTGGGGGGTTTGAGGCCGGGCAAACGGCAGTGTTGAACCTCCTGAAAAACAGATGGCAGGGGCATGTAGCTGTAAGAGCTGTTGCCTTGGAGGCCTGCGGAAGCGTCGGAAGCGTTTGGGGGGTTTGAGGCCGGGCAAACGGCAGTCTTGAACCCCCTGAAAAGCAGATGGCAGGGGCATGTAGCTGTAAGAGTTGTTGCCTTGGAGGCCTGCGGAAGGGTTGGAAGCGTTTGGGGGGTGTGAGGCCGGGCAAACGGCAGTCTTGAACCCCCTGAAAAACAGATGGCAAGGGCATGTAGCTGTAAGAGTTGTTGCCTTGGAGGCCTGCGGAAGCGTTTGGAGGGTTTGAGGCCGGGCAAACAGCAGTCTTGAACCTCCTGAAGGACAGATGGCAGGGGCATGTAGCTGTAAGAGTTGTTGCCTTGGAGGCCTGTTGGAAGCGTTTGGGGGGTGTGAGGCCGGGCAAACGGCAGTCTTGAACCCCCTGAAAAACAGATGGCAGGGGCATGTAGCTGTATAGTTGTAGCTGTAAGGGTTGTTGCCTTGGAGGCCTGCGGAAGCGTCGGAAGCGTTTGGGGGGTTTGAGGCCGGGCAAACGGCAGTCTTGAACCCCTGAAAAACAGATGGCAGGGGCATGTAGCTGCAAGAGTTGTTGCCTTGGAGGCCTGCGGAAGGGTTGGAAGCGTCTGGGGGGTTTGAAGCCGGGCAAACGGCAGTCTTGAACCCCCTGAAAAACAGATGGCAGGGGCATGTAGCTGTAAGTAAGAGTTGTTGCCTTGGAGGCCTGCGGAAGCGTCGGAAGCGTTTGGGGGGTTTGAGGCCGGGCAAACGGCAGTCTTGAACCTCCTGAAAAGCAGATGGCAAGGGCATGTAGCTGTAAGAGTTGTTGCCTTGGAGGCCTGCGGAAGCGTTTGGAGGGTTTGAGGGCGGGCAAACGGCAGTCTTGAACCTCCTGAAAAACAGATGGCAGGGGCATGTAGCTGTAAGAGTTGTTGCCTTGGAGGCCTGCGGAAGCGTCGGAAGCGTTTGGGGGGTTTGAGGCCGGGCAAACGGCAGTCTTGAACCCCCTGAAAAACAGATGGCAGGGGCATGTAGTAGCTGTAAGAGTTGTTGCCTTGGAGGCCTTCGGAAGCGTTTGGGGGGTTTGAGGCCGGGCAAACAGCAGTCTTGAACCTCCTGAAAAGCAGATGTCAAGGGCATGTAGCTGTAAGAGTTGTTGCCTTGGAGGCCTGCGGAAGGGTTGGAAGCGTTTGGGGGGTTTGAGGCCGGGCAAACGGCAGTCTTGAACCCCCTGAAAAACAGATGGCAAGGGCATGTAGTAGCTGTAAGAGTTGTTGCCTTGGAGGCTTGCGGAAGCGTTTGGAGGGTTTGAGGCCGGGCAAACGGCAGGCTTGAACCCCCTGACAAACAGGTGGCAGGGGCATGTAGCTGTAAGAGTTGTTGCTTTGGAGGCCTGCCGAAGCGTTTGGAGGGTTTGAGGCCGGGCAAACGGCAGGCTTGAACCCCCTGAAAAACAGATGGCAGGGGCATGTAGCTGTAAGAGTTGTTGCCTTGGAGGCCTGCGGAAGCGTCGGAAGCGTTTGGGGGGTTTGAGGCCGGGCAAACGGCAGTCTTGAACCTCCTGAAAAGCAGATGGCAAGGGCATGTAGCTGTAAGAGTTGTTGCCTTGGAGGCCTGCGGAAGCGTTTGGAGGGTTTGAGGCCGGGCAAACGGCAGTCTTGAACCCCCTGAAAAACAGATGGCAGGGGCATGTAGCTGTAAGAGTTGTTGCCTTGGAGGCCTACGGAAGCGTTTGGGGGGTTTGAGGCCGGGCAAACGGCAGTCTTGAACCCCCTGAAAAGCAGATGGCAGGGGCATGTAGCTGTAAGGGTTGTTGCCTTGGAGGCCTGCGGAGAGTTTGGAGGGTTTGAGGCCGGGCAAACGGCAGGGGCATGTAGATGGCTGGGGCATGTAGCTGACAGAGGTGTTGCCTTGATGGCGTGTGCCTTTGCTTGCGACCCGAGAGCCAAGTTCCACACCTCCGGTGGTCCCAGGCACCGCCCCTGCCTTGGCAAAGGCCGGGGTCGGCGGATATAAGATTGCATTATATTGCCAAAATGGAATGCTGATACGATGTCTACGCACCTATAGACGTACCACTTGCCTACACTCTCCACAAACGACATGCATGGCGGGCATACCTATGCGTGGGGGGAAATGGGGTTTGAACACTGGACCACACGCGCATTTTCTTGACCCCATATTTGGGAATATCTTACATCTGTGGCCAATACTTGAAATGAATACAATCTACAGATTAAAAAATCCAAGGTTTTGGGTTGACTGTTGACCATGGACGAAGTTTATGCATTGTATGGTAATAACAATAGTTATATACATACATACATACATACATACATACACATACTGTATATTATATATACCCATAGATGTGACGTATGCTTGCACAAAACGCGCTTGGTCTTGCATTGCTCACATGAATCTTGCCACACACCCTTCACCCAAAACCCATAAACCTTAAACTGGTTTCTGCATCCTTCGATTTTCTTCCAGAGCCTGCGGTTTGGTTTGTGACGCCACAACAAAAAAACATGGCCATATTTTTCTTCCTGGAGTGGGGCCTGACAAGCCGTCAGGTGCAGCAGGCCTCTGCTCAACAGAAAGCAGCACTTGAGTCTCAGGCAGGAAGAGACTCGAATCTCAAAACAGTTTGCGTAATTTGCCTTGTTTTTTTTTAGACATAGTGTTCTTACCCCTTCCACTTTCATGGCTTTATTGCCAGTTAATGTATATAGTTTTCATCGTCTTCCAAGTGTCCTCTTGCGATGGCAGAAGTCCCCAAGGTCTGAGGTCTGGTTGGAGGTCTCCAGTCGTTCAAAGACGTTAAAAGCGGAGTCCCTTTTGTTCATGTGCAGATGTTGAAACTGTGGGAAGGATCTAAGGATTTGTGTGCCGAACAGCACTTGATGGGGTGGGGACAGTTGACTCAATCGGTCTGAAACGTCTGAATCCTTATGATTCCTTTCACAGTTTTTTCTTATGCTGCCCTGTGCGCCCAAGTTTGCAGGCCATGCAGCTCGTGATGGAGTATCAGCAAAAGCGGCCAGGAGCCTGGACCGATTGAGGCTGAACAGACATATTGTGGATTGCCTTCACATTGCCTTCGCATGGAACATTTAGGCAAACACTTTGCAAATGCTCGGATCAAGACCAAGCTACAGCATCAGCATCCTCTAGCTTTGAGAGTCGTAAACCAATGCACACTCTCTCAAAACAAGATTCCAGAAGTGTGATTTGGGGATAGATCAAGCATTGTTGCTATCAGACGTCAGACTTATCAGCCTTGTCTGCTTTTTTGTGCGTTGCGAGATTCTTGTTTTGCAAACAACCATGCGGAGCGGGCTTTGAAGCTTTGATTCTCATTAAAGCACTCAAGTGTTTGCTGATCCGGGTACTTCGACATGCAGGAAAATGTCCGCAATGTGAGTGTGAGTGACAATGTGCATATCTTGTCTGATGACATACTTGTGGGAGCCCAGATTCTGCATTAATCTTTTTCCCCACATCTTTGTGTGGGGTTCTTGTTTTTGATTCTGTATCCCGGGCTCCTCCGCCTTCTCCTCCTCCGCCCTCCTCCACACTTTGTCACCACACACTTGTCCACACACCCTTTGTCACCACACCCTTTGTCACCACACATTGTCAACACACACTTTGTCCACACACACTTTGTCACCACACACTTTGTCACCACACATTGTCAACACACACTTTGTCAACACACACTTTGTCACCAAACACTTTGTCCACACACACTTTGTCCACACACACTTTACACACTTTGTCAACACACACTTTGTCACCAAACACTTTGTCCACACACACTTTGTCCACACACACTTTGTCCACACACACTTTGTCCACACACACTTTGTCCACACACACTTTGTCACCACACACTTTGTCCACACACACTTTGTCACCAAACACTTTGTCCACACACACTTTGTCCACACACACTTTGTCACCACACACTTTGTGAACACACTTTATCAACACAAACTTTGTCAACACACACTTTGTCACCAAACACTTTGTCCACACACACTTTGTCCACACACACTTTGTCACCACACACTTTGTCCACACACACTTTGTCACCAAACACTTTGTCCACACACACTTTGTCCACACCTTCGTTTCACGTGGCAGGCGTGGCACAATCTCACATCTACCGTCGTTTTGCGTGGCAGGCGTGCCACTTATGGTACTGGGTGGCGCCCTTGGGCCGGGATTTGGCGCCGGGGCGCCGCGCCACTTTGCGTGGCAGGCGTGGCACAACCTGACATCCACCTTCGTTTCACGTGGCAGGCGTGGCACAACCTGACATCCACCTTCGTTTTGCGTGGCAGGCGTGGGACAGATGGCACTGGGTGGCGCGCTTGGTCCGGATTTGTCGCCCGGGGCGCCGCGCCACTTTGCGTGGCAGGCATGGCACTTGGTGAAATCCACCTTCGTTTCACGTGGCAGGCGTGGCACAAACTCACATCCACCGTCGTTTTGCGTGGCAGGCGTGGCACTCATGGTACTGTGTGGCGCGCTTGGTCCGGATTTGTCGCCCGGGGCGCCGCGCAACTTTGCGTGGCAGGCGTGGCACTTGGTGACATCCACCTTCGTTTCATGTGGCAGGCGTGGCACAAACTCACATCCACCGTCGTTTTGTGTGGCAGGCGTGGCACTCATGGTACTGTGTGGCGCGCTTGGTCCGGATTTGTCGCCCGGGGCGCCGCGTCACTTTGCGTGGCAGGCGTGGCACTTGGTGACATCCACCTTCGTTTCACGTGGCAGACGTGGCACAAACTCACATCCACCGTCGTTTTGCGTGGCAGGCGTGGCACTCATGGTACTGTGTGGCGCGCTTGGTCCGGATTTGTCGCCCGGGGCGCCGCGTCACTTTGCGTGGCAGGCGTGGCACTTGGTGACATCCACCTTCGTTTCACGTGGCAGACGTGGCACAAACTCACATCCACCATCGTTTTGCGTGGCAGGCGTGGCACTCATGGTACTGTGTGGCGCGCTTGGTCCGGATTTGTCGCCCGGGGCGCCGCGTCACTTTGCGTGGCAGGCGTGGCACTTGGTGACATCCACCTTCGTTTCACGTGGCAGACGTGGCACAACCTGACATCCACCGTCGTTTTGCGTGGCAGGCGTGGCACTCATGGTACTGTGTGGCGCGCTTGGTCCGGATTTGTCGCCCGGGGCGCCGCGTCACTTTGCGTGGCAGGCGTGGCACTTGGTGACATCCACCTTCGTTTCACGTGGCAGACGTGGCACAAACTCACATCCACCATCGTTTTGCGTGGCAGGCGTGACACTCATGGTACTGTGTGGCGCGCTTGGTCCGGATTTGTCGCCCGGGGCGCCGCGCCACTTTGCGTGGCAGGCGTGGCACTTGGTGACATCCACCTTCGTTTCACGTGGCAGGCGTGGCACAAACTCACATCCACTGTCGTTTTGCGTGGCAGGCGTGGCACCAGCTTTGACACACCCTCTTTCACACACCACTTTGTCACACACCATCTTTCGCACACCATCTTTCACACCCAACTTTGTCACCCACCATCTTTCACGCACCATCTTTCACACACCACATTGTCACCCACCATCTTTGACACACCCTCTTTTACACACCATCTTTGTAACACACCATCTTTCACACACCATCTTTTACACCCAACTTTGTCAAACAGCATCTTTGACACACCAAGTTTCACACACCGCTTTGTCACACACCACTTTGTCACACCATCTTTCACCACACCATCTTCCACACACCATCTTTCACCACCCCATTTTTCACACACAACTTTGTCACACACACCATCTTTGACACACCATCTTTCACACAGCACTTTGCCACACACCGTCTTTCACACACAACTTTGTCACATGCTCTCTTTCACACAGGACTTTCACCCACACCATCTTTCAGCACACCATCCTTCACACACCACTTTGTCACACACCATCTTTCACCACACCATCCTTCACACACAACTTTGTCACACACCGACCATCTTTCGCCACACCATCTTTCACACACCACTTTGTCACACACCATCTTTCACACACAACTTTGTCACACACTCTCTTTCACACACAACTTTCACACACGCCATCTTTCACACACTGCTGTGTCACACACACACACACACACCATCTTTCACATTCCACTTTGTCACTCACAACTGTTTTAACTTCTCGATCCTTCACCGCCTCCTTTCCCCTAACCTTCTTTCCCCGTCCCTGCTACAACCTTTCATGCTTATTATTGGAAGAAGTTGACTTGTGGGGTTATCCGGTCCTTTTCTGACTACCTAGATCCATCAAGCGTTTCTTTTTGCAGAAACAAATCAGGCCGATCTCACTACACATGTTTTTTTTGAGACATGGATTCGGTGCCAAGTTGTCTTCTTCCAGCTTGCTTTATATTCGGAGCATAAGGTCCCAAGAAGAGATGCTGGCAAAGCAACAGCAACTGCAGAGGGGCCACATCGAGGCCGAATTTCCAGAAAGTTTGAGATAATGCGACTCGAATCTGTTTGGAGTGTCCCTCTCATCTGGGCTGTTGCGGCCTTTCCAAGCGGCCGTGGTTGCTGCGTCTGTCTTGTGGTTCTTGGCAGCTTGTAGCTCCTCAGTTTTTCTGTCGTGTAGGGTCGCATACAGTTGGTCTGCCAGGGCTCTGTCCCAGGTCCCTGGCCGCAATGGTTCAAACAAGGGGTTGGATGGGTTTGTAAGATTGTCAGATCTAGGCCTCAAGCGAGTCATGTTCCAACCGATTCTAACCCGAATTTCACTTGTTTCTCTTAATATGTGAAGCTAGCGGTTGAGGGTCAGAATCCACTGGACCTCGCAGGCACAAATGAAATTTGCGGCAGAGATGCAAAAGTTGCAGGACCCTGCCCTGCTGTTCTGAGTGCTGATTGCATTGCTGCATGCTCAAGTGTTGCAATTATACCTTAGCGCGAGGAACACTGATATCATAATCGAAACATGAGAACATGGCCAAGGTGTGCATGTACAAAGCCTTTTAGCGTTTTTTTGCATTGTCACCTGTTGGGGTCTTGAGAAAGGCCAGCATGTCTTGCCATCTTGCTAAAAACCATCCCCAAACAACTAGTGTTTGTCCTACTTTGGTTGGATCAGCCGGTTTGCCACTTTACATCGTTTACTAGCGGTACTAGCGCTGGAGGAAGACTTGTTCAACTCTCCCACAGCAAAGTGTTGTACGTCATATCTTGTGTGCTCTTCACAGCTTCAGGGTCCTTCAATCCTGGTAATACACCAATACACAAATTCCATGGATACCTGTTCCCATCCTTTCGTAGGTTACAGGTGGTCCACAAGGTGGAAGTCCAGTCTCGCGCGGATCCCAGGAACCCCCTTTAGAGATCTTTAGAGTATGATTCTTACAGTATAACTATTATAGAACCCACATATATATATATACAATTATATACATATACATATATGTATATATATATATGTATAGAAATGTATCCATTTATATCAATGGATATCAATGTATGTCCGTGCAATCTGCCAATGAGCTGATGATTATTAGCGTGTTGACGGGACGGGTTTCGGCATGATTGAGGTATGGATCTGGTCAAAACTTCTAATGCACTTGCATTGTGCAACAACGTGCAGGCCCAGGGATTACAAAACTATGCTTTACTTGAACCTTGACTTTTTTTTTAAACAAACCATCTTTCTTCACTCCCTTGAAGTGCCGCAGCTAGCTTTGATTATGAATGAACAGGTCCGTATTGGTTCGGATGATGAACCGAGGCAGATGAGTTTGATAGTGTTTCACCTGGTATGGATTGGAAAACTCGGATGTATCAGATAGATGTCTCGCTCATGCTCAATCTGAGCAGAGGAGAATGTACACTAGTCAGCCGATGCCACTTGGCATGTGCTGGTCTTAATTGATACTAAGAGGGATGCCGATTACTGTGAATCGGTCAAGAACCCAAGAAGTTGCATTTCCAATTCGCAGAAGAAATAGAGCCTCCCTCTCCAGATCATTTGCAAAAAAACATCACTCGACACTGCATTGGATATGCTTGCTCGGAAGTCATTACTGTGCAGACCAGAGACCTCAGACATCCAAAGACTCACATTCCCTTTGAGACATGCTGCTCACATGGCATTTCTTGATGTCAACCGAGCATTCACCTCGGTGATACTGCAAAACTTGTAGTGTGTTCGTCAACTCTTTGTTAGATCAAAATTATGTGGAACACACACACATGAAGACACATAATTTCAAGACAAATGAATGCAGAAGATGAGTGCCGATGAGTGCGATGCGAAGCTGGTGGCTGAAGGAGTCGAGGCGAGCAAGAGTGTGAAATGAGTATGGTTCAAGAGATAGCGAAGAATCATTGACCCCCAAAATGGATGCTTTAATGCAAACAATGACCAATCTTGTGGGTCCATTGGCATTCCATTTTGACCTATACCCAAATTGATTAGATACAAATAGATAAAATATCTATAAGAGGATAACAGTGTACTTGAAGGACTGATCTAAGTTCTGTATTCTTCACGACCAAGGAAAGATACGCACACTTGGCATCGCTTAGTTTCTCTCAGCACACCTGGGTTGCGTTGCACACTTGAGCTTGAGTTGAGAGACTTCACCCGGAACTTCAAATACTTCAAGACGAGACTGCGAGACTTTTGGCCCACTGAGGCCATCGTGAAATGGTTCGATCCTCGCCGTTGTTACGGCTTCTGCTCCGTGACTGGAAATCTTCAGGACAAAGTGCGCATCTCAGTTGCAGATGCTGCAGATTTGTGTCCTCTTGTGTCCTCTTGTGATTTTCTGCGCAAATTGCGTGTGGTGTTGCGATTCGGTGGTGAAGCTATTTGAATATTGTATGAAGCTACACGTTACTACGTCAAGTGCATTGCTGCATTGCGGAGGTGCCTGAGGTTTTCTTTGGAGAGCAAGAGGCGAAGGCGGCAGATAACAAGAATATAACAAGAATGTTCCTGGAGCATTGACATTTGATGACATTTGGGTATATTACTGTACCACTAGACATTCCGAAGAGTGTCGTTTTTTGACATGAGAATCTTTCAGTCTTACCATGATGAAAGGTTGTCGCAGATTGTTCATGTCTTGATTTCCTGAGGCTGGCAGACTTCGTGGCTTAACTTTGTCTCGTGGAGAGCGTTTGGAATGTGATATCGTAGAAGGAGTGGTGACAAAGACATGGCGAAGACATTTGAATGACACTTTTGCATGCTTGTGTCATTTTTCTTAAAGCATTCCAATGGTTATGGTAGTGTGTCTCAGGATGCGAAAGACGTTCTGACAATGCACTCTCCAAGAGACGCTTCTCAGCAGCTGTGCTACGGCCGTGCCAAAGTGGATCGGGTGCGAAGCACAGAACTGTCGTTGACTACAACATGCTGGTTTTTCATTGTGCCAGGACCGCCAGGATCAGATGCTGATGGAGACACGCTGCGCATGCGAGAGGTCATCCCAACTTTTTTCCCGAGAGCGCCTGCGAAGGGTTCTTCGTAAAAAAGCAGCCGTTATACTACATCTTCATACCTTCACATCTGCTGATCTACATCTTCACACCCTCACACCTGCTGATCCACATCTTCACACCCTCACACCTGCAGATCTACATCTTCACACCCTCACACCTGCAGATCTAGATCTTCACACCCTCACATCTGCTGATCTACATCTTCACACCCTCACATCTGCTGATCTACATCTTCACACCCTCACATCTGCTGATCTACATCTTCACACCCTCACACCTGCAAATCTACATCTTCACAACCTCACACCTGCAGATCTAGATCTTCACACCCTCACACCTGCTGATCTACATCTTCACACCCTCACACCTGCAGATCTACATCTTCACACCCTCACATCTGCTGATCTACATCTTCACACCCTCACACCTGCAGATCTAGATCTTCACACCCTCACACCTGCAGATCTAGATCTTCACACCTTCACACCTGAAGATCTACATCTTCACACCCTCACACCTGCAGATCTACATCTTCACACCCTCACATCTGCAGATCTAGATCTTCACACCTTGACACCTGCAGATCTAGATCTTCACACCCTCACATCTGCAGATCTACATCTTCACACCTTCACACCTGCAGATCTACATCTTCACACCCTCACACCTGCAGATCTAGATCTTCACACCCTCACAGCTGCAGATCTACATCTTCACACCCTCACATCTGCAGATCTACATCTTCACACCTTCACACCTGCTGATCTACATCTTCACACCTTCACACCTGCTGATCTACATCTTCACACCCTCACACCTGCAGATCTACATCTTCACACCCTCACATCTGCTGATCTACATCTTCACACCCTCACATCTGCAGATCTACATCTTCACACCTTCACATCTGCAGATCTACATCTTCACACCCTCACATCTGCAGATCTACATCTTCACACCTTCACATCTGCAGATCTACATCTTCATGCCCTCACATGTGCGGATCTTCTCTCGCTCTTCTTTCTATCTCTCTCTTAAGGCCAGGGGCGGTGCCGCCGGAGCGCCACGAAACGCACCCCTTTCGCACGAAATGGACGTTGGACGTCCAAAACCTAGGTAAATTGCGATTTTGAGGTGTCGCGCGCAACCCTTTCGCACGAAATGGACGTTGGACGTCAAAAACTGTGGAAAAATCACGATTTTACTTGGTCAATCGCAACCCTTTCGCACGAAATGGACGTTGGACGTCAAAAACTGAGGAAAA
>CAMXCT020000851.1:0-203850 GCA_947184155.2 Cladocopium goreaui | reverse complement strand
TACTTAGATGGTTGTGAGTGCATGAAGCAGTTCCAATCAGCTCTATTCCTTTAGAATGGGGGTATGCTTACATGTGACATCATACTTGTTGGAGGGGTTCCATGACGATCGAGGGGGTATGGATTGCTGACTGTTTGACTGTTTCTTGGCGGTTAGTGGGCACTTCGCAGCCAAATTAAAAACTTCTATCTGTACATTGCTGCTCAGCAGGTCATCGCAGAAGTATACGCAGAATGCGCTGTTCCGTCATGAGCATCGTTCGGTCACAACGGCCGATAAATCCACTGATCTCAAGGTGGGCGGTTCGCAATACGCCGCTAAGTACTTGCTCGTCAAACCCTATGTCATCTAGGTCATCCATGGTTTCCTCCAACTGGTACTGCAATCGCATGGCCAAAAGTTTGACACGGTGGACAAAAAGAAGCTGCTGGAGTAAGGCACGAACATGGTCAACAGTTGCGCTCCGTGCTGCCCTGTGCATGGATGAGGTCCGAAATGCTGTACAACACTATGAACGTCCTGCAGCAAACAGGGTAGTGGACTGGAAGCACAGAGGCGGGTAAGCTCTAGCCAAAATTCACGGACGTAATGTCAATACGCAAGGAATATGCACTTGGAGTATCTCCTACTGCACCCTGCCAATAATATTCTTTGGGGCCCTAGTAGTTATTCAGCTGTTCCCAGCGTCCTGCATATTTGGGGGACCTACATTGGGCTGAGGTAGTAATGGGTAAGATGTTTAAGCCGTTCCTATATTATGATGGTATTTGGCGTCGCGCCATCACCCAGAGAGTTACTCAAGGGCAGTCAGAGACTAGATAGACACCTCTTTGGCTCAGAACTCGGGGTGATGGCGCACTAATATGGCATGAGTAATTGACAATGGCGTACGGTTGTTAAGCATAATGGGCGGTCCTCTTCAACTATATCCACTGATCACGTTGGATATATTGAGGCAAGGGGGATAGCGGCTGGCATTGGAAAAATTTAACTGTAGAATAAGCCGCTGGCTACCATTCCCTAATTGTAGAAGCCCATGGAGTTAGTGCATCTCTGTGTTTTGGATGTTGGGACATATTTCCACAAAGGTGCCCCTCACATAACCAGTAGACTGTTCCCTTAGTCCATGGGCCTTGGCCGAAACCAGCAATCCTCTGAGTGTGCTGCTTACTTAACGCACAAAGGGCTGCTCTAAGGGAGTGAACTTTCCATTTCACGCAGACTTTGAGTCCTGATCATTGTCAAGTAGCTGGGGTCCTGCTCAGTCCTTCAAGGTGACAAGCAGATAAACTATTCTGCAATCAATTGGTTGAGCTTCGCAACCAAAGAAACGGAAACATGCAATGGTAGATTAATGGCAAGATGCTGGCCGGAGCTATGTCACTGGTATTCAGGGAGCACCAGTCATTGCAACAGCTTTTGTCAGCTTGTCTGAGTGTTCATCAACTTCTGCAATCTTACTGAGTAATTATTTTGTAGCTCAGTATTTGCAAGAGGCCCGCAATCAAGAAAAATCCAACTGGATATGCCCGATACTTGGTAAGAACATTGAGACCATGCGGTAAAAAGCAATTTTTGAGCTGCTTACTTGGCGCACCTGGAAACAAGCTATCGCAAATCAATGCCTGATGCTCAGGTGAAACTTCGTCCAGGACACAAGCGCTAGGACTTGCTGGCCAAAAATACCGCGAGCTGCATTTCGCCATCTGGCATCTGGGGCAAGGCAAGGGCTGTTTCAGTGCGAATTAAGTACAGGACACTCTGATGGCACCGGCATCGGGCAGTGTGCCGCATATTAGAGTAGTAGGGATATCTCGCCGTTACCCAAGGTGCCCTTGGGAACAGCAGCTGTCCAACACTGCTAGTCTTCTGGGCTATCAACCTCTAGGCACGATGTGCAATTAGCGGCGAGAGCACTAACTACTGGAATGGGCGGTACTCACTGTCTGCCGACTCTATCACCCTGCACTGCTTGGTAAGGTGATAGCGAGAGGCAACTCTAATTAAAGGCGTTGCTCCGCATGGCGATGTATGCCAAATGGACAACAGTTATTCCTGGGAGCAACCGTTAGGTATGAGCCAATTGCATGGAACATCCACCAATAGGGTTGGCTACCAAGGTGGAATTAGAGGTTGTGCGCTTGGGTAGTGTGCTAATGGTTACCAGGATGATTAGAGCAGGGAAGATATATCCTTCCCTGGGATATGTGAGTCAGCAATAACTACCTCACATTTGCTGACCTCTGAGCGTGGACAGGGAAGTGTCATCCATTCGTTTTGACTGTGAGGTGCTCCATTCGCCAAACTTACCAATTTGTGTGGAACAGAACGCTGGAGGGTAGTGTTACACAGCTAGAAATACTGCACCTACTCAGTTGGTACAGCACCGGATAGAAAGGCTCGAACCAAATAAAAATCTAGAAACTAGAAATTAACCTAGAAACTAGTGATTATGGATTACAATGCGCAGGTACCTCGGAGGAGGACATGGCTCGGTACAGGGCTTTTCTACGGACAGACAGAAAACGAGAGTGCAGGACAGCAAGTGATTACTACTGTGCTTTTTTACCTTATATCAGTCCGGAGGAGTCTAAGCAGCTCTCTGCGGGTCACTGCAACCTTTTCCCTTACCCAAGGTACCCTGGGGAAAAGAAAGGGTCGTATGGCAGTTGCACGGGTGCTATGAACAAAGATGCTTGGTTGCACGTTCCTAGGACACTTCGTATAGCGGGACTGTCCAACAGGCCGAGGCTGAATTACAGCATAATGATTGTCCTCCAGCTAGTCCATCCTCTCAGGGCAAGATGTTTTGCACGCTGCTGCACGACGCCTGTATTGGCTGATGAGCTGTAGTACAGAGAGAAGCCGGTTTTGTTTTTTGTTTTTTTTTGTTTCTTTTTCCCCCCACCTTTTCCCCTGGGTGGGAAGTTGATTCCCTCTGGACACACCGAAAAACAAAAATGAGCAGGAGTGCAAAACAAAGTGGAGCTATACTGCGAGGTACACCTTAGTCAAACTGTGAGGTGAACACGATCGTGTCGAACAGTTACTGCAGCCTGACAACCTGATAGCATCTGCAGGGTGATAGTTAGGCTTAGCTGCTGCTTAGCGGGCGGCTGAAACTGGATCCTGTCTGGAGGACAAACTTAAGCACCTGGGAGTGCCATATAACTGGTGGGCACCTGCGTATGTAACACTTTGGGCTAGCGTACCTAATCATGGAAAGGGCCTTCCTAAATCCGGGGCATATGTGGTTCAGTGTTAAATGTCCTCATAGGTCTTGTGCAGGTGGGGAGAGCTACCCAGGGTACCCCTGGGAGCCCAGCCCACTTGACCTGACAAGTATTCATGAGGCATAAGAACTAATTTGACGGGGGGTTGGTACAAATCAGGTAGTGAGCTAATGAGATTTACTTGACCATCAGGGGAGGTCTCAATCAGCAATAACTACGTTGCAGTGGCCTAGAAATACATAGGCAGTAGCAGGCCGTTGGTCTTGGGGTTGGGTCATCCTCCGCGAGATCACGTCAACTTAGTGGGTTGCAACTGTATACTTCTGGGCGATTATAATAATGGATTAACTTTTGAAGCTCGTTATTAGGGGTAGCATTAATCCCTGAGAGATGGGCAACCGGGAAATTACTGCTTGTGGTCGCCGAAGCAGCAACAGCGTCCGGGTGGAAGTTTAAATTTACTCACGTCGAGCGTTCACGTCGAGCGCGCAACTTGGCAAGGGCTTCCAAGGGGGTGGTGCAAATGTGTGGCGATCCTTGAGCCCTGCGCTGTTTACGTTGGGAGTTGTGGGGAGCACGACGGGAGAGGGATAGGGCATGGCTACCGGCGGTATGCTTGAGGGTGTCGACGTATGCAGTGCGCGCTGTTGCAAGGGAGGTGACTTTGAACCACGGCTGACCGAAGTAAAGCTGATGCTTGGACAGAACTTCTTCCTCGATCTGTCTTACCATTTGTTCAGGAGGCGGGGGAGCAACTAAGAAACCATCGTGTAGCCACACTAAGGATTGTGTTGGGTGGCGGGCAATGAGGGCACGAATGGTGTCCTCGACAATTATGGCTTCAAAGTGCTCTAGCAATCTAAAAGCGCTGTCATTATGGTTGACCAGGAAATCTGGGCGGAAGCGCGGTAGCAACTGAGTAGTCAGGGTTGTACTCAAAGACCAGAGTTGACAGAGGATAGCGCTTACACTAGCACTGGGGGAGTCATCAACAATAGAGCTGAGATACCGGTATGTAGCATCAAGAGAGCTATTGATAATCCTCAGTGGGAGCTGCTTGATGGTGTCAGGGCAGATTGCTTCTACTTTTCGAATATAGGGGTCTCTGGCTAACTGCGCACGAAACTCGTCGATGGTTGGGAGGGGTACTAAGTCGGGCGCAAGCAGTAATCCCAGGCGTCGGACAAGTTCATAAAAAGATCCTTTGAGGTCAACTTCACAGTGATTCCGCCCGAACAATAAAAGCCTGGCGGCTCTCGGTAGCCGCTGGCCTCCTATAGTGCAGCAGTATCTTCGCCCGTGGTTGTCGGCAGCTTTGGGGGAATAGCCAATTTCAATACTGCAGTTTTGCGGTAGACACGGGGAGAGATAGGATTCGATCAGCTGGCGGTGATGAGGGTGAAGGGTCACGTGTTTGCGGAGGAGACCGTGATCAATGCTGGGCCTCTCTACTAGGGTAAGTATTGGCTGGCTCCAGGGCTGTTCGAAACTTTGAATGTGAAAGCCTCCGACTTGGAAGAGGGCCGTGGGGAACGATGGCTTGATGGACAACGGCCCAGCATTCCGATTGAAGGTAGCAGGGTTGCTCCTATATTTAGCCAACAGGAACTGGGTGGCTTGTCCAGCCAAGTCATCTGCTATGCTGTTAGCAACCCGCGGCAGGTATATGAAGAGACTACAAGGGAGATGTAGACTTACGATTGCACGAATGCTTTCCAATGGTTGGTGCATATCTAGTCTTCGGAGACGGCCTGCAAATTGGAAGTACTTAATGACAGGGAGAATATCACCTTGGATGACTACCTTGGGCGTGAGGCCGCGGTTCGATAAAAGCTGCTTAACGACAACCGCAGCTTCTTCAACAAGATATAAACAGGCCATGATTTCTGCTTCTATATTATCTGAACAGTGTGGCAGAGCGACTGACCGACATGCAATAACGCGAGACCGACCACCCTCTATTACATATATGACATATCCAGCCCCTCCTAAGGAGTCTTCATGCATACAACTGCCATCAAATTGGCCTACGATTTGTATCGAAGGTTCAGATGGGGTGTCGTCGGGAGGGATTGCTAAAATCAACTCATTTGGACTGATGGATTGAAGAGCTGTAACTGTGCAGAAGGAATCAGGCGAGTTGGGGCAGGCTGGCACAATCTTAGCATTAGGGCGGAATCCAGCGACCCGGGCTCGAGCTGGGGCAATGAGGCTAAGCCATGGATGTCCAAGGGGGAGCACTGCGATAGGCTGATCCGGGGCAATGGATGTAATAGCTGTGCAAACTAGATCGGGAAGCGCTGCAGAGTGGAGAGTAACTGCTTCATTGGCGGCGGTTTGCATGTAACAGGGATGATTTTGGTTGTCTGCGCCTGCACTCTGGGGTCTGACGGGAGAGACAGGCTCCGGGAGGAAACGAGTTGGGATCGCTTGCAGAGCATTGTCATGTAAGCGGGTTAACCATTCAGGGACACTTAGGGGAACTGAGGATGGCGCATGCTGCATGCCTCCATGCTCAAGCAAGAGTCGGCGGAACTGATGTAAGATGTGGCTCGCGATCACGCATCCGGCTGTATCGACTCGGGCTAATTGATCCAATGATTTCACTGGATTGGGGGAAGGTGACAAGACATTAGCAACTAGGACAGGTACTATGCAGAAGCGAGCCCAATGTTGAGAGGAATTGTCTCCATGCCCGCACGCTACGCAGGGGGCGAGATCTCGTGCACGGTCACGCCATGAGGCAGGAATAGGATAAGATCCCCGAGCAGAATCCGCGATGGCATGCCAAGGGGATGCGGCCGGGATCCCCCATCTCTCGTCACTATACAGAGTGGTAGCATTAATATCATGGTCATGGCAGCATTTCTCACAGGCTGGGGCAAAATTGAGTCCGAGTGGGTACAAACGGGTGGGGATTCCACATAGTTGGCATGGCTGCTCAGCCTGCAGCGAGCCTGAAAGACGAAGCCGCAGGCATTCATCATCATCCTCATTCACTGCCCACCGCAAGACCGCAAAGCGTGCAACCCCATTAACAGCAAGCTTAGGCACTGTGGCTAAGTGGGTTAACCAAGCCCACGATACCCCGCCTGGTAGGAGTTGTACGCTTACTCTAGATCGCAGATATTGCAGCGCATGCCCTTGGATGGCCTCGTAAAGACTGAGTTTCAACTGGCGGAGGAATTGGAAGTGTTTTTGTCTGGCGTTTTGTCCTGCAGTTATGCGTAACAAATTGCCGACTGTGTCAAGTCCGAGCAGGGGGATCCATGTTTGGAAGATGCGCTGGACAACCGCTCCTTGCCTTGTCCCTACATCCGGGTACCCCGGTGAGAGAAAGGCGGTGGAGCCATTTTGTCTAAGCCAATAACCCAAACACGCTGCAGTGAGTGTGACTGCTGGGTCTAGTGCTGGGGCAATACCTAACCACCTAAATATATGTGGGAGAAACCGTGCGGCAAGCCATGGCCTGCCAAGGATAAGTTTCGCAGAGCGTTGTTGGTATAAATTAATGTCATCAGGAGTGAAACCGAAGTATGTACTTTGGTAGATATTAAGGGACAGAATAAAGCAGTTATTGGCGAGGCTTCTTTGCACCACAGAGTGAGCAGGTGTGGCAAAAAGGGCGAGCCGATGGTTGGCTTTGGACATGGCTTTGGGGTTAATGGCTTGGGTGCCTATAAGTTCTTCTACTGGGGTCCACCCTTGATGGCTACGGGCATATTTACCATATAGTAGCAGACCCAGCGCAGTGGTTTTTCCTTCAATGAGGTGGGCTCCCCAGTCTGAGCGTTCTAGCGCATTAAGAGTACTTTGGGAGGCCGGGTGGTTCACCAGTACGCTGCACTTGTTGGAGCAACTACACTGGACAAGGAAAAGTGGGTCAATTTTAGCCATATGCCCTCCGGCTAGTATTAAATCAACCTCCGCTGGGGTGAGACACACAAAAAAATTTGCTCGGCACACGATAGTGGTAGTGCTATACCCTGATCTATGAACCAGTGCTTGCCGCAATGTAGCATGACCTGGTAAACTTCGTGTCCAGTTTAAAGGAGGGCATTGGTCGATCTGGCCAGAGCTAGCTGCATGCATATTGATCCCACTGGTTCGCCAGCAGTGGTGTTCATCTATTTGGATGCCAGCAGATTTCAGTCGGATACAAACTTGCCAGGCATCTGAGAGCCATTGCATGCCTGCTGTGGTATCTCCCACCATCGTGGTGTCATCCACATACCCTTGAACTGTCAGCATGCCGGGGATTCGGTTGAGATAGGTCAAAACCGGGTCCATGGCAACGCAAAAGAGCAGGACTGAAAAGGATCGACCCATATCAACGCCTGTGACAATCATTTTTGAGGGTAACAACTTGCCTTGGACCTTGTGCCTACATCTTCGAAAAAGGAGTATGTGCCGGGTATACATGATGATCCACCAGGGGGCTTTACATGCTGATAAAATTTGCAAGATCCAGTATGGGTTAATCCGCTCAAATGCTTTGGAAAGGTCCAATGACAGGCATGCACATGGTGCATCTTGGTCGAGAACAGATTGTACGGATTGGACAGCACTTTGCGGTTCGCGGAATACATTTAACACCGTTTGAGAGGGGTGGAGTAGCGGAGCAATGGCTCTGGTCATGACTGTCGCGATGCTTCCGTCTATTACTCTCTCAAATGTCGATGGCATACCCAATGGACGGAAATTATCAGCAGTGGGGCCCATTTTGGCTTTCGGGATCCATGCTTGGACTGAGCAAGGGGGAGGGACTGAGGATCTACAGATATCATTGAGATGCGTGATCATCGCATCAGACGACACTCCAGGGTGGAGTCGCCATGCCGCATAGGGTATTCCGTCTGGACCTGGGGAAGAATCGTTGGTGGTAAGAACAGTTCTGATTAGGTCTTCCGTGCCGGGTGGGGGAACATGTGGCCAGGGCTGGGCTCGTGCTTTATACTGTTCGAGGTAGTCTGTCCACTCAGGATCATATTGAACAGGCGGCTGGAACCAGAACTTGCGGGTGGCGAGCATGGCTGCAGACAAGTCCAGGTCGGTTTGGCACTGGTTGCCTGCACCGTCCAGAATAGGACCATTATAAAATACAGTTCGCGGGCAGCTAGCTCGCAGTCTCTGCCACAGAGGGGCATTAGTGCCCAGGCCACGACTGCGGGTAGTTTCATCTCTATTCCTAGTGATAAGGTGCTGTTGTTGGAGCTGAAGGTCAAGGAGCTCGAAACACTTCCAAAGGAAGGTACGAGGAACCGTGATTACAGTGGATGATTGGCAATATTCTTCTAGGGTAGGGCGGAAGCCTGGAAGGGCCGCCAGAAGCTCTCGTAGCAACCGTTTAGAGATATTGAGAAGTGGCCGATCAGATTGGAGATGTTTCCTCAGCGTGTTGAAATCTCGGGGCCGCTTGGGGAGTGACATCCACCATTGCCATAATAATGCTTGGAGGGATTCAAATGTGGGATGGGAGACCAAGCAAAGTCGGCGAACCAGCGATTGGAGTGACGGCCATACTTGTCGGGTGTCATGTCGGTCCTTGCCCGGTTGGAAGACACTTGCCGGTATGGTCATATGTAAAGGCAGGTCTGGGCTACTGGCGGTCTGTGGCGCAATTGGATGGATATGCATGCATGCCCGGCAGACTCAAAAAGACGATCATAGAACACCTGATGTTGGATGAGCCCACGATTCATATATTCTGTCGGAAGAATAACTTTGTCGATTGATGACGAGCCGTTTGGGCCCCAGAAGGTCGGTTCATCTTTGACGATGTCGTCACCTTGGGCACAACTTAAAGTACAGTGCCAAGTATCAAGGGAGAGTTGATGACCATGGTTAAAATCTCCGACAATGAAAAAGGGGTCAGGATGGTCCTGATGATCAGATAGCCATTTGGCAAGCGTTTCACAGTCTTCTTTAGCGCTGCTGGGATGACAATATGCCGAAATCACCCAAAAACAATCGGTTCTGGTTTGGACTTGTGCGGCAAGGAGCTTGCCAGGTGTGATAACAATTTCTTGCAGTAGTCTAAAGGAGCATGGAATTAATATGGCTACCCCTCCCGACAGGCTTCCATTGTCGGTAACGATCGATGGGGAGTGCGCAATATTAAAGCCTGGATAAGTTTGGAGAAAATTGGTAGCAGTACTTGCCGTCCATCTGGTTTCTTGGAGGCAGACTATGCCATGCCGAGCCCTGCGGAGGATGGCTTGTGTCTTGGGGTTAGTCCATTGCAACGTTCTCCAACCTGATACATTCCATGAAGTTAAATGTCTGAGGGCAGTACAGCAGTCTTGCTTCTTTTCTAGACGATATTTGAGAACTTCAGCACAAAGGAGGCTAAACTCAGAAGTGTTGGCCAGTGCTTGTGCAAGGGATTGTCTAGATTGGGAAAAACATTCGCTGCTGATGCCACATTTATTAGCCACTGTCTGGATATCTAATATTGGCCACGGTGCGGGAATCTGGAGTACATGCGGTAGAAAAGAGAGTGACTGCAAGCAGTGTAGGCTTTTTGGACATTTAGTCATAAATTGAAGTGAATACAACGCTCGAATTTGCCGGGACCACGCGTTGCGAAACTCGAGCAGCAGAGGTTTCGCAACTGTCCCGAGGCGCTGCATGGTTACAGGTGACACTATATCAGGGAGCAAACAAAATAAGCAAAATCTGAGGGGGCATCGTCTGTGCACCAGCCGCGTGCGAGTTCCTGACTGATTTCCCCAATAGGGTTAATGTGTGGAAGACTATCACTATGTTCTGGGTACTTGAAGACCCGGTTATCGATAGATGCTTTGATCAGGCATGTTTGGTATCCTTTCGTGTCATCCAACTTCCAGTCGTGTGCAGCAGCAACGGCGACATTACCTTCGTTGTTAATAAACAAACAACCATGAAGCTCAGGATAAGAACCAGCTGTCGTGTGTATGTTGCAGGAGGCTTGTTCGACAACCCAAGACAGAAAGCAAACAATGCACTGGTTATATAAGAATGTGCCAATAAATCGATGGCAAATCAGATATTGCCCTTTGGGTCCATAAGGAACAGCAAACCAGATGCAGTTGGGATTGGTGCAGTGAAACGGGATAGGTGCAGCCGTAAACACAACAGGATGAGGCAATTGCTGCCATGGGATGTCAACCCGGGTGTGACAATTCCACGCAGCTGTGTCAAGGTGAAAGGTACGCGAGCGTGGGAATTGAACACAGTAGACCGTCCATTTGGCAGGGGCGTCACCAATGGTAGCAATATGTGCTTGATCTTCCCAGTCGGCAATATGAACAAAATGCACGGAAACTTGCTCATGATGTAACAAGGAATACAACCAAAGTAGAATTTCTGCCATGGTGGAGGTGCACTGCCCAGCAGATTTGAGCTTGTGGGAGATCCATTCCTTGGCCTGTGGGCGATGGCGTTCAACTACAGCGTCATAATTGTGACCAAAGAAGAATTGCAGCAGATCTTCAGCTCTTCCAATTCCTGCTCCGAAAAACTTCATTCCTATAAGGATACTTTGCATTTGTTTCTTCTGAAGGAGTTGGATTGCAGTTGGCGAAAGCTGCGATGGTGGTCTGTTGTCCATGACGCCTAGGTCGGCAGGGTGAATCTTACGGGTAGCAGGCAGTAGTTGCTTGGGAAGTACAGTTGGCATGGTTGGGGTCAAGTGGCCTTCGAGTGCATGAATTGGAAGTTCCGGCATTGGGTCAAGACCAATTTGCTTGGAGGAGAAATCACGGATACGTTGTTCTCGCGCCAGGGTTTGTACTTGTTCACGTAGGGCTTGATATTGAGCTCGAGCTTGTTTCGGGTGGACGACGCCGGACCATGCATGCCCTGTTGCTGTTTCAGCAGGTTCGGTGAGCCAGCAGCGGAGACACTCAGGGTGCCCTACGGCTGCTTGAATATATTCCGGATGAAAACTGTTGCCGCAATAGTTTCTAACTGTAAACTCAGTGAGCAGCGAACGATGAGCATGTACTTGGTCAAAGTGATTGTGTAATCCAGCAAGTTTTTCGACCTCCTCACAGAGCAGGATTCTCATGGGTGCTCTGATGTGGGGATGATGGAAAATTGGCAGGATAGCACGGACAAGCCGGTCTCTATCTATGGTGCTCACATTTTTTTGTCGGAGAGACTGCAAGAATCGATTCCATGCACACAGATAATGTGGCGGCAAAGATTTCTCAAAGTCAAGGGCAGGGATTATATCGCTGGAATGCATTTTGGCTTTGAGTTGGAATTGAGCTTTATCTCCCCAGGAAAGGTAGTCCCATATCAGAGAAATTGGTTGATATGCCGTCCAAGATAGCTGATATACATTGTGTCCCAGGACTGATCTAACTCGTAAGAGTGGCCCAAAAGGAATCGGATGACCATTAAAGTCCACCAAAGGCCCTTCTATGTCACTCGGTTCAAGGACAACTGTCTTAGAGACCTTAACACAATCTTGGTAGTTGCGAAAGTAAAATCTATTACGTCTTATGCCATGTGTATTCTTGGGGTCAACGCGGAAGCTATCAGGAGTCGAATCAGGATTAAGCCCAAGGGCACGCAGGATTGCTTTACGATGGATGTCAAGCATTGCACCTGCATTTTCAAGCAGAAATCGGATGTACTCCAGCGGATAGTTCATTTGCACAAGCCACAGGATTACATGGACATAGTAAAAAAGGGAGCTACAATGGCCAGTGAGTCCGAGGAGTCCTTTCAGGGGGCCGGCTGGGGTAAGATCCTGGCAGGGTGAGCCAGCAATTACAAACCAACGGCACTGTGGCCCAGCTAATGCAAATGCTTCCTTAAGTATTCGGCATTGGTTGCGAAGAAGCTGCCGCACATCGTCAGCATAGAGCGTGAAAGTGTCCTTGCTGGATTGGGTCCATTCCCCGTCAGTGCGAAGAGAAAATTGTTCCCCAACGAGTTGCCTGAGGATGGGGTCACATTCTGCAACAATGATGATGCGCGGGGCACATCCGATAGCTTTAGTGATGGCCGGAATAGCTGAGCCTACACCGTCAAAAAGACTAATGATAGCGTATGGGTGAATTTTGGAATACTTAGCTCTTTTGGGAGGGGATGCATCTTTGTCCTTCACAAAGGAACTATAGGAAGTATCATTTTCACCACTGACTGGAGGGCGAAGGCTATCAGCATAGCTACAGGATGGGTTAACTTTGTTGCCATTATCATTGGATTGTGACTGGACTGCCTCTGCTGGTGCATGCTCATGCGTTGAACACTGGGCACTCACATTACCACTACCCGGTGTCAGAGCCTCAGTTTCATGAGGGTGAAGGACAGCGACAAGCTCTTTACTGCCTAGGTCTGCATGGGATAGTGCGCCGTTATCGTTTTGTGGGGTGTCCGTCAGACCAACTGTGGGTACCCCACAGTGGCTTTCTGACGTACCACCAGCAATGTCGTTATTTTGGTCAGCATGTGGAGGGTGTGTACTAGCGTGAGAAAATGGTGAAACAAGTCCAACCATGGGTACCCCATGGTGGCTGCCATGACCATTACCGGCCGACTCATTTTGCAGGGGAAGGGACGTGTGTTGGTTTCCAGGCGGGTAACCAACCACGGGTACCCCGTGTTGATTACCCGTCCCAGTGTCTGCAGGGTGAGTGTGTTTCGGGGTATCGACAGGGTGAGGGCTCTCACCAGGTGATGGGGGATCAATTGGCTTACTGTCCAATGCTTCAGTTGACTTATCCGAAGCGTTGTTATTTCCCAGCTTCTTTCTTGAAAGGCTGGAGACCTGATATCGTCTGGCACTGATGCCGAAGGTATTTTTGGGTTTTGACTTTGGTTTTTTGGGGCGATGAGGCTGCTTGTCACACTGAAGTGTGGCAGGTGCAATGGCTTTGTACTGTGGAGGTTGGAATGAATAAGACTGATGATCATGTCGACGAAATACAAAACCCCAGACAAAGGAGGTTGCTTTCAGTTGTTCGACCGGGATCCATGCATGACCTCGGAGGTTGTCATAAACGAGAAGCTGTCCTTCGTTCCACCGCTCAATGAGAAGGAAGTGGTGTGACGACTTTCCTTGAACAATAATGATACCAGTGACGATGAAAGATTGAGAAACAGGATTGGCACTCAGAGTGGGAACATTAAAGAGCTGTCCAAGGAGGTCTAAAGCCTTGGTAGCAATTGGCAGTTGCTCAATAGGGCTTGTAATTTTCAAGGTGAAAATCAAACAGCCTTCAATTTCTTCATTGTTCTGTTGGTCCTGATTATAACAGTCACTGGCGTGAGAAAAACCAACATCCTCTCTGTCAAGTGCAAGGCGCGGAGCCCGATCTGCAATCATTTGTGGAAGATCAATGGTATCATTCTCAAGGTTAATGCTCAACATTGTATCAAAAAGAGCGGCGGAAACCTGACCCGATGCGCTGCATGAAAGGCAGTTCACCTGAAATTGTGCAAAGAAAAGTTCGCTATGGTCTGGAAATAAGTCATCGCAAGCCGCAATGATAGCGGTGTCAAGGTCAGAGACCTGTCCAGGCGGGAAGGCATTCAAGTTCAGGTAGCTAGCAAAAGCAGCGCAGACTTCTCCAATGCTTACTCGTCTTCCTTGCACATTAGCTGTTTGGTCAGCCCATGTCCATCCATTGCCGATAGCGCATAAGACTAATTCTCTGATGTGGCCATGAAACATGTTATCATTCCAAGGTGCATGGGTGAGGACACGAAGTGCAGTAACCGCATAGCACATGTAGCTTGGGAATTTAATAAGATAACACGTTGCAAGCTTGGCAAAGTAGTCGCAATCAGCATGTGAAAATGAGCTGGGCCATCCAGTGATGATTTCTCTATTGGAAATGAGGAGACTACTGCTTTGTTCGCTGCCACATAGAATGTTGTCGATAGGGTTATGTGAGGCCTTGACAAAGATCACCTCATCGCCAGGAGCATGTTCATTAGCATTGCCATCTAGTTGCTGATAGGCGGCTTTTTGTGTTAAAAAGGTCTAGGACAGTTTCGAGTGGCTGATTAGGACCATTCCTATGCTCATCATGGCTACGGCTCGTCTGTCGGCTGGTCTGACGACTCTTTTGTGTAGGTAAGCCAGCTTTTAAGGAAAGATTGCCAGAATGGTCTTGTTGCTTAGACGTTGAATCATTGACGGTACACGCAGGAGAATTGAGTGGTCCTGTGGCCTGAGGCATGGAGTGGGTGTGAGTGGGTCTGTGGATGTCATCATTTCGCTGAGTGGGGCAGTCCAGTAGTGAGAGTTGTACAGTGGTCTTGGGTACAAAATGGGCCTGGGCAATAGATTGGGGAGTGTCACACAACCGCGGGTACCCCGCGTTGGCGACATTTTGGTGATCAGTGGGCGTACTGTTGTGATGCAAGTGTTTCACCTTGGGGGAACTGAGGTTATTCGTGATGCCATTTTGGGCATGTTGTCCTGGTTCGTAAGGGTGATTATGGTCGGGGTTGGCCACGGCAAGGTTGTTGTCAGAGGCAATGGAGTTATGACCATGGAGGGTGTCATCATTTTGTTTTGAGTCTTTGTCGGAACTATGAGTGGTGTCGTCAACCGGATCAAGGGCTGTTGCAACACATTCCATGGGTACATCTTCACCGTGTTCGCCAGTATCTGCCTGAAGGTGCGTGTTGGGGGGTTCTGGGTGTTTGCTGTTCTTCGTTGGTGCAGGCTGCATTTCAACATCGCCTTCAGGAGGTATGTTGGGAGTTCCTCTACACTGCCTGGGTTTGTAAGGCGGGCGATAAGCAGGTCTGCTTCCTGATGGTGTTGAACTCGACTGTCCATGGGAGGGCACACTCTTAGTGCTGTTCATCCCATGACCGTTTGGAAAATGAGCAGTAGGTGTGGCACCAGTATACTGCTCTTTCAATCCAGCATGGGTAGTGCCAACATCAGGGGTTCTTTGTGATGGTACGGTACAGGCATATGCCTCTCGAAGGTAACAACATTGCGTTTTATCGACAACCTGCGATATTGAAATACCAGGTGGGAGTGTGACAAAGATTGAGGAAGGTTCAAAGGTACGTATGATCATTTCATCGTAGTATCGTACCTTCCATTCATCGCGCTCGAGGTGGATGGATTTCAACTGAAAACACTGTTCTGGACCAAGCACGATATGATAAAAAAGCCACTTCTGGTGGTCCCTATGCTTGATAAATTCATGATGAAGTAGATTAATCTTAACAGTGTCAGGATTCGTCACAAAGGATTCCTGGATGAAAGAGTTGTCACAAAAATTAACTTTTTGTAAGCATTCCATCAAGGGCATATGCAACTCTTTGGGCGAGAAAAACCACGCAGGCGGTTGGGACGCAATGGCAATGATGTTTGTGAAGTCCTGCATAGAATCAATAACGGTGGTACGCAAATCATAGTATCTTTTGGCTGACTGTTTCTTGTTTGGTTCGAAAGAAAGATGACTGATTCTGCCTTCTTTAGGGATCATTTGCTGGGCAATGACTTTATTCCAGTGATCCCGTCTGGTTTCCACGTCAGTAAGGGAAACATCAGCACGAAAATCTTCTGCAGAAGGGCACTGGTGCTGAATAACCACTTGGCAAGGGTCACAATCCAGTGAAAGAGGTAGAGAGTCTTCATGTTTAATCTCAATATCAAAACAGAGACACTTTTGTTGCGACCTGTCAACCTGGCACCAACGAATAGAAAAATTAACAGCCCCCACCTTTTGTCTTAGTAGTTGTACTAGAGATGATTGATCTGATTGGTCGAGTTGATCCTCTGTACATATTGATGAGGGAATTTCAGCCCATAAGATTTGCGCAGGTGCATACTGAAATGAACCAATCTTGCCAAATTTGACTTGAAAATGATTATAATCATGGGCGGTCTGTGTGCAATGTGGTTCTGATCGCAGCATGTGGACAGTGAAAGCACCCTGTTTAGGCCCAATAGGTAAATGAACGTCAACTGGAAGAAGGGCTAAGTGCAGGTTGATGACCAGTGACGGAGGTCCAAAGATGGCAAGTCTTCTGTAATTCATAAAATGGTACCTCACTTTAAGGTTGGCAAGTTGAACAAGAATCTCATTAAGCACGGTGTTCGGAAAAGCCTTCAAATCCAGTACTGACATAGTGATTCCATGTGGAAAATGCTTTTGGAATTCTGAGTAATTCCATGGAAAGAAATGCTTAACCTGACACTCTGCAAGTCCATGCGACCAAGCGGCATCAACAGTTGGCTGAAGGATCTTCTCAACAAGCTCGATGTCTGCCAGGCAATCATTGGCAATTTGGACAGTGAGTGAGGTAACATCAATCTTATCTGATATGCGATGGCATCCATTGGGTCTTCTGAAGTCAATGGAGTTAACAGCAGACAAGCTCTGAAGTTCACTGACTGTTTGATGTCGTTCAACAACAGTTCTGGGAAAGACATACTCCAGCGTTCTGCAGGGTCGAGACCAAGAGACATGGCAGTGTTCGGCATACGGTTCAACCTGGCATGCAATGAGATATTTCTCTTGGTTATTTGCGGGGCAAAAGGTGACACCAAGATTTTGCATAAAGCCGACATGTTGAACTTTATCATTAAGAAGGTTGTAGAGCCATGCAGAAGCTTCAAATTCGCTGGTACTGCTTGAACAAGTGAAAACAAAATGAACAGAGATATCTTTGTTAAGGCATATGTCTATGAATTTCTGAAGGACATAAGCTTTGGGGAGCAATAGGCAGAGGCCGACTCCTGTATCACTGTGATCAAAGGCTTCTTCATAAGTGATCACTGTGCCTGAATATCTGTTCGGATCAATATCACTGGGACAGTTCGCAACAAAAAGATGTTCTTTCCCAAGACTCGACACCAGCTCAATGGCATGCTGTTCAGTAGTGTCATGAGGGTTGCAGTTCATGTCGTCGACTATAACCCAGAGTACCCCTGGGTACAGTGACTACACAGAGGCAAGCCAGAGGGGTAACCTGGGCGGAGCAGGACGATAACAAGAACAAAAAAGACTACACTGAGTACCCCAGTGAGCCTTGTGAATAAAACCAACAAGATCACAAGTAAAAGAACTACACTGGGTACCCCAGGAGTCCTTAAACAAGTGGGGTTCAAAACAGGTGTGTTCAACAATTGAGCAAATAAGTCAAAAGCGAGCAGGTAGATCTTAAACAAACAAAACTAAGAAAAACCCCCCCCTCCCTTATACTCTTATCAACAAAAACAGGTTGACGGGCACCTTTGTGCTCTTCCTACGGCAGTACTACCCTAGCCCCTTTATACTGGTGCCCCCAAAATTAACTCACGCAAATCACCCAAGATGGATGTTTGCCCCTTGAGTTAAAATTGAGTTACCCAGTCCCACGGGGTTTGAGCCGATACGGCCTTGAGCCAATGGCTTGAGCCAATGGCTACGGAAATAATTCTTGCAGGCTCGATGAATACAACATTGTCTGACAGCACCATCAATGTGCAATGGCCATCCCACGGGCATGTAGAAGTCTTCAAGGAGTCCATCACCATTTTGCTCTATGATTGTGCCCAGCATGGGGACATCAATGGTTGCTTTGAGGCTAACCTGTGCACGTTTGCACTACCACGTGTCAGATGCTAAAAGGCCTCTGGCAGCCAACAGTTTGAGCGATGGGAACTCTGGTTGGTCATTCGTCGGCAGCACCTCTTCTTTGATAACTAACTTGAGCCCGTGCAGTGGCTGGGGCTGCTGTTTCTGAGGGTCTTGATTGGGTTGGGGTGCGGTATCCTTGGGTGTTGTGTCTTCAAACCAGGTGGAGCGGACCGACTGGACGCCTATGGGACTGGCGGAACTTGCGGTTTTGATGCTTTCTCTGCGTAGGCTGTGGTACACGGGTGGGATCATCCATGCCGGCACGAAAACTGTGATAAACATTTGTAAGGACACATGTCCATTGGAGCAGGCAAATCGATTAAAACACCACACAGCCACAAACACAAAACACGACGACCCGCAAATCCCCGAGCCAGACTTGCGTTTCGCCAGCGGAAAAACAAAGCAAACAGCAAAAGCCAAAAACAGCAGAAAACGGGGCCAGGCCCAAACACAAAATCGATTTTGCCATGAGACGCAGTGGCTTGTCCACTGCATCACTCCCAAAAGCGTGCCAAATGAATTAATATCACGGCTTTCGGGCAAACATGAAGGCTAGAGCTTGTATGTTACCTTCAGGCATGTGCCATGCTATACAAAAAAGCAGGGCTACAATTAAGCCTCTCTCAGCGTCCTCTCAGATCAGCTCGTCAGACCTCCATGGACAGAGTCGTTACCATATCTGTCAACCGTAAACCAAACACTAAAGTCTTTGGCTGCTGAATGTCTTGTTGGCGTTCGTTTGGGGCTGCTGAATTTCTTGACTCCTGTCTGCGTGGACTGATTGTTTTGGTTGCTTGCATTTCGTGCAGGTGGCTGTTTGTTTTGGACAGACGTTGACACACTTCCTGGATCTGGGTTGGTGGGTTGGTGCCTAGAAAGTGTATTTTTTGCTGATACGAACACAGCTACGATTTTTATCCCGCACCCACTGTCAATTCAGGAATAGACCGAGAGGGGACAGCGAAAAGCCAGGCGACCCGATGGCTCAGTTGGTATTGCGTTGGTCTTGCCAGCGCTGACAGACTGCCGGTGGTGGTTCGAATCCCTGCTGGTCCACTCGGGAGTCTCAAGTGCGACCCGCCGAAAGGCAACGGGCGCCGACCACAAAAAAAAAGAGGGGACAGCGAAAAGCCAAGACGGTCAACAAAAAAGGAACATTGGCCCATGTAAAGCGTTTCAATGAAGGTGAAACCTGTTAAAAAATACAGACATTCATGTGCATTTGCTCCAATTTCAGCGGTCGAGGCTTGCCTCGAAAATTGTCCCTCATCCTCACATTTTTGGTTTTGTTACAATTTCTATAGCCCCGAGGCTGCCTCGAAGCCTGCTTTGAAGCCTGCCGCCAGGCTCATCCTGAAAGATGGTTTGAAGCCAGTGCCATTGCATTTGGGTCATTCATTTGCAAATGGGTTTTTCATGTTTGAGTCATAAAGAGGCAAGTAAAGATAATGAAAAGTCATAAAAGTGTGATGTTGCATTTAATGCTTATCAAAAGTGGGTCTTAATTATTTCATGTACTAAAGTAAGTGGCTTACATCATGGTTCCAGGTGTGGACATGGGGAAATCATGGTTGGGGGTCTGGATACCGGCCCTCAGCATTCTTGGTTACATGTGACATATTAGGAGCATGGTCACTACCCATTAGAATATTGTATGAAACCACTCACCCCCTACTGTTACCATAACCATCCATAACTATAACCATAATCTTACAAAAGACACACACACACACACTTTGCTACTGCCCTCCGTGCCAGGTTCAAACTTGTCCGTGCCAGGTTTTGCTTCTTGCAAAAGGGCCGGAACCTTGAGTTTCTCTTTAAGCTTGAGTTGTTCAATTGATAACTCGAATAATGATAGCATTTACCATCAATGACCAGTCCATTTCTAATACCAGTCAATTGATGGCAATCTTTCATGTCTAATACCAGTAAATTTATGAAGTAATGTGGTTCATGTCTAATTAATCTGTATAAATAATCTTCATGAAATTATTTAGGGGGGGCAGGGCGGACTGCAAATGCATGCCTCACAGGCTCACACTTCACTGGTCCTCGCTTTGTCCAGTCGTCAGTCATAGAGTCAGAGCAATCATTGTTAGGCAAACTGTCAACGCGTTGATAGTGCATTAAACCAAAAAGTGAAAGCAGAAAATTTTATGCCCAAAAAATTTCTAAGCCTCGCGAACACCTATCCTGCCAAACCGCGCAGCGATTGAACTCAGGAAAATTTTATAACCTGCTTGAAACCAAACCTTTCTGACTTGTTGTTCGAAATAAGTAACAACCTGCCCGGCTCTTGAAACTAACCAGTTTCAAACCGTGTAAACATCGAGTCCAAATAAATTCAGAAATGCAATCTGTACAATGCTGCACTTGTCGATGTTTTGCATGTTCTTTCATGTTGGATCGGTGTGGACTTTTTGGTTTCAAGTTGTTTTCCCCACTCAAGATGGTTTTGTGCCATCTAGCTGCAGTTCAATGAGAGGGCCCGCGCAACGGGGGCGCATCGCAGTCAGCTCTCAGATTTGCCTGGGACATTCGCAGACTTTCAGATTTGCTGCTTTTCATTTTTGCTTGTGTGGCCTGCTCAGTTTTATTTCGGGTTGGTTGCTTTGTTTTTCCTGGCTTATTTCCGGACAAGAAGGGGGAGATGGACCTTACAGTGGATTGTCTACAGAATGCGCCCCTGGAGCCCTGTGATGAACCTCATGGACCCAGTTTTGCAGATGATGTTTTTCGACTGGAAACTTCAAACCTTTATGGTGGGTCTATGAACGAATCCCTTTTTCCCGATGATTGGAGCCCCCTGTCCGTGCATTGTTCAGGTGATGATGAGCCGGTCAACGACTCTGCGAAAGCTGCGCATGGTGAGTCGACGGTTTCAGACAGTGCTGCACTTGATGTTCCTTCACTTCAGCCTGTTATTCCGCAAGATGTTCATGACTCACTTTTTGCAAGAAACCTTTTGACAAACTGTGATGTTACTGGTATTGTTTTGCCATGGGAAACTGGTATTTTCCGTGATTTGCTTAGTGACGACCCGGTCCCGCTGGTTCCCAAGATGCCAATCAGCAACATGTGTCAGCTGTCAATTGGAGATGACCCACAGCAAGTTGCATCTGTGATTGCAAGTGTTGCTTCAAAGGATGTCTCTGACCCAGTTTTTTCCAAGTGCATTTCCAGTGGTGATGACGCCCACTACCATGACATGCGTCGCCAACTCAGAGATGCCGCAATTGGGAAACTGTTGATCGTTCTTCGTCATTGCCTTCTTGCAAGTAAGACTGGTAGACATATCATCAACCTTGGGACTGACGCGCAACAGCAAGCTGGTGCCTTTGACATTGTGGACTCAGTGATCGGAGTTAGGTCACCAAACACTGTGGTGAAACGTGCAAATGCATTACTTTCATTTTTGCGTTGAGTTGCAAAAGCTGGCATTGATGAAGTCAACCCTTTTATTGAACCTGTTGTCTGGAGTTATTTTCAGCATTTGAGAAGCACCGATGCGGCTGCCTCGAAAGCAGATTCTTGCATGTCAGCATTCCGGTTTGCATTTTTCATTTTGGGATTTGAGAGTCTTGAAGGTGTCACTTGCAGTAGACGCCTTGTAGGACTGGCCGAGATTATGCTCTCAGGAAAATGACTCCTAAAACAGGCACTTGTGCTCACCGTGCACCAGGTGAAATGTCTCCACATGGCGTTGCGTGACAGACACAGACATGCCACTGACCGTGCACTCATTGGATATGTTCTGTTTTGCTTGTATGGACGATGCAGGAACAGTGACTTGCAAGCCATTCATAAGATCGAGCTTGACTTCAGTGATGCTGGCGGTTTTGTGGTAATTACGACCTGCAATCACAAATCTGGCAGGATGGCTGCCCTCAAGACGAAGCTACTGCCGATCGTCATCCCCGCCAGAGGGGTCGACGGTTCAATATGGCCCCAGGAGGCTCTGGATGCAATGCAAGAGGCTGGACACGTCTTTCAGAATCCTATTGATGGACCACTTTTTCATGCTCCTTCAAATGGTTTTGGTGACTTCATGAAGCGTGGCTTGCGCTCATCTGAAGTGTCAGCATTTTTGAGAAAGACTTTGAATCTTCAAGAACCTGTCAAAGGATCTGACGTTGAGGTGGTGTCCAGTCACAGCCTCAAGGCAACATTGCTTGCGTGGTGCGCAAGGTATGGGTTGTCGCCCCAGACACGCTCCATGCTTGGCAGACACAGTTCATGCCTAGCAGAGACTTTTGCGATCTATTCCAGGGATCTTGTTTGTGCACCTGTGGCTGAACTTCAAGGTGTTGTTGACGCCATTTACAACGGGTCATTTTTTCCAGATGATCAAAGGTCTGGTTTTTCAGGCCGCATGATTTCAATGCAATGCCACCCAGTGATGTCAAAATTGAACCATCGGTTTGTGATGGAGTTGTTTCAGTTTGCAGCTCTCAGTACGAGCCAAGTGTTGCAGATGTTGATGCCCAAGCCGAGTCGAATGACCCTGACCCTCATGCTCGTGGGGAATGTGGCCCTGACAACATCAGCTCCAAAGGTGCTGACAACTATGACAACGGTGCTGGCATCCCTGGCTCAGACGTTGTGCCTGCTGGTGGGGAGGACTCAGACTCGTCCTCAAGTGGAAGCGATGCGCTGTCGTCGGATCACTCAGATGTTGCGGAGCCACCAGCAAGAGTGAAGAGGTTCCGTGCCAGGATTCCGAAAGAGGAAAGCTGGTATGTGCACTCAAAGTCGCACCTCATCCATCGGTTTGATGGGACACGGCACAACACCATGAGGTTCCTTGTCTGTGGCAAGGTTTTGACTGATGCATATGCACTCTGTACGGAAGCGACTGCATGGAACACACTGTGCAGATCATGCAATAGGCGGTAAGACACCCGCTGCCAACTTGTGGACCGATGGCTATTTGAAAAAGAAAGAGTGTCATGTTGACAAGCCGTCACCATGAATATCAACAGTTTGTTTATGCCAGTGGAGGGTGAACTCCAAGAGCGGTCAGTGTTTGGCAAACCGCCTCAATGCACTTTTGCGGTTCAAGATCAGGTGATATGATGTCCTGGTTTCATGCATGGTCTTGTGCAAGATAAATTTATTAGGTTGATTTGTCCATATGTTTTTCCTTCAATACTTGAATCACGTAAATGTCATGATGTTTCAATTTTCAATTTCCATTTCCTGTCCTGAAATTACCTGCCGGTGATCCATCACTCCTTTGTTCGCAATGGCTTCCATAGTAGATTCCGAAGCACAGTTTGAACTACGAATGGAGCAAGTCAGGCTTCCAACCGCACTCAGACTTGCACTGAAGAACTCAGGGGTTTGCACAATCTCAGCTTTGGCGTATGCTTACGGGCAGCCTGGACAGCAGATTGCAATAGACGATTTTCAAGCATGGGTGAGACAGCTGGACCCAGGTGCCACCATAGGTGGGGTCGCGGCTCTTAAGCGCTTGCTTTTTGAAAGCCAGACCCAGTTGTTAGCAATTCTGAAGGAGCAAATCACCAATCCTGAGCCGACAGCTGCGCGTAAGGTGCCCCAAGCAGAGAGGGACGCACGCCTTACAAATCTCAAAGCCCGATTGACTGGTGTGCTCATCGAGGGGCATAGCGAACCGAGCCACTCGTTGCTTGATTTGGCAACGCAGCTATTTGATCAGAATGTCCTTCGCTTCATCCCCCTCGAAAAGTGCTTTAGCAGGTTGACAGAGCTCTCCTTTGCAAACAAGAGCCAAACGAAGTTGCTGGAGGTGGAAGCTTCTAAAGTGGTTTTGAAAGACAAAGATGCCGAATTTGAATCGACAGTGCAATCATCCTATCAAGCCCTTGAGGCTTTCAAACGTCGTGGCCTTGCACTTGAGTTTGCCGGTGTTATGTCGTATACAGCACATGACCGCTATGTCCAAATGTTATTCTCCCACCTCAACAGAGAGCCACCGGTGGGATACAATCGAGTCAGTGTGTCGCAGCTTCTTTCAGCTGACAAAGCGGCTTGGTGCTTCCTCATTGAGAAGAACTTGAAACCACGACCCGATGCTGCAGGTGTGATGCCCCTAAACACTGGTTTGGAAGATGCTTTGAAGTCCTATGAAGTCAGCTTTACACTCCTCCCCATGATTTCGAAGTCACAGCCCAAAGCTGCGCAACCATCACAAGGAAGCAAGATTGCGACGACGCCTGTGTACCAAAATACAAAGGGCCAAAGAAAGGGAGGTCTCCGCTCCAAACCATATGGAACAAAAGGCAAAGGGAAAAATAAAAGCAAGTTTGAACCAAGGATCCCACAGCAGATCAGAGAAGCCGGTGGCACGGCATCTACACCGGACGGTGACCCAATTTGCTTTGACTATTCGTTGAAACGCTGCAAGGAGCAAGTGACAGATGGACGCTGTCGCAAAGGATTCCATGTTTGCTGTTTGTGCTATGGCCCCCACTGCATGATGGACCACAAGAAATCGTGACTAGCTAGCCTGACCAGCAGCCATGGAAAACGGAAATTTGCTGAATGTACAGAAGAAGCAGAACAAACTGCTCCAGCTATGCACGTTTTGCAGAGTCCTTCCTCTTCAAAAGACCAGGGACAACCTTTACCAGACGGTGGGGCTAGTCGCCATGAATTTGTTCATGATGATTCCAGCTCTCGACCTATTAGTGGTCCACCTGAAACAAAAGTTGGCTCACCTGCCAAGCAGCAAAAGCCAATGCCGGAAGACCCCTTCTTCATTGAAATTTGTGCCGGTTCGGCCCGTGTTACAACTTGCCTACAAAGCCTTGGTTTGCGCTCCTCCTTTGGCGTTGACCATAAACGCCAAAAGCATGCAGGAAAAATTTTGGTAGCAGACCTGACTACGAAAACGGGTCAAGACCTTTGTTGGTCTTGGATAAATTCACCAAGCTGCATGGGCGTATTCTGTGCGCCCCCATGCGGTACATGTAGCCGCGCAAGAGGTATACCAATTCAGCTGCACAATGGTTTGAAGATTGCTGGACCGCAACCCTTGCGCACTGATCAGCATCCGGATGGTGTCAGGCACATGAGCTATGTCAATAGACTAAGAGTGTCGCAAGCAAACTTGCTGTACAAGTTTGTCACTGCCGTGGCGCTCTTTTGCATCCAGATGGGCATGATTGTTGTCATTGAAAACCCTAGGTCCTCCCTCTACTGGAAAACTTCCTTTTTCAGACCGTTGAAAAAACTGCTTAAGTTTACGGCCCACCAAGCATGCGCTTACGGGTCGGAGAGACCAAAATGGACAGCCTTGGCTCATAACACCAATGCCCTGCTCCAACTGAGTAAGTGTTGTCCAGGAGTTTCCAAAACTCACAAGCACAAACCTTGGGGCATGGTTTACGGCGCCGATTCTAAAAGGAAATTTTCGACAGCAGAAGAGACGGCCTACCCAATGCCGTTGGCGTACACCATCGCATTTTTCATTGCACAAGAACTTATTTCTATGGGCTGGCAGCCCCCTGCTCTTGAGTTTGCTACGCCGGAAACCATGACATACCAATATCTCCGGTCCATTGTGGGACAGCAGCCCAAAGCTAGCAAAATTCCTCCTTTGCTTTCTGAATTTGCATATGTTCTCCCCGTGTGTTCGAGCCAATGCCCGCCTGTGTTGCCAGGCCAGCAGTTGCAATCTGCCTGGATGGGAGCACCTGTCGGCTCCCGCTTGCTGGCCAGACCTCCTTTACGGTTAAAAAGGGGTGATAACTGGGGTAATAACTCTGGGGATAATAATGATTCAGATAAGCTGCCTGTCCTTAATAGTCCTGGTGATAATAGTCCTGGTGACAATAATGCCGATCAAAGTAAACCCACTACCTTCTACTTTGGCGTATACCGCTCTTGTGATGAGTTTGTGAAAGATGCGGTAAGAGCTGGACACCCCATTGGAAAACAAAACAAGCTGCCTTCTGCCTTGCAAGAAGCGCTTGACTTTGTAACTTCAAAGTCAATTTATGAGGTTGCAAAACACAGGCATGACACCCTTGCTTTCTGGCTTGAAAGGGCGAAGTCGTTGGCAGCACAAGAAACCGAGCTGCATGAGAACCTTCATGAATCACTCAAGGACATCCTAAAACCAAAGCGCTTGTTGCTGTGGAAAGAGATGCTCCAGTTTTATGGCTATCCAGACCTAGAGGTTTTTGAAGAAGTTTGCCGTGGCACTCGCTTAGCTGGTGCAGCCCCGGTCGTCCCATCGTTTGACCCCTGCTTCAAGCCTGCAAAGCTTACCCTTAAAGAACTCGGAGCTTCAGCTGGGACTTCCCGCGCAGCGCTCCTTGCAACAGTTCGTTCCTCTGGCGATGTTGAAATTGATGAAACTGTTTTTCAGAAAACCCTAGAGGAACTTGATTGCGGGTGGCTGGAAGGACCAATCCCTGTTGAAGACCTTCCCGATAATGCCATAGTCAGCCGACGATTCGGGATACGCCAGACTTCAGGGGACACCATCAAAGTTAGGCTTATTGATGATTTCTCAGCATCTGGGGTGAATGATACAGTTCAAGTTGAAAGTGCGGCAAAATTACACACCCTTGACATTGCGGCGGCACTTTGCATGGAGCTGCTAAAGACCTCTGCAGACCAGCAGTGGTTGGGAAAAACCATCGACCTGTCAGCCGCCTATAGGCAACTCGGTATCTCTCCAGACTCCAAGTGGGTGTCATATGTTGCAGTATTTGATCCAAAGGCCCGGAGACCTGCTGTGTTTGCCATGAAGGCGCTGCCATTTGGAGCTAGCAACTCAGTTTACAGCTTTTTAAGGGTGGCACACTCCCTGTGGTGGTTAGGTTGCAAAGCCCTGCGATTAATTTGGAGCAATTTCTTTGATGACTTTATCACGCTCGCCAGGTTGCAAGAGACAGAGCTCGTGTCCATAGCAGCCCAGCAGTTTTTCAAACTTTTGGGGTGGGCAGTGTCCTTGGGAGAGAAGGATCAGCCCTTTGCTCAGACTTTCAAGGCACTTGGGGTTGAAATTGATTGCACCAAATGGGCAAGTGGAATTGTCTCCTTTGCAAACACTAGCAAACGAGTCGCTGAACTGGTGGCCGCGATTGAAGAAATATTGAGTGCTGGGTCTATGAGTACCCAGGAAGCGCTGGTTCTACGTGGCAGGATGCAATTTGCGAAAGCCCAGATTTGGGGAAGAGCCTCCAAATTGTGTCTCAATGCTGTTACCTCGCATGCTTACCAGGGGTCAGGCATTGCATTGAGTGAACACACAGTTGATTGCCTGGTGGCCTTCCGCGATTGCCTGAAGAGCGCAAGGCCCAGAGAAATCACCCCCTTGTGGGATGTTCCTTTCTATGTATTCACAGATGCTTCCTTCAACCCGGAGGATAAGGATTGGCCATGTGGCCTTGGCGGTGTTTTGGTTGACAGTTGTGGCCGACAGCTTTCTGCATTTTCCTTGACGCTCCTGCACTCTGACCTCCTGTTGCTGGGATTTCCTGAAAAGAGCACCGTCATCTTTGAAGCCGAACTACTGGCGCTGATTGTAGCGCTCATTGCCTGGCGGAAGTTCCTGCGCCACCGCCCTTGTGTTGCCTACATAGATAACAACTCAACCCGGGATGTTAGCATCAGTGGCACTGCGCGAACCCAACCTGGTAGATCCCTAGTTGCACAATTGCTTGAAGCTGAAGACTTGGGTAGTATACTTGCGTGGTACACCAGGGTCCCCTCCAGTAGTAACATTGCCGATGCTCCATCACGAGGCAAGGAAGATGGAATCACCACCAAATTCATGCCTGCAGAATTTGTGCGTTTAATTGTTAACAAATGTCTTTCAAAAGCAAACCAAACCGGTTAAAATGGGGAATCACGTGGCTGACCTGGCACAGTTTCGATGAGAAGCTTTTTGGTTTTCAGCAGATACAGTTGGATGGCAGTTGCAAAGAGTTGTATGTGATGGTCCTCAAACCGAGGAGCCTTGTGACTGTGTGATTCAGCTCTTGGCAACATGTGCCACTCATGGAGCGACCTGACATCGCCCATTGTTGTCCCGCTGGAAAAAAGAGTGTGACCGCGAAGCCAGTGTCATGTCACTTTCCGCATGTCAGTTTTATGCATGTTGTTTTTACTTGTTTCTAGTTTGAACGCGTGTTTTTGCGTTCTCCGTTTCTTGGAAGTATTGAACACACTTCCGTTCGCGTGGCGACTGAAACGTTTGGTTTAAGCAAACTGTCAACGCGTTGATAGTGCATTAAACCAAAAAGTGAAAGCAGAAAATTTTATGCCCAAAAATTTTCTAAGCCTCGCGAACACCTATCCTGCCAAACCGCGCAGCGATTGAACTCAGGAAAATTTTATAACCTGCTTGAAACCAAACCTTTCTGACTTGTTGTTCGAAATAAGTAACAACCTGCCCGGCTCTTGAAACTAACCAGTTTCAAACCGTGTAAACATCGAGTCCAAATAAATTCAGAAATGCAATCTGTACAATGCTGCACTTGTCGATGTTTTGCATGTTCTTTCATGTTGGATCGGTGTGGACTTTTTGGTTTCAAGTTGTTTTCCCCACTCAAGATGGTTTTGTCCCACCCCGTGTTACTCCCACCCTTTTGCCCGGCTCTTGGAAAACATCCGTTTTTTCCAATCCGTGTATACATAGTTGCCTTTTACACTTCAAGCAACTCAGAACCTTCCATATTTGCCACCGGGCTGCCGTGATGCAAGCCCCAAATATAGTCAACTTCGCCGTGGCCACGTCCATCTGCGTGATGTTTTTCCAGGGCACAGAGACCGACATCAGGGTCCGCCATTTCGAGGAAATAGCAGAAGCGTGCTTACGCTTACTGGAATTTTTGGGACGCCCACCATTTTTGAAGAGCATATTCGACTTATGGGTCACTACAACGGCCGCCCTCGCACAATTGGAAAGAATGCTCTTTCCCAACGACCAGGTGCAGACGCCGACACACCTAGCAGCACCACCTGCTTGGAGACCACTCTCCGCGGTTTGTGAGCCCGCCTTTGCAGGCCATCATGCTCTCATCCAACGTGCACTTCGACACCTGGAACAGTTCCGCGAGTGGTTCAGCAATGCGTACGATATTTATTTACACCATGAGACGCTCCATATGCTGGATGATTCCATTCTCTTGCTTCAATCAGTTGAACATTTCATTCAACTTCAACCAGCTCCTGCCGAACCAGCCCGTGCCGAAGTACCCGATTCCACTGGTGGAGTTGCTGTGGCACCAACAGCCACTCCTGAACAAGCTCCCGCCTTTTCTGACCCATGGCTTGATGACACCTGAATCGGGAATCACGTGGCTGACCTGGCACAGTTTCGATGAGAAGCTTTTTGGTTTTCAGCAGATACAGTTGGATGGCAGTTGCAAAGAGTTGTATGTGATGGTCCTCAAACCGAGGAGCCTTGTGACTGTGTGATTCAGCTCTTGGCAACATGTGCCACTCATGGAGCGACCTGACATTGCCCATTGTTGTCCCGCTGGAAAAAAGAGTGTGACCGCGAAGCCAGTGTCATGTCACTTTCCGCATGTCAGTTTTATGCATGTTGTTTTTACTTGTTTCTAGTTTGAACGCGTGTTTTTGCGTTCTCCGTTTCTTGGAAGTATTGAACACACTTCCGTTCGCGTGGCGACTGAAACGTTTGGTTTAATTAACATGTTATTTCATATCAAGTGATCCACAAAGATAACTGATATTATCATGAAATTATCTGCATTGAAATCCGAACTTTATTGGTTTCTTGCATGTCTCATTTTTCAGGTGTTCTTACAAATCATTACTATTTCCATCCTTATCAGGTTTTGCTTCAACTGCACTCCAGGGTTTGGCCACCGGCCCTGGAGTTACTAAGGTAGCTTTGAATTAAGGTAGCTTTGACTGCACTCCAGGGTCTGGCCACCGGCCCTGGAGTCACTCAGGTAAGACAATCTGGGTCTGGACACCGGCCCAGGTATCACTAAGGTAGCTTCTGGCGTGTGGCCCTTACTTGTTTTCATCATAGTTCAACATGATGTCACTCCGGCACTGTAAGTTTAACCCTAATTTTCAGAACAATGCATGTTAATTTTCAACATGCTAAAATGGTTCTATTTCTATTTTTTTTAATCTGGCAAGTTTGGCAAACACAGTCGTAGCAAAATATATCATTATTGCAACTAGACATGTTTATTTTTTCTTCCATGTCAGCCTTTTAGTTTGCACACTTGTCAGGTGACAGCAGAACAAGCAAAGCCATGCAGTTTACCATCATAAGTGATTCATAGACTCTAGTCTGATTTTTATCAATTCACAATGATGGATGACTCATAGTGGATTCATGGATGACTCATAGATGACTCATAGATGACTCACAGGTGTGTTGTAGATGATCCATAGATGATTTTAGTAATATGTTTATTATGTTGTTAGATAAATCCTGGCACTTTGTTAGTAACTGTATTGTTAAACTGCATGGCTTTGTAACGGTCTGGGTGTCCGACCGTGTTTGTTCTGCAGGCCCGGACTCCGGCCTGTTGTCACATGTCCCTGGATTCCGGGACTACTAAGGGACCAAGGTAGACCCAGCGCCTGGCTTCCGGCGCTGGGTTCAGGGACTCCAACCCGTGCCTGGCTTCCGGCACCGGGTTTCAACAAGCTGGTCACTACATACCAGTGCCTGGATTCCGGCACTTGGTAGCCCTGAGCCTCCTTCTTACCAGTGCCTGGTTTCCGGCACTTGGTAGCCTTCTTCAGTCCGTTGCCCAGAGTCATCACAATCACCACCACCATCATCACCATTATCCTCATCACCATCATCATCACCACCAACATCTTCATCATCCTCATCCTCATCCTCATCGTCATCATCATCATCATCATCATCATCATCATATCATCATCATCATCATCAACATCATCATCATCATCATCATCATCATCATCATCATCATCATCACACATCATCACAACCGTGATCACCGTCATGTGTCTCATATTTAAATGCATGTTCACAGCCATGTTCATCCTAATGTAAATCAACTAAGTCTGTTTTGCACTGTCTTTTTTGGGGTGCCACATTGTTTCAATGACCATCCCCATGGTCAAGTTCACCATTGCCTTTGATGTGATTAAGAAATTTGTGACCGGCCCCACACTAAACATCATCGGTACCATCAGCATGCTCCAGTGTCAGCTTCCTTATCCATAACCATCAACAACATGCTCACTCAGCATCACTTTTAATACTTTGATCATCAACCATTGATCAAAATTGTTTGGTGTATTGGTTGGTGAATCTGTCAAACAAATTAGACAACATATCCGTGAGATTGACCTGGTTTGACCTGAACTACCTTTTGTTCTGTTTCTCTCAAAAAGTTTTAGGTTTTGAGAGTGCCAGTCAGACACATCTTGATTTGTGAATGGTAGATGTGGGCATCCACCATGTGAATATCATCATTATGTGGCACACTGGCCATGGCCAAAAGTTTCAATAACCTTCATGAAGACCGCAATAGGTTGTAGGCATGTTAGTATGAGCAAACATTGTGACACATTTTGATTCTGGCCTCAATAGACCCCTGTCCATGCTAACCAGCACCCAAGTTGAATAGTAAGCATCACCTTCGAGGTCTGCAATGCTGAAGTGAAGGAAACTGTCCGGATGTCCCAGACTGGACGGACACCCAGGTTGCTGCATGGATGCGGAAATACTTTCAAATTCACATCGAATCTGTTGAGTTTGCATTGTTGAGTTTGCACATTATTTGCATTTACTGTTTTTGGACATCTGTCATATATATCAATAGCAGCCTCATCATCATATGTTCATCAGCAGTGACACTTAAACTTTCACTCAAGTGAAGACTGACTTGCACTCCGTCGCAAAATGGAAGCATGCAATACAAACATATGAATGACAGTTTTTCCATTGGGAAAAAAGCCACAGGATCAAAAGAATAAGACAAGGATTTCAGATTTATACTGTAATGGTTCCTGATTTAGCTTGCCCAGTCTGAGGATGAACATGGAGCTGCAACATGGAAAAGTTCAAGCACTGAGTCCAGACCCTTGTATTGTGCAGTGTGTGGATTGCTTGACAAGCTGTGGTTTTTGCAACTTTCATTATCTGATTTGTTGAATTTCAATCAACCAATGTGGTTTCAAACAACCAAGATGTCCAGGAAGTATCTGGTCAAGTTGTGCAAAACGTATTTCTAAACATGCACCTACCCAAGCTACTTTGGCAAACCAATGTCAGTGTCTGGCCACCGGCACTGATCATTTCTTTGCCTGTGTCAGGATACCGGCACTGGGAACTAAGGTTGCAGAAGCCAGTAATTTAATACAATATAAGTTTTTGTATGTGTGCATGCCGGCAATGCTCAATATTCACGTCGCTTCGCGACGGCAACCGCCCGCACCGCATCGTTGGGCAGCCGCTCGTAACTGCCAATGATGTCGGCCATTGAGACCAAAAACATCCGAAAGTACTGATTGTCGGAAAAAAAAACGCGAAGAATTTGATAGCCATGTATAGCGGACCAACGCAGTTCAAAAAATAACGAAAAACATGAAAAAACGGCGAAATTGCTGTTATTTACAGTGTTTTTGCGCGGTGAGAAGCAGAAACCACTGCAAATACCATGGTTTTTGAGGGTCAGGTGGCCAAAAACACTGTAATTTACAGTGTTTTTTTAACCAACGTCAAAAAACACTGGTATTTACGATGTTTTCATTCACACCGTAACATAAAACAGCGTAATTTACGAGGTTTTTGGAAGTTTTGAAGCTAGCCGTCAAGCATGCAGAAAACAGAAAAACACTGTAAAAACCAGTGTTTCTGCTATCACAAAACGACGAAAATCAGTCCGAAAACGGGTCCAAAAACTCAAAAATCCGCCTCCGGGCCAGGCCACCTGCGGAACCGCAAAAAAAGATGTTGCAAACCAAAAAATTGAGGTCAAAAAGTTGAAAAACACGTTTTTTTTTTCACTTTTCGCTTGCCGATTTTGGACGGGCGCGTTCACGAACAGGTGTCTTCCGTACTGTTTTTTACAGTGTTTTTTGAAGGCGAGCGTCACGACCTATCAAAAACAGGAGGTTTTGGCCGAAAAATGGGGCCCCCCCCCCCCAGGTAAACCTGTAACCTTTTACGAGTGCCATCCGGAAGATCACGCCCCAGCACCTTCGGTGCGGGCGGATTTCATCATTGGATTCAACTTGTTTCAAACTTGACCATTCACAGCGATGTGGGGCGTACCACATATTTACATATTTCTGGACAGAAAACTTGGACGACATGTTAAATAGTGACTGGGATATCATCATCACACCGTTTCACACTTGCTGGCAGGAGTGACAATAGAAAAATCTCAACCCCCATGGGAAATGATGCCGTTGGTTGCTGTAGAAGTTGTGATTATTGCAACAAACAATATCATCTGAATGAATACAAGTCGCTCTATTAATATGTTTCTACCTCGTACTAATCTGTTAGAACTGGATTTTCCAAACATCAAGTCCACACACTTCATGTCATGCTTCAGGGCCAACAGTAGATCCAGGTCAAAGGGGGCAACCGTAGGTATGACATGTCTGGACCAACCGTAGATCTGAACCAGGAGGGGCAACCGTAGGTATGACATTTCTGGACCAACCGTAGATCTGAACCAGGAGGGGCAACCGTATCTCCATCAATGGTAGATCTAAACATCTAAAGGAATGAAGTAAGGTTTCTTGCCAACATTATCGAGGAAACATGGCCCACAGAGAGGGCAACTCGGAGTGGCCGTAGTCACGGGATTTTGTTAGCAACCGTAGCCGTGAGATTGTGGTACCAACCCTTGTCTCTCACTGAACATGGCCCACAGAGAGGGCAACTCGGAGTTGCCGTAGCCACGGGATTTTGTTCGCAACCGTAGCCGTGAGATTGTGGTACCAACCCTTGTTTCTCACTGAACATGGCCCACAGAGAGGGCAACTCGGAGTTGCCGTAGCCACGGGATTTTGTTAGCAACCGTAGCCATGAGATTGTGGTACCAACCCTTGTGTCTCACTGAACATGGCACACAGAGAGGGCAACTCGGAGTTGCCATATCCATGGAATGCTGTTACCAACCGTAGATTCTGGTACGAACTCTATTTCTCACTGAATGTGGTGGCTTTACCAACCGTTTTTCTACTGCACATAGTCATTGACACATGCAATCTCCAATGATGATGATTATTACCTGACTGTTGAGCAACCGTGTCTGTACAGTGTGTTGATGTCAGGGCCGCTGTGGGGATGGCAACTCGGGGTTGCCGTCTCTGTAGCCTATACCTAACAGATTCTTATGGTACTAACATGGCCTGTCATGATGCAATAAAATGCAATAAACCTAGGCTATGGAGATGGCAACTCGGGGTTGCCATCTCCATAAGGCCCTTGACAAGCAAACCCTGCACAGGGAGGGCTGCAGTTCACTTTTGACTCTTTTGCTATTGATGCTGAACTGATAGTTTCCCCTCCAGAATTAAGCTGGACATCCTTTCAGCTGGGGCTGCTGGGCCAGGCCCCAGGAACGTTTCAAATAATTCTTACGGACCTTTCTCCGTAAAACGTTATCCTCAAGTTTCAAACCGTTGGACTCAAAGTGGGCATGAAGAGCTTCTGGAAAAGTGAAGCAACGGGCTGCACAGAGCTGGTCTCTGGCCTTCTCCCGGAGAGAAGAAAACCGCTCCTCTGGATGCACCTGAATTGTTCCCACCAACATTCCAGAGAGAAGACGCACTTCAGCAATGAGAGGGCTCTGGAGCATGATCTGAACCGTCGGCTTAGTCATTGACAGCGAGACACTCTCAATTTCACTTAACTGCGACGTAGTGAGAAAGAAAACATTACACACAAGTATGGTTGAAACATAGGAGAAGACAATGTCTCTTCACAACATCAATAAAACCAATTTGCGTCCTCTGTTGCTTAAACTGAGTTACTCACAAATACAAACTAGATTCTATTACGATAGGTTTGAGATATGCTGAGAAAACAAGTTGAATTCTCAATGTCGACCCAATAGAATTTAAAATCAAAAAATGGGGGAGCTCCAGAACTGTATGGACATGCTGCTTGGTAAAAACAAAACGTCCTCAACATTGCAACCGGTCGTCTGAACATATGACTGAAATGGTTAGGTGCCTTGGCACAGACTCCTCTCATATCATGATGCGTAGTCATGCGCAACAAGATCAAGAATCAAGGAGCAACATGAATTGAAGATAGAACTACATGACAGGGATCCTGAGGAATGATATCCGTCTAGAGTGTGACTGGAACAGCACTGATGGCTAAACTAATGAACGGATATTGTTTGCTGCTTAAAATCAGAGCTGGTACAGGGAACACTGGCAGCATTGTGTCGCAAATAATAAAAAACGAACAGGCTGGAGTAATATGCTTTCACATCACTCTGACCTCGTATCCCAGTCACTATTTAACATGTCGTCCAAGTTTTCTGTCCAGAAATATGTAAATATGTGGTACGCCCCACATCGCTGTGAATGGTCAAGTTTGAAACAAGTTGAATCCAATGATGAAATATTGAGCATTGCCGGCATGCACACATGCAAAAACTTATATTGTATTTGCGGTGCTGCCGAGACGCAGAAAACAAGCCGGGGCAGCAACTTTTCCAGCTTGTGCATCTTGAGCCACACGTTTGTGGCAGTCGGCTCTTTGAACCACAACCCCTCTGGTTTAGGGTGTGGCCTTCAACAAACCATCCTATGGATGTCACATGTGGTATACTGCTACCCTTCTGCAGTACTTCACATCAGCTTTCAAAATTGAAACGGTGGATGCAGCTGCCTTTACTTACAGTTCCGCACTCCCCCGTTTTTCCGGGAAAAACTTACTGCTGCCTCGGCCACTCAGTAGTGCACGGCGAAAACGTCTTCGGAGCCGACGTCGACGCTATAGCAGCCTTTCCACGGGCAATTGCTGCAGGTGGTTGGCGCTGCACCACCACAGGCCCATCCGAAGGTGCTGGAGAACCGATCTGGCCCTGCACCATAGTTCCAGAATGGACAGAAGGTGGTCCCATAGATCCGTCCAACCCAGGCATTCCTTGGGATGAAGGCATCATAGGTCTCGAGGTCGGCATAGCCCCAAGCAGACACAAATCTCGAGGAGGTCGCAGCTCATCAGGGTAGCATTCACTACTTTCGTCCACCAGCTGCTGACGCCCAACATTGGCCATCACATCCCATTGCAGCGGCTGCTGCGCAGGGAAACCATCATCACGGCGTCCCATATCAAGGTATCCGTAGTTGACAACCATTGGGACTGGCGGCGGCATCATCGCAGACATTGCTGCTCCTCGTTCCACATCGACTGCGGCACCAATCCATGGAGGAGGGGGTGCCTTCCTCACGCCACTTCCAACATCTTGAAGAGGCAGAGGAAGTGCCTTCCCAGTCATCGCTTCCACCTTAACAGCAGCGGATCCTGAGGCAGCTACTTTTGAAGAGGCTGCAGTCGCTGCTTCCATCCTCAGTCGAAACGATGGCTTGGACTCCCTGGTCAGCAATTGGGTGGCCATGTAGCCTGGGTTGGCGGCCTCGTCCTCATTCATCACAAAGATGGTGAAGCCCATCCAACGGGAGGTGCCCCTCTCCGGACGGCACTTCCAATCATCTTTCCACACCATTTTCTCACCAGTTTCCACATCAAAGGCAATGGTGCAACGAGCATCGCCCAAGCAAGTGGTATCCACCGGGTTGGTCTTGTGCAAGGGGTGGAACTTGTTGACCCGCACAGTGGGATGCTCACGGACAAGCAACATCTTGCCCCCCCACTCTGCTCTTCTCCACCGGTCCTTGCTGCCGCTAGGTGCGGTTTGGAACGCTGGGAAATTCATTCTCCATCTCGGTGAAGTCAGCAGCACCGCTAGGAGCAAAGGTTGGTATCCTCAGCGCTTTCAGACATGGCATCGGCAAAAGAGACGCGCCCGGGCAGCCCGTTGGGCAGTGGTTGACAGGGTGACAGCGGTCACTCTCATTTCCAACACCAACTCCAGACGATTCCTCCCCTTCTCCAAAACCCTTGGTGGTTTCCCCAAAACAATAGGTTGGCCCATTCTGACAAAAACTCATCCCTGGCCCAAAAATGGTGGGTTCTGGTCCTTCCCCAAAACACTCTTGAGGGGGAACGCCCACACACACCATGTTATGACCTACGGGACTGGATTTCCTTTCTTTGGCCTTCAGCCCCTTTGCTTGTCTCTCATTTTGATTTTTCTTTTGATTTTCTTGTTGGCCAGTGGCTCTTTTGGTTTCTTCCTTCCAACTTCCAAACTGTTCACAAACAGGTTCTTGGCTCTGTACAGGGCCCTGTTTACTAGCACAGGCCGCACTGGTCAAGGCACGCATTAGTGCTTGGACCTTGCTGCACACATCTCGGCTTACACCAGCCTTTGTCCAAGAATCCGGCTGTGCACCTGCACTCGATTCTGTACACTCACTCGGCTGGATACACACCACCTCGCCGAAATCACCCACTGCAGCGCCACCCGCGGCAAAGTGTGTCAAGCCAGCGATTGCGACCAGTAGCAGCGCATGCCAGAGAGTGCTCAGCTGCGGCGGCCATGGTTGACCACATAGTTCCCCAAACACTGCCGCCAGAGCTCCAGCACGAGCGATCTGCAACGACCTGAGCGCCTTAGTTTCCTTAGTGGACAAGGTGGCAACAGTTGGTACCTCAGTAGGGGCAGGCTCCATGGACATGACTTTCCAAAACCAAATCCATGAGGGACGTGGAGTAACCGCTTTGGTTAAGAAATCCGCACAAAGGTCAGACCCTCTTTGGTGGTGGATACGCCATGTAGGGTTGGGTTCATTAAGCTTCTCCTTCAAGCAGTTTGACCTAAGCCTCAGATGCCTCGTTCTCCAAGACCCATCCGGTTTTGACAGAATGCTCAGAGCACTTGTATTATCACCGGCTATGAGTTTCTCAAAGGTACCATCCCCATAAACGGCAACCAACAGAGCTTCAAGAGATTGTGACATCTGCATGGCTTCACAGTATCCTAGCAGTTCACTTTCTGCTGTTGACATGGTCGCAAACGGCTGCCTACTTGACTCCCATTGAATGGGAGCCCCACTATACATGGCTATGACAGCCTGCACACTTCGACCACCCTGGGGTGCAAAGCTTATGTCAGCATACGTTTCTATCAACCGCTCATGTCGCTGTATGGGAAGTTGACCATCAAAACCACGGTCACATGAACAAGGGGAGTAAACCAAACCCTGATCAATGGTGTTAAACAGAAATTCCAAAACCGCTTCACCAACTTGTAAAACCCACCTAGGGTATTTACTTCCACCACGACCCATTTGTCCTACTGCAAAAGCTAGGTCAGGTCGGGTCCTGACCACCAGCCATAACAGTTCACCTGTCAGACCCTGCGCTCGTTTGATGGTGCGGGCATCCATGTCCTCATTTTCAGTTGGTGGTTCCATTTTCGGCATGGGGGCCCAGCGGCCATGCTTCACCTCATACCTTTCCAACAACTCCTTCGTGTAGGAGGGTTGAGCAATCCGGAGACTGTCACCTCTCCACCGCAACTCAAAACCAGCAAAACGTGTCCATTCATCTTCAGAGACATGTTCTGGTTTTGACGTAGTCCATTCTTGACTAAGTCGTTGGAGGAAACCCTGTCGAACACTTTGGGGACCTACAACCAGTAAATCGTCAACATAAACCACCAAATGGCCTACACATTCATCATTGGTTTGTGGTACCATGGTGTGCTGATCGATCCCTTCCTTCAACTTTTGTTTCATGATCCGCCATAGGTTGACTTCAGGGGTATTTTGGAGGTAAAACCCACAATCATCTTGAATCCACCTAAGTTGCGCCTCACTTTAGTGTGGAGCCTTTATTTGACTAGTTCACAGGTGGGAAGCCACCGTCCTCTTTCCTCCTACGCGTGCGTTGCGTCTCCCGCGTCCTTATGCATTCGGGTTCAGTGGTGTGCCTCTGCAACCTTACCTGAAACAACTCACAACTTGGAAAAGGTGTTTTCCGTTTTTAAACAGTTTTGGTTTTCTGTGTGCAGTCTTCCTTAACTGTTTTCGGTTGTGCTCTCTTCGCAACTTGTGTGTGCTGAAGTGGTTGTTTTTTTGAAGGTCTCTGAATCCGATTCTTTTTACAACTCAAGGGTGGGTGGGTGGGAAACAAGTCTCACTGCCCAGAGGTTTGAAAAGGGGTAGTGCGACTTTAGGCCATGCCATGGACCTTTTGATTCATGCCAGTGCTTACAGTTTGGGTGTAAAACGTTCTGCCATCAAACTGCCTTGGGAGTTGGATCACAACAATGCAATTTTTGGCAAACGTCCCAAGTTGATTTCTCCTCCAGTCTTTGCCCCCTTGACGGAAGCTGAAGAAGGGACACTCTTCTTGCCACGAGAAGAGAAGGAGGGCAGGATACGCTGGTCTAAGCGGACATCGGTCGTGCCTTGGCCGATCGCTCAGGAGAGATCATTGGCACGTGCACTGGAAGCTTGGAGGGTCATTGTCATGGACAATCTTGAGGGAACTCTGGTGGGGCGTCAGATTGCGAAGTCCCTACTAGGGGATACAACAGCACCTTCAGTGGAGAAAACCATCAGCGATGCTCTTGCAGGAAAAGCCATTTCCACTTTGAGGGCTAGGTCGTCGTCAATCATGTCCTTTGGTAGGTGGAAGAAGAGCTTGGATGTCAGCGCAGCCATTTTTCCTGTCACAGAAGCAGAGGCGTACACATATGTGAGGGAGTTGAGAGAGCACAACGCTCCTCAGACAAAGGCGGCTCGTTTCCTGGAAGCACTGAGTTTTTCTCACCACATGTTGGGAGCAGATGTGGACAATGCAATGCAATCCCCAAGAGTTCGAGGGGCTGCTATCACACCCTTGGTATTGCCCCGGAAGAAGACTCCTCTTACATTTCCTCAGGTCGCCATGTTTGAGAGACTGGCCATAGATGACGCTGGACAGGTGGGCATTTTTGCTGGGTACCTTTGCATGGTCCTTCACATGCGTTTGCGCTGGTCGGATGGACAATATAGCCAGCACGAGCCAGTCACTGACATTTTTCAGGGTAGGGGTTTCTTGGAGTGCCAGTTGTACCACCACAAAAACGCCGGCCGTCAGAAGCAGGCAAAGAGGTTGTTGCCGGCTGCCTGTGTGATTCCTGGCTTCAGTGGTGAGGATTGGGCAACTCCATGGCTGGAGCATCGATGCAGCTCGGGGCTGAAGGCCGGTCCAGGCCTACCGACCATGCCTGCACCGCTGGCGGCAGGAGGTTGGGCGTTGACGCCACTTGACTCAAGTCAAGCTACATTGTGGATGAGGGAGCTTCTGAGGAATTTTCATCCCCCTCCAGCCTTGATGGATATCGCTACACACTCCTTGAAGGCAACCATCCTGAGCATGATGGCGAAGGCAGGTTGCAGTGGAGACCTGAGACGACTGGCCGGGTACCACGTGGACCCTGGTGCAAAGATGGCGCTGGAGTACAGCAGAGATGCTCAGGCGCCGGTCCTTCACGCCATTGAGGCGATCTGCTTGGCGGTACAACAGGGACTATTCGACCCGGACACAACGAGGTCGAGAAGGTGGCCGCGGGTGGGTTGCAACACTCTGGAGCAAGCTATGAACATTTTGCCCACAAGGACTGCAGAAGACAGCTGGTATCTGACAGAAAACGTTCCGTGGGAAGAGCCTGGTGAACATGACCAGGCTGTGAACGTCGAATGGGTGGAGATGGGATCAGAGCCATACTCCCCGTCAAATGGAGATGCAGTGGATGATGATGAGGCAGCATCCCTTTCGTCACTGAGCGACCTGGCTGAGAGACCACAATTTGTGGACCCTGGACAGGAGACATCTGATGAGGAAAAGGAGGCCGAGTTTGCGGCCCCAATCGTGGGTGAAGAAATGGCCCACTCTATAGACAGTCAAATTACAGAGACGGTCTACAAACACCGTGTGAGCGGTTGCTGCCACATTGCAAAGGGAGGTGCCACAGACGATGATGATGGGGAAGCTGTGGTGCTTCGGTGTGGTAAGATTGCCAGCCGGAACTACGAAGAAGTTCATTTGGCCGGGAACTTTTTGCCTTATAAGTGTTCAAGATGCTTTGCAGGTTGACTTCAGTGAGTAGTCCTTTTTGTGCAGTCTTGTACATTAACTTCATGTCAACTCGCAGGTTACCAGAATGCAAGGTAATAATCAAACCCACCTTTCGCGTGGCAGTTGAGTTGAGTCTGTTGTCAGAGTGCCATACCAGTTGGCGCGCGACAGCGCAAGGGCCGATAGCCGTGCTCTCAGTTGAAAGGGTCCCTTTCTTTTCCTTGTTTCAATTTTTGGCTGTGATTTTCAGTTTGCCGAAATTGTGAGACTTGCATGTGCCACGTTTTTGCAGTCAATCAACTTGTCAGCACTTGCACGGCAGTTAGTCCTGTTTCACGGCGTGTAGCGGTGTGACATCCTTCAGTGGAAGTCGGGTCCCTAGTCGCGGAGTCTCTTGTTGAGTTGAGATTCAAACTTGGCTTGTCACCCCGTTGTATTTTTGTGGTTGTGATGTTACAGTCATACAATTGTGAGCGAGTGGACCTCAGTGCAATCTCTGGGCAAAGGCCTGGCACTCAGAGTGGGTTCATCGACAACAGGTAATGTTACAGCCGGCCGTGATTTTGGTTTCATTGCCGTGTTTGTTCTGATGTGTTTTTCATTTCACGTAGTTGGTTGAAACAAGATGGTGTGACTGTCGAGTGTACCTGCATTGAGTGGTGAGTAGGGTGCAGCTTGGTTTCACGGAGGGTTACCGAACAACCTCTTGAAGGGTGGTCTGGACAGCTGCAAGACGTAGGAAGGTTGCAGATAGCGTGGCTGGCCAGCCACCACCACCTGGCAGGGCACCCAACAGTCCGTTGAGTCACCAGTTTGAGTTTGTTTTATTCTGCATTTGCATGTGTGTTTACAAACCCTTTTGTGCAGTCAGATGAAGTTTGATGTGCCGGTTTTCATGTTCATTTCTGTAACTGTTTGAGCAATTGGTCTTGAGTGCGACGCTGCGTTGACTCATGCGGTTGACGGTGACGGCAGACGTCCCGTTGTAGATGCAGCCCAGCTCGAGCATAGGAACGGCCAAGGGGCCACAGCGGAAGAGGACTCTGCTGAGACTTCAAAAGAAAGCTAACAGGTGTGCTTGTTAATTTTCCTTTGTTTAAGGTGGGCTGTGTAAGACGCTTCACATCAGTTGCTTGCAGTTGAAACAGTTTCATTTTTGTCGGGATTGCATCAGTTGCCACACATGCACCGAAGACACCATGTGCCATCATTTTGTTTCTCACGGGCAAGCCACAACATGGTTGTGAATGGAGGGCTCGCGGAAGTGCGGGCTCTAGTGCAGTAAGCTGCATCAAGAGGTATGAAACATGCAGTTGTCGGCGGAGAGATTTTTATTCTTGTCACAGGCAGCTGATGACGTTTGAGTAGTTTGAACGTATCAGATCCAGCATAACTCATTGATGGATGTCCAGCTTTCTGCACTGCATGGAGTTTGCGTGAATAGAAGGTGGTTCGTACCGTCTGCGGTCACTCATGTTTCAGTTGTTCATTTTTGTTTTTCAACTCTCAGCCTTTAGTGGCGGCCTGGCCATGTCTCTGGTGGACAGCACCGCTGTCTTTGAGGGCAGAGCTCGAACCATAGGGTTGACAGATGACGTGATTCAAGCGTTGGGCCTGCGGGGGTGGACGACACACGCCACCTTCGCATTTGCTGTGGCGACACAGCCTGGTGCAGATGAACAGGCCTTTGCAGACGGGGTTCTGATACCCGTGTTGGGCCAAGCGGATCATGTGGCGGCTCCTAAGCTGCGGCGCCTATTTTTTGAGGCGCATACTTTGACCTCGGCTGACCTGAGGAGGAAGGTCGATTCAACAGAACAGGAAGCTCCTAGGAAGCTGCCAGCTCCAGAGATATCGCAGCGGCTCACCTTGTTACAAGCCAGGATCAATCCCATCTTGATTGCCAATGTGCTGGAGCCGTCCCATCACTTGATCAACGCAATTGTTCAGTGTGTGGAGGATGGTCGGATCCGCTACATAGAGTGGGCCAAGTGTACCTCCAGAACTCAGGAAGTGAACAACGTGAAGGAAGATGGTGGTATGAAAATTTGGAAGACAGACAGCTCTGGAAACATCAAAGCAGCGCCGCAGGAACCGGCGATTACCGCCAACTTGGCCTCCGAGCTGGATGTTCACAATGCGCTGAGGCGCAGAGGAGTGGCGTATGAAGTGGCTCAGGCCATGAGCTTTGAGGTGCATGAGCGAGTGATTAACTTCCTCTTCTTCGAGCTGAAAAAGGAGCCCTTGGAAGGTTTTGCTGCGGTGTCCTTGCAGCAGTTGGCAGCGGCCGATCGTGAACTGCATGTGCGCCTTGCTGAGCGCACCAGAGCTGGTTTGGTGCCGGGGCCAAATGGTGAATTGCCGCTGGACTTGAGCACCATTGAAATACTGGAGGGGCCTGAGCTACGATGGATGCTGATGCCATTGCCCAAACGAGGTACGGCCAAGACTTCAGGCCCTGAGGTGCCAGTCATCAAGGACAAACCGGAGCCCAGCACCAAAAAGAAACCTGACACGAAGAAGACTCGGGCCAATGCCACCAACCTCAAGAAGTTGAGGCGCACTCCCATGCCGAAGCAACTTGTGGGAGGGGTGCCCTGTGATGATGAGGGCAACCCTTTTTGCTTCGCCTTCAACTTGGGGACCTGCAAGAGTTCTGGTGATTGCCCTAAGGGGGCACACACGTGCTGCAAAAAGGGTTGCGGAAAGAGGCACTCCTTTATTTCAGCACACAAGCAGTCGGCCTGACTAGGCCTTGAAAGTACGGGCGAGGGTCCGTTGGTGGCATTGTTGCGAAAGCGCAGCAAGGCCGCTCAAGATGAAAGCCATCTTCGAGCCGAATCACCTCTCAAGCGAATGCGCTTGGACGCTGGTTCAAAACCTGTCGAAGGACAGGCATCATTTCAGACGGGCGAAGACAAAGGGTCGCCCCATGATTTTCAGGCTGGGTTTCAAGAAGTTGACAACGCCAGCGAACCGGCGGTGAAAGCACAACCAGGCCGGAAACTTTTTCTTTTGGATTTGTTTAGTGGAACGGCAGGTGTCGCAGCTGCTTTTCAAACGCTGGGTGGTGAAGCATTGGGATTGGATCATTTAATCGACAAACGTCGAGTCAAGGGGCCAGTGGCCAAGGTGGATTTGTTGACAAAGGAAGGACAACAAACAGTGGAGCAGTGGATGACAGAAGGCAAAGTAGATTGCGTCATGTTGGCGCCTCCATGTGGTACTTCTTCAAGGGCTAGGGAGATTCCTATCCCAAGACGGATGAGGCTTAGAAGTGGCATGCAGCCTCAGCCTTTGCGCAGTGACCACTTCCCAAATGGACTTCCTTGGCTCAAAGGAGTTGCGAAGCTGAAGGTGCAGTCTGCAAATTCACTGTACCGTTTTGCAAGGAGAGTTATTGAACTGTGCATCTCCCTGCAAATACCTTTTATTTGTGAGAACCCAAAACGGTCGTTAATGTGGCTGACTGACGCCTTTGAGCATTTGCCTGAACAATGTCGTTTTCAATACATTCATGCTTGTATGTATGGGAGCAGACGCCGAAAGAGCACGGCCCTACTTTTGAACTTCACAGCTCCAAATCTGCAGTCGGAATGCGATGATTCTCATAGCCATTTGCCTTGGGGAATGGTTGACCAACAGGATGGAAAAGGCTTGAAATTTTCTACAAGCCTTGAGACTGAGTACCCACTGCAGTTATCACGTCACCTGGCAGTGGCTTTTATGGAAGCTTTGAACGCACAAGGCAAGTTCTTGACCAGTCACAATGTGCAAGAGGACCAGATCCAGCGTATTGGAGCTGGGACACAACCACGTGGTGTCAAATCGCCCATCCTCATGAGCGAGTTCAAATGCAAGGTGGACGCAACTTCCCATGATGTCGAAGTTCCCCAGCACATTGGTGACTCTGTTTCTTTTCCTTTTCAGGGCATTCCCATCAATTCGAAACTGATTGCTTCTCGAAATGTGGTCTGGAAAGGGGTGGATGGCGAGAAGCAGCAGGGCCAGAAGTCAACATTTGGCGTTTTCTTCTCCCCTCTGGAGTTTTTCAAGAGGACGCTTGAGCTGGAACACCCGCTGGACACCCCACAACTGGTGGACAGAAGTAACTTGAGAGCTATCTGTTTTATTCGTGACCATAGCATTGCGGATGTGAAACTTTTCCGCGCCAGACAACTAAAGCGCTTCACGGAGAGGGCGGCCGCTCTAGCTGGCCAAGAGAAGCATCTGAAGGACTCCCTTGATCCGGATGTGCGCAAAGTTCTGGAGAGCAAGCGCCTACTACTTTTCCAGGAGATGGCACAGGAAGCAGGCGTGGGGGATGAGACGTTATTTGATGAGCTTAAGTCTGGTTTTGGTCTTACAGGGCGCATGCCGCCGTCAAATCAATTTCCTGCTAAGCTGAAGCCTGCGACGATTTCAGTCTCCCAGTTGAAGGAGTCGTCCGTATGGGCTCGAAAGGCGATACACGCTTCCTGCAGGCGTGTTGGTAACGATCCTGAGATAGCGGCAGCAGTTTATGAGGAGACGATGAAACAGCTGGAGGACGGGTGGGTCACAGGACCTTTCACAATGGAGCAGCTTGACCAACGACATGGAGGGTGCTGGGTTCCTTCCAAACGCTTTGGGGTCAGACAAGGCCCAAGCAAGATCCGGGCTGTGGATGATTTTTCTGAATTTTTGGTCAACGCTTCAGTGACGGCAACAGAGAAGCTGCAGCTATTTGGAATTGACGAGGTGGTAAATACAGCACGAACTTTTCTGGGATGTGATGCTCTACAGGTAGATGATGACTTCAACGCCCTCAGGTGTGACCCAAACTGGGGTAGCTGCACAGGGCCTTGGCGAAATCTCAGTGGACGGGCTTTGGATTTGAAGGCAGCTTATAAACAGCTGGCTAGGAGCCCTGCTGACTCTTGGGCTTCCATTCTCGCAGTTTGGAATCCTTCTACTTCTTCTGTGGAATTCTTTGAGTCCATCTCGCTTCCCTTTGGTTCAGTATGTGCTGTGATGTCATTCAACCGCATGGCTAGGGCGCTCAAGCTCATTATGTCGGAGCTTTTCATGCTGGTCAATACAAATTTCTTTGACGATTTTTGTCAACTGGAAGTGGACGGTTTGTGCCAGTCCGCTTGGGAGACAGCCGAGATGGTCATGAAGCTTCTTGGATGGCGGATTTCAGCTTCAGATGACAAGCGCCTCCCCTTTAACAGCCAGTTCAACATGTTAGGTGCAGTGATTGATTTGTCAAGCTCTTCGCGGGGAACCATACTGGTGAAGAACAAGGAAAGCCGGATCAATGACATTAGGTCTCTGGTAGAGTCTGTGTGTGAAGCCGACTCTGTCACGGCATCTACTTTGGAAACCCTGAAGGGGAGGCTATTGTACGCGGCAGGGCACACTTTTGGCAGATGCACCCAGCTTGCCCTGCAGCTCATTGCCAGGGTAACTCACAGAGGTCCTCTCATTCTTTTGGACAACAGAGCAAAGCTGGCGCTGCGAGATGCTTTTTCTTGTTTAGCAGAATCAGGGCCCAGGTCAGTGCAAGCGTGGTCAGGCCGTCGACCCTTGGTCATTTTTACGGACGGTGCTTGCGAGGAAAACGGTGAGCTGGTGACTCATGGTGCCGTCCTTTTTGACCCGGAGTCCTCCTCCTCTTACATGTTTGGTGACAAGGTACCTATTGAATGGTTGGATCAGTGGAGGAGGGAAGGAAAACGACAGATGATTTGTCAGGCGGAGATTTTCCCCATACTGGTTGCAAAGATGACCTGGGGTTCTATAGTCAAGGGCCGTTCGATCCTGTGGTTTATTGACAACAATTCAGCGTTGGCCTCAATGATCAGGGCATACTCACCTGTGCTCGAATTACGACTTGCTCAGGTTGAACGCCAGATTGGATGTGCAGTTGCAATGCCTCAACTGGTACTCCCGTGTTCCATCAAAGTCCAATATCAGCGACGATGCGTCACGTCTTCAATTTGCTGCCCTTGAACGACTTGGCTTCCAAAGATGCAATCCCATATACGATCCTCACTAGTGTTGGTGAAATGGGGTGGAGGCGTGAGGATAAAGATCTGATCGCAAAGCTTGGGTGCTCCGACTCCCCATTATCCAAAAGAAGAATGTGAGAAAAAGCGGTATCGGTTTTTGCAGCTGAACAGTCGTTTGTTTTCAGAGTGTCAGCCACGTGAGTGCATGTCGTCGTTGATGTTTGTATATATATATATTATTGAGTTAATATATATATATATATGTCTTTAGAATTTTAATCTTAAGTTTGGATGCAATTTTGAGAAATTGTACTGTGCGTTTTTTGTAGTAAAGCGGAACGCGCAACAGGGACGCGGTGCTAGGTACGCTAGGAGGTTGAGGTGAACGGCTGTTAAATAAGTTGCGCCTCACTTTAGTGTGGAGCCTTTATTTGACTAGTTCACAGGTGGGAAGCCACCGTCCCCTTTCCTCCTACGCGTGCGTTGCGTCTCCCGCGTCCTTATGCATTCGGGTTCAGTGGTGTGCCTCTGCAACCTTACCTGAAACAACTCACAACCTGGAAAAGGTGTTTTCCGTTTTTAAACAGTTTTGGTTTTCTGTGTGCAGTCTTCCTTAACTGTTTTCGGTTGTGCTCTCTTCGCAACTTGTGTGTGCTGAAGTGGTTGTTTATTTGAAGGTCTCTGAATCCGATTCTTTTTACAACTCAAGGGTGGGTGGGTGGGAAACAAGTCTCACTGCCCAGAGGTTTGACCCGCCCGCCCTAAAAATTCCCCCTCCGGGCGTGAGGATAAAGATCTGATCGCAAAGCTTGGGTGCTCCGACTCCCCATTATCCAAAAGAAGAATGTGAGAAAATGCGGCATCGGTTTTTGCAGCTGAACAGTCGTTTGTTTTCAGAGTGTCAGCCACGTGAGTGCATGTCGTCGTTGATGTTTGTATATATATATATATTATTGAGTTTATATATATATATTTATATATATATATATCTTTAGAATTTTTAATTTTAAGTTTGGATGCAATTTTGAGAAATTGTACTGTGCGTTTTTTGTAGTAAAGCGGAACGCGCAACAGGGACGCGGTGCTAGGTATGCTAGGAGGTTGAGGTGAACGGCTGTTAAATAATGTGGAAGGTAGCGAAAACCGAACAGCGTGGCTAGGGGCTAAAAGGCCATTACAACCATCCAAGGTGGTGCAGGATGTCTCTGGGGAATATGAACCCAAGTGGCTACTATGTTTCGGAGGGGTTGAAACTACCAACCAGGAAGGTATTGAAAGGATTCCTACGTAGCACTGTTGTCGAACCCGAGTGGATGCATCAGCCGGAGAGGTCAGGCAACACCGTCGCCACCTCAGTGGCTCGACCGGGACGATCTAGCTGGGAGACGTGGTGAAGACAAGCTTCTAGAATAGAAATGATACAACAGAAAGAAAAAAAGACAAATAGATAGATGGAGACATAGATAGATAGGTAGATAGAAGGATAGAAAGCGAGAGAGAGAGAGAGAGATAGATAGATAGATAGATAGAAAGAGAGATAGATAGATAGATAGATAGATAGGTAGATAGACAGATAGATAGATAGACAGATAGATAGCTAGATAGATAGAAAGAGAGAGAGATAGAGAGATAGAGAGAGAGAGAGAGATAGATAGATAGATAGATAGATAGATAGATACATAGATAGATAGATAGATCGATAGATAGACAGATAGAGAGATAGAGACATAGAGAGAGAGAGAGATAGAGAGATAGAGAGATAGAGAAAGTAATACAGGAAGACATGGAGTATGACTAGTGATGATTACCAGTGATTATGGGATGATTCGTACTAGTGATCCCGGATCATTCCCTCATCCCCTGCGTTTAGCACCCGTAAGGAAGCTGCACTTATTTTAGGAGGCATGATAATGCAGTATAGAACCTGTGTCACTAAAAAGGATTGGAAAGTAGAATCCAGACCATATCGAATGACGTGGTCTTTTTTTTTGGTGTGTCAAGCTGCTGGTTCTTTCAAGCTCAGTGTTTGCAGTTTGCAGCGAAAAAAAGGGCCATGAGTTGTCCATATTTTTTTACGAGACAAAGATATACTGAGGAAAAAACGACTGCAACCAACCAGTCCTATGCTACCAACGTGCTGTCCTACGGTTCGACCGGCCCCAGCCCGGGCAGCTCCGTAGTTCGAAGAAGCGCTGCACCAACTGCATTTGCTCGGCGTTGTATTGTGTGCCATCCACGTATGGAAAAAAGCTTGGCTCCGTGAAATAGGTCGATAACGGCTTTGGAAATTTAAAGATACATCTTGATACATTGCAAGAAGGTTCGAAGGACGAAAACTATGCAACAATGTTGATGTTAAGCAATTGATATCGCAAGTTTGCCATCGTAGCAGACCAGCAACTATCTAGTCATCCTCGTTCGGAATGAATTGTACAGGGATTGTTTACTAACTTATAGACATTCACCACCTGATCTACCAGGTTCTTCAAAGTGACCCTTTGGAGGTGGTCAAGCGACCCTGTTAGGATGAAGAGATTTTGAATTGGTGGCTGAGAAGGTCACTATTGAAGAAGTAGGAAACAAATGGCTTATAATCTATAGTGGGATAATATGGATGAAATCTGTTCAAGTATTGTGGATATATCATCTATGAATCTACAGTGTGGGGTCCCCTAGATAGCTAAGGTAGTTTAGAATTCCAATAACCATGGTGCATGGTAGGTAGAACTATAGTGAACGGGGTTGAAGTCCACGAACTTTGCTAGCTAGGGGGGTCCCACATTGTGAGACTAGAACGTCCAGTACAATAAGTGTAGATAAAAAAATAAATTAGAGATCTACTACTGTTATTATCTGCATAAGTCTATAAACCCATAGGATCCATGTATGGGATAGATTATAGGCATATATATGCTAACATTTCGGGTATATTGATGGTAAATGTTTACATGTCTGGCAGACATGGATCCTAGGGGAAAGAACTTAACATCCCACCACTCCACCGCGCCGTGGGGGTTCCCACGTTGCTCGCCGTGGCACGTTGTCTCGGTTCCGCTGAGGCCGTGGGGTCTGGCGCGAACGAAAATTAAAGACAAGGATTTCAAATCGATAGTCATAAATCTTGCTGTATAAATGACTAAATAATTGTGGTTTCCCGAATATTTCGAGGTATCGACCCCCCAGTCATCAGCCATTTCCCTGGGAATTTCCATGGGATTTCATCGATTTCCACGGGATTTCCGTGGGATTGCAACCATTTTAAGAGGCCCAGGATCGCCTTGTCGGACTGTTCAACCACTGGGTCAGCCACTGAGCCAGAGCGCCAGGCTGGCGCAAACTTCCGCGGGATGTAGGCAGCTCTAAAGGCCTTTGAAGGTTCTGATCTTGTCTGATCTGGTTGATATGTGTTTATCTATGTCTATCGATATTTTCATGTTATCTTGATGTTGATAGCTCTTCCATGCAAGTTGGTTCCAACTCTCAGGTCGGGCGACCTTCAGAATGGGGTCACAATTCAAGGTCCCACCGCACAAAGATGGAGCGTTTTTTTTACCCAAGCACTATCAAGCAGCAAAGTGTCTAATGGTTTCGACTAATTATGACACACACATATATATATATATATCTATATATAAGTCTAGAAGTCTATAAGTTTATAATTGTCGGATGTTGACTGATTGTCGGATGCAGACATCAATATATTTAACTGGGGTGCCCTCAGATTGACCATTGAAGGATATTAAAGGGAGATGTTCAAAATGACCTCATACCTAAGTCATGCCTGGAACAACTGGATCAAAATAAGTCGAAACGAGTCGAAAACGGTTTTGTCAATGATCGACGAACTAACATTGGAACGATATTCACTGCTCAGCCTGGGGGGCGGCCACTGCTGCCAGCCAGACGGGGAGATAGTCAAAGCAAGGCCATAGGTACAAGGTAGAAAGGCATGCAATGTACGTGGAAAAAGGTCTCATAAGCGACATATTGTTTGGATGTCGGAGACGGAGCCTAGACAATAACTCGGGAATGTTCTTGTCAGAATGAAGGCCGCAGAAGAATATGATCAGATAAATGCTATATCGCGATGTCGTGGGAATGTGGAAAGGAGGTTAATATCACTTCTTTTTTTCCTAGGGTGTCGGGGATGCAACGGATTTATCACATTGGAAAGCAGTGGTTTGTTTAACGTCCCAAATGCTCAAGCACTGCTGATGGTCACACTTTCCTGGAACTTCGAGCCACTATTTCACGTGCGTCAACTCACCGGCAAAGTCTTGATAATGCTCCTTCATGCCATGACTATCTGCATCCAATGATGATAAATTTCCAGCGTAGCTGACAGTGATATATTGCTCGAAAGTCCCTTGTCCAGGCATGCCAAGGAATGTGACAAAAACACTGTTCATTTTCTTCCCATTGTGCGGCCTTGCTGCGCCACAACAGAGCCGCAATTGCAAGAGGACTCTGTCGAAGCGAAGCAACATACTGCACGGAGCTGGTGGGAGATAGCTTCGACCAACGAGCCAAGCTCTCAGAGCTACCACAAGTACGTGGCACTCCAGCACTTATGTCCGAAGGAGACTGGTGCTGAAACGTCCAACCTTCGAGATGTACTTCGCGGGGACCGTTCCATTGATCCCGGGCGATAGGATCACCTCGTTGCCACTCTGGAAGAAGGGCACGCCCTCCTGACAAGTCAGAGATATCGGTTGAAACTCGGGGGTTTGAGCCTAGCCACTTGTGTGTGTCTGTTTAGGTATACAGAACAGTACAAGCAAGAACTGCCGGGACTGTACCCTGGCTGGATCATGAGTTTCACCCGTGCAACGCACCCGAATGGCCGTAGGTAAATCGATGTAGATCGCCACCTGTCGTCGACCGGGGGCTTACAATCACAGGATCCCCCAGGGAATGAACGGAGCTGGTGTATCAATAAACCATCCTTCCCTTTAGCTACCTCGCAAGCATTCAATTTGAGTCCCTCCTTTTAGCTCAGGCAGTCAGGAAACAGATGTCTTCGAATTTCGAGCAGACTTGGTTTTCAGTCTTTTTCTTTCGTGCAAAAAATCGTGCTTTTTGGTGGCCGCCTGCGTGCCAACAATCGTGCTTTGTGGTGGCTTCCTTCGTGCCAAAAATGCTGGTCTAGATCGTGCTTTGTGGTGGCCTCCTGCGCGCAAAAAATCGTGCTTTTTTTGGTGGCCTCCTTCGTGCAAAAAATGGTGGTGTAGAGCGTGCTTTGTGGTAGCTTCCTTCGTGCAAAAAATCGTGCTTTTTGGTGGCTTCCTTCGTGCAAAAAATGGTGGTCTAGATCGTGCTTTTTGGTGGCCTCCTTTGTGCCAAAAATCGTCCTTTTCGGTGGCCTTGTTCACGCACAAAAATTGTGCTTTTTGGTGGCCTCCTTCGTGTAAAAAATGGTGGTCTAGATCGTGCTTTTTAGTGGCCTCCTGCGTGCAAAGGAGCGTGCTTTTTGGTGGCCTCATGCGTGCAAAAAATGGTGGTCTAGATCGTGCTTTTTGGTAGCCTCATGCGTGCCAAAAATAGAGCCCCGGATCGTGGTCACTGTGACAGGGAAAACGAAAATCACAACATGGAATAACCAACAGGAAATGACCGAGCGCACCTCGCAGTTGGAACCTCGGCATGCGACTATCGGGCACCCCCTTTCATCCATTGGTTTATCATCTTCATCCGTCGGCCACTGAAAAATCTGCAAATGGCAACATGTGAGGTCATGCGGGGTCCCATATTCGGATTACCCCCTTACCACGGCCAAAAGCAATAGATGAGTATGAATTTATCTGACAATCAGGTCGCATGAAGCTGATTCCGAAATCCATACTAAATGCAATGTAACGACTCGATGGAAACCCTTGTCAATGAGAAGAACACGAATAAATATCCAAAAATGAGCCACGAAATCAAGCTTTACCATGAAAAACCCCTATTGGAATCACCAATAAAATCAACAACATGAAAGCATTGATGAACTTCGAAGCTCTAACTCCAGATTGACGCGTCGGTTCCCAGAAAGAAATCTCACATCCCTATGTCCGCCCCAAATAAGCAGAGACCGAGAAGCGCATCCCGGAGAGCACGCGCCCATCGTGCGGCTCGTAGGGCGCGAAGTGCACGTGGTTGCGCCCACCCACCCGAAGACCATTCCTGGGCCATCATGCCAATGAGGTTGCCCAAAAATTGAGGACTTAAACTTCAACAATGAGGTTTGAAGTATTGCATGTTTGGCTACATGTGTATGTATATGCATATGTATATGCACTTGTGTTTATAGATGTCCTTCAGTCTTTATGTATATGTATGTATATGTATATATATATGCATATGCATGTACATGTTTATGCCTGCGGACCGAAAACCGTTCCCGTAAAACGCACGTTTTTGAATATCGCGATTGTGGGGTGGGGTGGGGGGGCATGGTAACGTTCCTTGTACTTCGTACATGATATATTGCCATGCTGCTGAGATCTCTGGGATCGTTTACTACGTTACATGTTGCTACGCTGCTGCTCGGGTGGGGTGGGGTGGGGGGGCATGTTAACGTTCCTTGTACTTCGTACATGAAATATTGCTACACTGCAGAGATCTCCGGGATCGTTTACTACGTTACATGTTGCTACGCTGCTGAAAGTGGAATCTGATGAAAAAGTCAATTCCCAGCAACGTGAGTGCCAAAAGTGACCTCTTGATGGTGTATGCGAGAGCTTGGCAATGGAGATGCATTCACAAGAATGCTGACTGCCAGCTGATAACGGTGCATGCGTTGCAGCGATGACGCTGAAAAGCCAAAAAGCACGCCCCAAGTTTTTCCAGGATTGCCAATCATCAAATCAGCACGGCACTGTGGTAAATTCACCATTGTTCAAAAAAACGTGCGTTTTATGGGAACGGTTTGTATATGTATGTCTATATCTAGATGTATATGTATAGGTGTAGGTATATGTATATGCATACGTATATGTATATATGTATATATTGTGTATATGTTTGGATCTATATACATATCAATATACCATCAATGGCATTTTTGTAGCAAATGCCTCTGATCCAGATCCACTGTCGTCCCGGCCTCTGAATCGAAGCCACGTGGCGCTTGTAAGTGCCATGCACACAGACCTGCGCATTCCAAGCTGAAAAAAATGAATGTCACTCGTAGGATGCTATGTCTGAGTAACGACAATTGAAAAAAACATTCCATGTGCTATGCAAATTCCAAGCTTCTATTAAACGCAATTCCATGACTTTTTGCACATACCTCCATATAATATAGAATGACACCAGATCATGGCATCTTGTCAGTGGACTCTGCCATCGACTGGATTCAACCGGCACCTTGGGAAGATTGGGGTCCTCGGCATTCAAGCGCTTCAAAAGGCTGTCGTCATCCACGGCCTGGCGCGATTGCAGAAGTGCCGACCCATGGAAAGGAATTTTATACCAACGCGACGTTGGAGGATACCATGGCAATGGGCCCTTCCCGGAAAGCCTTCATGGAGTGTCCGTTGACCGCTCGGATCAATACCTGCCACAGCCGTTGTCTCAGTCCAACTGGCAAGAGCAAAGGCAACCTTTGGTTCTGATATTCTCAAAGAAAAAGAGAAGATTTCAAACACCTCTCAGTCCATCAATGGCTTGCTCTGTCTGATTCACAACAGCCAATCTACACGACACGACATGACACGACATTACACGACACTGCACCGCACAATGCGACAGCGAGAACGACAATGACACAACTACACAACTACACGCCACTACACTTTCGACAGTGCACGACACTCCACGACACGAAATCACACGACACGCCACTGCACTACACTGCACTACACTACACTACCTTCGACTACAGTTCACTCCATAGATAACAGTACACTCCATGACAACTACACAACTAGACTCCACGACACTCCACAACACTCCACTACACTAAAGTACACTACATGACACGACATTACACTACTGACACGCCTCTACACTACATTGCAGGACACGAAACGACACTACATGCCACTACACTTCACTACACTACACTGCACTCCACTACAACTACAACTACACTACCTCTCACTAAACTTTACTATATGAACGTACTCGACACCCCACGACAACTACAACGACACAACTATACTCCGCTACGGCCACGACACTAAAGCACACTGCACGACACCACATGACACCACACTACCTTCCACTACACTTCACTCCATTACAATATAATATACTCCACTACAACTACACAACTACACTCCACTACAGGCCACGACACTCCACGACACAAAAGTACAGGACACTACGCTACATTACACGACATGACACGGCACGACACTACACTGCATGACACGACACTACACTACATTCCACTACAGGTCACTACACTACACGTCACTCCACTACAACTACAAATACACGACGACCCAGTAAACTTCACAATATGAAACGACTCTGCACCCCACGACAAGTACAACTACACAACTATACGCCGCTGTAGGAAAATACACTACACGACACTATACTCCGCTACACGAACTTACACTACACTTCGCATGACACTACGCTACACCACATGACACTACCCTACATTACACTGAATAACGCAGCAATACCGATAGACAGGTAGACAGATAGATAGATAGACAGAGAAGCAGCGAGACAGCTAGAAGATGAAGGGGAGAGAGAGAGAGAACCGTGGCCAACGGAGACAATCTTGCCACACCAGATACAATTGGGATTGTAGCTGCCTTGTCGGCTTCTATCTTCATCTCAAGGCGTTTCTTACTGTCGCATTGCACCGCCACCTGCGTCGGCCATTGGATCGACACGCTTCAGTTGGCCAGGATTGGTCACTCTGAGTTAACCTGTTTACCCCGAGTGAGATGCTACATTCCACTATAGATGTACGTGGATATCCCCACGAAGGAAAAAGAAATAAAACTGCAAATGACTACTTCCCCATCGGCGGACGGGGGGAACTTGCCTGGACGTCTTCCACTGTCGCAGCCATGGTGGTGAATTCATCCAGCGCCAAAATGTCCTTCCAGGCGGCGCAGAAACGCGGCAAAATGTTGGAGTGTCCATGTGTACATACAAACAATCATCGTACAGGTACTGTTTCAACCTCACTAAACCTTTTCCCGGTGTCGGGGCATCTTGCCCCAGATGTCGACCCCTCGAAAGCTTGACTACGTCCTGCAGCTGGCAGAAGCCATCACCCCGGATCTGAAGTCCCAAGCTTTGCGCCGTGTGGCGCAAGATTCGCCCCAGGGCCTGGCTGTTCAGTTCTTTCTGTCGGAAAAACATGGAAATGCCATGGCAAATGATGGGCTTTCATCGTGAGTTGCCATATCCAATACTTATTTTGAATGGATGCGCGCTGTTGCAGCACGCGGAGGGCGACAGCTTAGAATCAGAAACCTAGAATGAGAAACCCTAAACACAACGGATGAGTCATCTCAGAAGATTATCAGAATCCACGCTATAGAATCTAGATACGTTTGCTCCATTCTTTCCTGCGCCACAAGGGAATTTGTGATCAGGCTGCGTTGAAACACTGCAACCTCACCAGAGAATCTCCTTTGCAAAAAAGCAAAACACAGCCAACCAACGCAGTTCCCCCTGAATCTGCCGGATCATATCTTTGCTTGAATCTTGTTCACCGAGTGATCCATGAATGGATGAACATGAGACCATATTTTCAGCAAGCAGACTAAACGGTGCCCAATTTCCGATTCCTTCAACCTGGTCCCTGCTTTCTTGCCTTGGAAATGTGAATGCTGCGGCAGGTGTTGCTCTGGCCACCACGAGGAACAGCTGCGGTACTGAAAACTGTGATGGGGCGTGCCTCTCGCGCACGTGCCGCTAGTGTCCAAGCACAAAGCCGGCATGTCATGCGCTTTTGTTGTTTACGTTGCCTTTTCACCGGAATGATGCTCTATGCAAACGCACATGTGACATGCTTACGTGAAGATATCAACTATTTGATCCTGAACGTAAACATACGAATAGCCGGCACGTCGTACCTGGACAGTCAAAGAAAGATCCCCCGTGGTACCGCTCAAAAGGGTCTAGTCCTGGAAAAAAACGCCTTAAATCGTTTGGTCCACAACCTTTTGGAATTGATGTCCAAAGGGTACAACCCAACAGATTTAAGCCAACAACCAAGTTGCAATTTCCCGGGCAAACAAATTAAAATCTTGTTCCACAACCTTTATGTGGACTAACATGTCTCCTGGCCCACCATTGCGCTGACACAACTCTTTTCCTGGGTCATAACCTTTATGATGAGACATGTGTACCTACCCCATTCAGATCGTCAAGTCGATTGAATTGGAAGATCACGACCTTTCAAAAACTGCTGAGGGTTTGGTATACACTTTTCTTGTCATATAATTCAAATCCTGGGTCACAGGGTTTCCACCGGCTCCATCATTTTTTTGGTCGCATGCTGTCAAGATCTTTCAAGACGGGGAGATGGATGACACTAGGCTTTGGAGGTCCAGAACTGTTTTTTTCTCTCTCTCTCTCTCTGTGTTGGAAATGACCAGAAATGATGTGTGTCTCTACATGATTGTTGATCCCTGTCGGTACAAAAACGTGGGGTACAGTCCTAGAAAAAAATCGGTCTAAAATGATGACCCCTAACCTTTGAGAGAGGTTTTAGAGCTTGAAATTCCTGGCTCCTAACCTCTGAAGCCGAAATCTCACTGCCAACCACCTTTTTGAATTTTCTTTGCGAATTCCGTGGTGCCCAACGTCCAACATCCAATAAATCTACCCCTCTCATATCCAAGTAAAAAAAATATTTTCTGAATGCTTGCGTTGGTAACATGCCATATCTTCCCCCCCTCAATCTGATACGGAAAAAAATGAATTCCTGGCACCTGACTTCCCGGCTGACAGCTCGCAGTTTTTCAGAAGCTATCGGATGCAACCTTTTTACAAACCACTGAAATGCATGAAAAAGTATGATCACAACCTTTATGTAGATCCTACCCTCTCCTGTTCGACAGATTGGCCCAGAGATTTTTTTCCTGTACCCCAACCTTGTTTGGAAAACCATGCAATCCTGGCAAGCAAATCTTCGAAACATATAAAATCCTGTGGTACAACCTTATGTTACTAATCCTGCTTTCCAGGCCCCAACATTTGTTTTCCGGAACCCCAACCTTGCGACATCCATTTTTTTGATGATTTTTACCTGACTTGGCATTTTTATTCGCCGAAGTGGAGTCACAGGAAAAAAATTGACCAGTACAACGGGGGATAAGAAAGCATGACAAAGGAAACACCCGAATGAAGAATTGCAGCCTTGCGATGGTCTGCGATACCTCTTCAATGTGAGATGTGCAAGTACAGATGCAAAGACTGCCTGCTCAGCATCTTCTTCAGCTGACAGCGGAAGATCTGCTGCAGCTACGAAACGACTGCCTGCCAGCGAAACAAAACATCGGCATTCCGCAACACGCGGGGAATGGACAGGATAAGAAAGCAACTGCGCAACATTCGTGCGTTTGTTCTTGCATCTTGCTTTGATCACAAAATATGTGTCGGTGACATCACTTACTACTCATGCGGGTGCTTGGAAGAAGTTTCGAGCTGCTCCAAATCACACGCTAAACTTGCTTGCAGCTGTTGTCCACAACAATATGAACACTATGATTGCAGTCGTCTAGACATCCCACGTCCAGTCAGGTCAGTGTTGGAAAAGAAACTCTCTGCAAACAAGGAAGGCACAAAACGGCACAGCCTCTTCGCCTTGCGCTAGGACACGTCTGAAAACGCGAAGCTTCGTGCACGTCCTCCCCATGTCTGTCACATGACTGGGAAATGTCAAAACAATTCACAACACGCACCATGTGCTCTAAGTGAATGGAAACGTGACGTCTCCAGGTCACCTGGCCAAAACCGGCATGTCGGCATGAGATTGCGCGTTGTGCCTGCAAGTGCATCACACCCAAGGCAACCAAATAGAATCTCAAGAGCACAAATCGGCATCAGCAAATTGATGTGTCTCTACAGAAACGGAGCTTCAAGTGACATCAAAGCAAAAAAACAGGCTGGCCCGCCTCATCAGCTTCCTCATCTAAATGCAGCCAGTCATCTGAAGATACCGAGCCCATGCCTGCCAAGCGCTGTCTGGAAACATGGTTGATGCAAAGCCGGCATAATGTGAGCAGAGCTCTGGTTGAACACTCTTAAGCTGCTCGCGCAGACTCAACTTGCTTGGGGCTGGGATCCACAACAAAACACACATTATGAGTGCAGTCCTCTAGGCATCCAATGTCCATTCAAGTCAGTGTTGCAAAAGACACTCCCTTCAGACAAGGACGGTAGAGAACTGTACGGCCTCTTCGCGTTGCGCAAGGACGCTTCTGAAGAGGCGATGCTTCATGCATGTCCTCGCCGTGTCTATCACGTGGCTGGGAAATGTCAAAACAAGTCACAACACACACCAGATGCTCCAAGTGAATGGAAACATGACTTCTCCACGTCGCCTCGACAAAACCGACACCTCGGCATGAGGTTGCACGTTGTGCCTGCAAGTGCATCACACCCCAGGCAGCCAAATAAAATCTAGCGACCGCAATACCAGGAAATTGCATCAGCGAATGGATATGTACCTACAAAAAAGGAGCTTCACATGGTATGAAAACAACAAAACAGGCTGGCCCGCCTCATCATCTGTCTCATTTGCATGCGGCCAGTCATCTGTTGATACAAAGCCCATACCTGCCACGGACTGTCTGGAAACATCTTTGATCCAGACCCGGCATTATGTGAGCAACTCCCTGGTTGAACAATCCTGCGCTTCATGAACAGACTAACTTCACAGGACGCACTGCAGCCAAACACTGCCTCATCAACAGCATCATTCGTCCCACGTCACGCGTTACGAGCCTTGCCTTTTCGCGCTGCGCCGTGGCTGCTCTGAGAAGGTGAAGGTTCCGGCACATCCTGTCCATCACATCTTTCTCACTAGAAGCAACGTCCATGCAACACAGCTGATCAGTGAGTATCTGAACAGCCATCGAAACACCAACGTTGCGGAACACCTGAAAGGGCACAATATGTCCAGGTCCAAAAATGTCTGAAACGCAAAGCGTTCCTTGAAGACCGTCCTGGCCAGCTACTGTGGGCCCAATCGAACAAGAGACAAACACTAGAAATGAAACACACACAGACAAACATATAGGAGGAACCAGCCCAATGACAAGGCGCTCCCCTCCCTGTGGCCTTCCGCAACAAGTGCGGAGCGACCGTGGGAGCAGGGCGCTTGATCCCAGCCGGCCATGAAGGCGCTGCGCTCATTGCCAGCTACGCCCCGAAGTGCAGGTTGCTGGAAACCCAACTGGACATTTATCCGAAATGAACATTCCCACGTTACGTGGCAAATTCAACACACGCCAGTTGACCAATGTCAAACAGGCAGTCAAATGAAGAACCCAGCGCGTCTGAGAAAAAACTAGAAGTTTTTCAAACATTTGTGCAAGAGTTACGCGTCGCCCTTGAGCCCAAATGGGATATCATAGTCATCATGTTCTTGTTGTTCTTGTTGTTCTTGTTCTTGTTGTTCTTGTTGTTCTTGTTGTTATTCTTGTTCTTCTTGTTCTTCTTGTTCTTTTTGTTCCTGTTCTTGTTCTTGTCGTTGTTCTTGTCGTTGTTGTGGTTGTTGTTGTTGTCGCTGTTGTCGTTGCTCTTGTTGCTCTTGTTGTTCTGGCTCTTGTTCTTGTCATTGTCGTTGTTGTTCTTGTTGTTGTTCTTGTTCTTGTTGTTCTTGTCGTTCTTGTTGTTGTTGTTGTCGTTGTGTCGTTGTTCTTGTTGCTCTTTTTGTTCTTGCTCTTGTTCTTGTCATTGTCGTTGTTGTTCTTGTTCTTGTTCTTGTTGTTGTTGTTGTCGTTGTGTCGTTGTTCTTGTTGCTCTTGTTGTTCTTGCTCTTGTTCTTGTCATTGTCGTTGTTGTTCTTGTTCTTGTTCTTGTTCTTGTTGTTGTTGTTGTTGTTGTTGTGGTTGTTGTTGTTGTTGTTGTCGTCGTCGTTGTTGTTGCTGTTGTTGTTGTTGTTGTTATTGTTGTAATTACACTGTTTTGAGTCTGCTCTTAGGGTGCGTGGGGGGGAGGGGGGAGTGGGGGGGGGTACTAAAATGACTAGCAATCTCCTGAAGAATCAGGTAACGGGGCTGGCCGCCCTCCCCTTTACTTCGTAAAGTAAAACTCAAGGTAGCCCCTCTGGAGCTACCTTTCGTGATAAATCCTGCAAAAAAAATAGTTTTTTTTTTGTAAGCGAAGGATTTCATGCCATGGTGAGTCCCAAGTGGGGTGGTGGTCCAACTTCGGTAGTAGCATCAAAACTGAAATGGCATCCATTAACATGACACAACATGACATAAAGTCTCTTATTTGTAAATCGCAAACCAAGCAGCGGCGGGATACCGTAATACCGACTCCAAAATCAACCAACTGACGCTCCAACGAAACACCATTGGCTATGATAGATACAACCATGTTTCCTGCCGAATTGTATGTTGAACGCACGCCTTCAGTTCCGATCAACCAGAATTTTACCATTTTTGTTGTCTCCCAAGAAATTCCCTGAACCGATTTTAGACGATTTTTTTGCATTTTTATAAATGTAATTTTCACATTAATTTGCGAAACATCGAGTCTCGCATCTCATATGCGTGTTGCACACGTTCAAAATCGCGGTAATATCAACCAAATTTCAGCCCAAAAATATTGACGTTCAAATGTGGCATCGACTACACGATGTTAAACCAGTATCATAGGTAAATCAAAAATGTTGGGGTTGCGTACTCTGTGCAAGGATCTGTACACTGATCAAACCCGTCCGAATCTATCTCCAAAAACGATAAAACATGGTTTGAGAATTGTCGGATTTTGCGCCACAGACACGTTTCCACATTGACCTGTTTTCCATCGTGTCTCTCGGGGTTCAATGTTATGTCGAATACTGTTTTGTCGGAGTCGAGTACAAACCGTGCCACAAAAGGATCTGTCAACTGTGGGTTTAGCTTTGGCACGATTCCACATGACCAGTGCATCAAACGCATTTTGAATTTGTGCCTGGTGGGGGGAATGAATCGGAAGGATTAAAGTGTATGATTTCGTGGTTTTGCATTCCTTCATGAAGGCATGCAGGTTTGTAAACATTATATAACATATTTGTATGGTTCGATTTTCCGGCACCGTAAGCCTTTGGTTTGTCGGATAAACCAAAGTGAAACGAAAGGGATCGCATATGAACAAAACCTTCCAGAACCATGGTTCAGCAGCTACTGAACCGGCGGCTTTCCCATTTTTCCCAACACGCCGAAAGGAATCGAAAGGATGTAACTGTTTGTCGAATGTTTGTCGACCTTCCTCATTCTGACATGGTCTTCGTGCCCAAACGAAACGGGTCAAACATGGAAAAACAGCATGTCAAGATGGTTGGATCGTGTCACCTATTGCATTCCTATCATTGAAAAATATGCGCGTGGCAGCATCCAAGGTTTGAATAACAGTTACTGAAACCTTTTTGACGTAACTTATTCCCAAAAGCATTTGTTCGCAAAAAAATGTAAAGCCAACTGGTCTGGAATCACCTGTTCAAATGATTTGTACTGGGTTTTCCGGCCAAATTGGTTTGGGTCACTCAGCCAAGGCTTGGTGAACGCAGAACCTGCCCAAAGCACGACATGACTATGCGTCATGATCTCCGTTTTGTTTGCCGTAGGTTAGGTTGCACACTGCAGAAGTGTTGTAACACACATTTTTCCAAGAGGTAATTGTGCAGCCGTGATCAGTTTGAAGCAGGATCAACATCAAATGCTGGAATCACGAAACATATGAAATTGCCATTACATTGTTTGATAAGTCGACGAGGCGGGTTGATGCTTTGATTGCAGATCCAGGCCACAGGTGACGTAAAAATTGGTTGGGATTGAACCCAGTGACGTTCTATGGACCAATCCAAGAGTTGAAATAAAATTGTTATCAATCAAGATGTCCAAAAGAAATGGTATTTGCGGATGTTCCAAATGGATGCAATGGAACAAATACAAACCCTGCGTCCATCATCAACACAAAAGGGCATATTTGATTTTCCCAGAACGATAAAACGGCGTAGAATTATATACACTGATATTACTACAAATTTGTAAGCCCGTTGATTGGATTTTACCTGCTGGTCGATGCATAGAGTATGCCACAAACTTGCAAACGACACGCATATTTCATGATTTTATTGCCCAACAAACCATGGCATGTTTTGGCCCCGCTTGGCATCGCATCCTTGCTGCAAACATCACATGCTAAGAAATTTGCCCCATCCCACTGATACTGGGACACCATCCGTTCCCAAGAACATTGCTACACCGGCCCCTCCTGTATGCTTCTTCCTGTGGCATACAATGCGGCATACAGCTAACACCACAAACCACAACAACAGAAAAAATACAAGTCACAGACAAGAACATCTAACTATCATGCAACAAACAAATCAGGAACCACCAACAAACAACATAGAACCACCCATCCTTCGAAACGAGAGAAAGTGAACCCTATCGACGAACTAAAAGCGAGATAAATCAAGAAACGCCCACGGCCAATCAATAAGCAACCAAAAAAACATCAGTTACCAGCCACCCACCACGACCACCAACCAACGAAAACCAACCATGACCAACAAAAACAACATGAATGAACAAAAACCATAACAAGGACAAAAACATGAAAAAAAACAGAACAAAAACAAAACCGCCACCACCACCACCACCACCAACAACAACAGCCACAGCCACAGCCAACAGCCAACAGCCAACAGCCAACAGCCAACAGCCAACAGCCCACAGCCCGCCCACAGCCCACAGCCCACTACAACCCACAACCCACAACAACCCACAACAACCCACAACAACCCACAACAACCCACAACAACCCACAACAACCCACAACAACCCACAACAACCCACAACAACCCACAACAACCCACAACAACTCACAACAACCCACAACAACCCACAACAACCCACAACAACCCACAACAACCCACAACAACCCACAACAACCCACAACAACCCACAACAACCCACAACAACCCACAAGCCACAAGCCACAAGCGACAACCGACAACCGACACCAGACAACCGACCAACAATCAAAACAACCAGCAACAAAAAAATAACTAACTAACAGCCAAAACAACCAACAACCACTAACACAAAACAACTAACAACCCATATTAACCAACAACCAAAACAAACCAACAACCAACACAACCAAAACAACCAACAAACCAACAACCAACAAAAAACAACAAACAAGAAGCAACAACCAAAAACCAAACCACCAACCAAAAAAACAATCAACAACCAAAACAACCAACAACCCACAACCACCAACACACAACCAACAATCCACATTAACCAACAACCAAAACAAACCAACAACCAACACGACCAAAACAAGCAACAAGCAATAACAAACAAACCAACAACGAAGAACAAACAACAATCAACATCCAACAACTTCCAACCAAGAACGACTATCCGCCACCCGCCACCCGCCATCCCCCACCCGCACACGCCACGCGCCCCACCCACTACCAGCGCCCCACCCACTACCAGCTGGCCACACCCGCCACCCGCCCGCCGCCACAATCCATCTACTGAAAACAGTTCCGTGCACCAAAAAACATCGTGTGTAAGTCAGAGGTTGCATTTGGACAGGTCAAAAAAGGTGATGACCAAGTGCACCTGCGATACGAACCACGTCGTGCCGCAAAGTGCCACACCGCGAGATGTACTCAGTCCACTTGACCAGCTCCGGTGCCTTGCAACATTGCAGTACACATCATTCCACCGAAATTTTCTCCGGAAGTCCATTTTGCTGTCTGCTCGTGACAAAGACCCGATTATCAGACTGAGCAGAAACTGTGCCCTCAGCAGAAGCCGCGAAACAACAGAGTTGAGATGATGAGCTGACTGCTACACTGCCATGGCCAATGTTTGCCACATTAATTTGGTGAATTTGCAAAAAAATGCTGTTGTCTTTCCGGCTTGTGGCGAGAGCCACCTGACCTTGGACAGAAAAAAATTGCAAGCCGTCGTGAATTTTGAGTTGTTTTTGTTTTTACGCCCGACGCGTTTGAGGCTGACCCAATTCGACGAGATCCGCGAGCGCACGCGACCAGTGGTTGTACAGTCGAGGTTCCTCTCTGGCGGCATGTTTCCACTCGTTTTTTGGATCCTGTTTTGGGAGCTACGATAGTGGGTTTTGTTGGCATTCGAGGCTCCAAGACTCACCAAGACGACCTGCCCGAGGCACGCATGGCAGCCTCAAGTTGCTGCACATGTGTTGATCAAGCCGTGTTGCACCTTTCATGGAAGTGAAAAAAAATGCCCATAGAAGATAGCCGCACCGCACATTCCGCTTGCAGGCAATCTCGTCGCGCAGTGGAATGTCCGTCTCAGGACCGTGCATAGACAGCTAGACAGCCAGCCGGGGATCGATTCTCTCCGGGTGTGGGGCCGCAATCATGACGTGGTAGACGAGTGTAGCCGCAACGGGCTCGAGCCACAAAAAAAACGCACATTCCGCTTGCCCTAACGAATCTGCAAAGCAAAACCTGTTCTCCATTCTGAAATTTCTTATTTGAAAACCGGACTTGTCTGAAAATCTTTTTGTTAGTTTGGCAAAGAACTCTTTACGGCACTGAGCGACCTAGAGCACATCCAGGAAAACTCCAAATAAACGGAAGAAAGACATTAACGGCCAGCCTAAAGTAAAACTTCCGACTGTGGAACATGAGATGCAAGTCTCCGGCTGGATGAACGACCTGGCGAGAGCCATCTGGCGTTGGACGGAAAAAAGTCTACATGAGATGCAAGTCAATTTTGTGTCATTTTTTTGCTGTTCTGGTTCGGGGATATGTTTTCCATTTTGATGTCTGTGCGGCTTTCACGGTCTTCTTTGCATTCTGTCGTGCTACACATCAGTCTGCCTGCAACACTGGATCCTCTTATCTGTTCTCAGCTGAGACATTCTGGGCGATCAAGTATTATATTTCACGCACTGCCGCAATGGATAACGAGTTTGCATGTTTTTGAGGATGATACGGTGGCTAAGGTCACTGTTTCTAAGGCAAATCTGAATGCGTTTTTTGTTTTGTTGGGCCCTGCCCCGTTCTTTGTTGCTTCACTGTTTTGCTTTGTGGCGAAACACAAATCTGGCTGGGGGATTTGCGGGTCGTTTTTGGTTGTCATGGTTTTGTTGTTTTTTGTTTGTTTCGTGATGATTTGCCAAAGTTTTTGGACCACACGTGTCCTTGTACATTCCTGCTTTTTACTGTAAGTTGTAAGGACCGAGCCTAGTGCGAATCGGCCAAACCGGAGGAAAAAAAATAAAATTGCACGGTCTTCTTTGCACAGCCGGACCTGCATCGACCCCAGATTCCAGGCACTGTCATGTGGGAAAAAAGATGTTGAAAAGAATCAGAAAATGTGCCAGAATGCCTGGAAAAAATCTCAGAAGACATGCCTGCCAGAAAGAATGTCAGAAGATTTGCCAAATAGAATGCCAGAAAGAATGTCAGAAAGAGTCTAAGAAGATATGCTAGAAGTCAGAAGATATACCAGATAGAATGTCAGACGACATGCTGGATATGTGAGATAGATGGGGGAAGTCGAGAGAAGATATGCCAGATGTCTGAAAGAATGTCAGAGAAAATGTCAGAAGATGTGTCAGATAGAATGCCAGAAGAATGCCAGAAGATTTGCCAGATAGACTTGTCACGTCACTGCTCGGTGGTTTGTGTTGTTTTTTGGTTTGTTTGCTGTGTTTGTGTTCTGTTTGTGTTTGGTTCTGTTTTTGGTTTTTGTTTGTTTGTTTCTTGGTGTTTTGCTTGGTTTTCTTATCGTGACAGTGCACAGGACGATGTATCGGTCCTCCACCAGTTTACTTTTGCGGCCACTGCAGCAACGGCCTTTGCGTGACTTAATTAATTGCAACATGAAACATGTTGAACGACCTGGCGGAAGCCATGAAGGCGTTGGACGGAAAAAAAGAAGATTTGCCAGATAGAATGCCAGAAGATATGCCAGAAGGTCAGATAGATGCCACAAGACATGCCAATAGTCAGACGGCTAGAAGATATGTCAGAAAGAATGTCATAGGACATGCCAGAAAGAATGTTCTGAATGCCACAAGATGTGCCGGATAGAATGCGAGAAGATATACCAGAAGATATGCTAGAAGATATGCCAGAAGATATGCCAGAAGATATGCCAGATAGAATGCCAGAAGATTTTTTTTCCGTCCAACGCCAGATGGCTCTCGCCAGGTCGTTTATCAAGCCGGAAAGACAATTGCATTGTGCAAATTCACCGAATTAATGCAGTAGCAACATTGTTCATAATGACAATGTGATACAAAAGAGAACTGAAATGGATCGATACATAATCCATTGAGCTGTCACCGTGCAAGACAAAAAACAAACACCAAAAACACAAAACCAAACAAAACAGACAAAAACACAAAAGATCGAATGCCAGAAGATATTTCAGATAGACTGCCAGAAGATATGCCTGATAGAATGCCAGATAGAATGCCAGAAGATATGTCAGATAGAATGCCAGAAGATGTGCCAGATAGAATGCCAGAAGATGCCAGAAGATATGCCAGAAGATATGCTAGAAGATATGCCAGATAGAATGCCAGATAGAATACCAGAAGATATTTCAGATAGAATGCCAGAAGATATGCCTGATAGAATGCCAGATAGAATGCCAGAAGATATGTCAGATAGAATGCCAGAAGATATGCAGATAGAATGCCAGAAGATATGCCAGAAGATATGCCAGAAGATATGCCAGATAGAACGTCAGAAGATATGTCAGATAGAATGCCAGTATAAATGTCATGGTGGGGATCACAAAGTAAAGTAATTTTTGTCTTGTTTTTGTTTGGTTCTGCTTTATTTTTGGCATTGAGGCGGCCTCATAGGACTGTGTATTTGGTCCTACACTGGCACGGCGATTTGGGCCCATCTTTGCACTGAGATGGCTGACATAATTAACCAATTAATTGCGATAATTAATAAGTTTCATGCATCAGCGTGTTGATCGACCTGGCGAAGGCTAAGAGGCGATGGACGGAAAAAAAAGGGGAAAGCGGGATGTACGAACTATGGTATGCTGCTAAAATTCAGGTGAACTTGCTCTCTTCTCGTGGGCTCATGGTTTGTTAAAAGACGATACAGCAGTCTTTTGTAGTATTAGAGAGGTTCTCTTTTTGAGCGAAGCCGGTTTAAGAAGGTTCCAGAATTGGGTCCGTCGGAGCAAGCTGTTTTGTAGATGATTTTCGTTGCTTCCTATATCTAGTGGCGTGATTACTAGCCTTTTGCAGCGTGGGCTGATTGCTTGAGGTGTCTTGTTGTTGCCAGAGTTTGCGGGTTTCCTTTGGATGATTGTATTGAATGCTACTGCCCTTGTTTGCCCTTCCCCCTCTAGACTTCCATCGAAGTTTTTAGCCTAAGAATCCGGGTGAATTTGAAGCTATTTTCATCACTTTATTATTTCCTGAACCTCTTTTTGTTTCCCAGAGTTCTGGAGATCTTTTTGTTTCCGGAGTTTCTGATTTTTGTCCATCAATCCCGTATCTGTGTGCCCAGGTGCCTCATTTATTTCCCTGAGTCGCATATTCATTCCCAGAGTTCTTTATTGAGCTGCTGGAGCGCTTCGGGTTCCTTGCTCTGCCCGGAATTCATGCTGTATTTCCATGCGTGCTCTATGTGGACTGTTGCGCTCACTTCGCTGCTTATTTCGTTGCGTTCTTGTTTCCTGTGCTCCTTGTTTGTTTCTTGCATCGTTTATTTAAATCCGGAAGTTCACCATTTCTGTCCGAAAGCGCTCATTTATTGTCAGAGTTTGCCATGTTGATTTTCCCGAATTCTTTTTTCCCATATCCCCGAGCTTCTTTAAAATTTTGAATTTCTCTGCATATTTCCCTGCATTTCGTCAGCTTCTTTATTTCCTTGTTTATTTCGATAGGTTCGGTTTTATTTGTTTATCTCTATGAATTTTGATTTGTTTCTCTGAGTCTGAGCCCCTTGTCTTTTCTTCCTTAGCAAAGACACATAAAGTAGTTAAGTTGAAACGCCGCCCTCAATGATGACCAAATGCGTTTGTTGGAAATGTAAATTGGAGAGAAGCTTTGAAACATATGCATTACTTACTTGCCATCATCGAGAGCAGCAGTTTCGTTTGTTCACTTGTTGCTTTTTTGGTTGTTAGCCATCATTGAAGGCGGCGGTTTCACTTAATTACTTACTGTTCGTCTGCTTCGTGTTGCAAACATTGCAGGGACATATCGTGAAGCTGGAAATGGCTTGAAATTTCACCCGGATTCTTAGCAATGAAAACGTGTCACCCAATAGTAGTTGCAGTTGCCGTACGCTGGTGCTGTGCACCACAATGCTAAAAAGCTTTTCCAGACTTAGTTTTTTAGATTGCACCAAGGGGCAGCGTAAAGCCGTAAAATCGTAAAGTTCTATTTTCTTGAAAAAAGCTCTTTGATTTTTAAAAAATTGCCAACTTTACACTTTACTACTTTATGGTTTTATGGTTTAATGATGCGATTTTCAATCTAAAATGTAAAACCAAAGGTAACTGAGAGAGGGCGGAATTTCAAAATAGCCACGAACTTTTTCGCAAGACTAGGAAGGGTGTTTTGGGCTTGTTCCCTTTTCATCCTTTTCCAATGGATGAATATTTCAATCAGCAACATGACAAGAAGAATGTCAAGACTGTCTATGTCCGTGTCAGGTCTAAAAAAGTATCAAATCAAGGCCCCTCTTTAAAGTCATTTTCACCTTGGTTCGCGGCAATGATTGGAAAGCAGGCGCGTATGGAAACATGGATGTTGATAAACAGGACGAGATGGAAGACATGCAGCATCCATCAACCGATTTGCATGTGCTATCACCTTGGGACATGTCAAGAACCACCACTGGTTGCTTCTTGCGCTGGAAACCTTCATGACAGACATGCTCCCAAGGAATTTTGTCCATAGTCAATGACATGTTTGAAGCCAAGCGCTGATGTTGAAAATGAAGCCAAAAAGTGGCTTCATCTATTGAAAAATAGAAAGAAGCGCAACCAAAAATGGAAGCAGAAAATGGCATCAGGCATTCACCGGCGAGCAGCGCAAAGTCTACTCAATAGCCTTTGTTTTTTCATTGCCACGCTGCAGTCGCATACGCGCGGCGTTTACGAAAACGTTACCGTCGTCGTCACTGCTGGCAGGCAATCGTGCCTTCAGACAAAAGCAGCTTCCCTGAAATACTTTGAACAGAAAAACAGTGACCAGGAAAAAACTTGAAAGCACACTTCAATAAATGTTCTTTTTGCTGGTGGGCGCCGTCACTTTTGTTCTTCAGAACTGATCAGCCGGTTCAAATCGGCATTCCTGAAGACCCCAAGATCAAAACCAGCGAAATATTTAGGTAAAATTTTCATCCATTGGGAAAGGATGAAACGGGAACAAGCCCAAAACACCATATTCCTAGTCTTGCGAAAAAGTTCGTGGCTATTTTGAAATTCCGCCCTCTCTCAGCTACCTTTGGTTTTACATTTTAGATTGAAAATCGCACCATTAAACCATAAAACCATAAAGTAGTAAAGTGTAAAGTTTGCATTTTCTAAAAAGCACCAGCGTACGGCAACTGCATCTACTGTAGTTGCAGTTGCCGTGCGCTGGTGCTGTGCACCACAATGCTAAAAAGCTTTTCCAGGCCTAGTGTTTTAGATTGCACCAAGGGGCAGCGTAAAGCCGTAAAATCGTAAAGTTTTATTTTCCTCAAAAAAGCTTTTGGTTTTTTTTAAATGCCAACTTTACACTTTACTACTTTATGGTTTTATGTTTTAATGATGCGAATTTCAAACTAAAATGTAAAACCAAAGGTAACTGAGAGAGGGCGGAATTTCACAATAGCCACGAACTCTTTTGCAAGACTAGGAAGGATGTTTTGGGCTTGTTCCCTTTTCATCCTTTTCCAATGGATGAATATTTCAATCAGCAACATGACAAGAAGAATGTCAAGACTGTCTATGTCCGTGTCAGGTCTAAAAAAGTATCAAATCAAGGCCCCTCTTTAAAGTCATTTTCACCTTGGTTCGCGGCAATGATTGGAAAGCAGGCGCGTATGGAAACACGGGTGTTGATAAACAGGATGAGATGGACGACAGGCAGCATCCATCAACCGATTTGCATGTGCTATCACCTTGGGACATGTCAAGAACCACCACTGGTTGCTTCTTGCGCTGGAAACCTTCATGACAGACATGCTCCCAAGGAATTTTGTCCATAGTCAATGACATGTTTGAAGCCAAGCGCTGATGTTGAAAATGAAGCCAAAAAGTGGCTTCATCTATTGAAAAATAGAAAGAAGCGCAACCAAAAATGGAAGCAGAAAATGGCATCAGGCATTCACCGGCAAGCAGCGCAAAGTCTACTCAATAGCCTTTGTTTTTTCATTGCCACGCTGCAGTCGCATACGCGCGGCGTTTACGAAAACGTTACGGTCGTCGTCACTGCTGGCAGGCAATCGTGCCTTCAGACAAAAGCAGCTTCCCTGAAATACTTTGAGCAGAAAAACAGTGACCAGGAAAAGACTTGAAAGCACACTTCAATAAATGTTCTTTTTGCTGGTGGGCGCCGTCACTTTTGTTCTTCAGAACTGATCGACCGGTTCAAATCGGCGTTCTTGAAGACCCCAAGATCAAAACCAGCGAAATATTTAGATAAATTTTTCATCCATTGGGAAAGGATGAAACGGGAACAAGCCCAAAACACCATATTCCTAGTCTTGCGAAAAAGTTCGTGGCTATTTTGAAATTCCGCCCTCTCTCAGCTACCTTTGGTCTTACATTTTAGATTGAAAATCGCATCATTAAACCATAAAACCATAAAGTAGTAAAGTGTAAAGTTGGCAATTTTTTAAAAAGCACCAGCGTACGGCAACTGCAACTACTGTAGTTGCAGTTGCCGTACGCTGGTGCTGTGCACCACAATGCTAAAAAACTTTTCCAGGCCTAGTTTTTTAGATTGCACCAAGGGGCAGCGTAAAGCCGTAAAACCGTAAAGTTTTATTTTCCTCAAAAAAGCTCTTTGTTTTTTTAAATGCCAACTTTACACTTTACTACTTTATGGTTTTATGTTTTAATGATGCGATTTTCAAACTAAAATGTAAAACCAAAGGTAACTGAGAGAGGGCGGAATTTCAAAATAGCCACGAACTCTTTTGCAAGACTAGGAAGGATGTTTTGGGCTTGTTCCCTTTTCATCCTTTTCCAATGGATGAATATTTCAATCAGCAACATGACAAGAAGAATGTCAAGACTGTCTATGTCCGTGTCAGGTCTAAAAAAGTATCAAATCAAGGCCCCTCTTTAAAGTCATTTTCACCTTGTGGTTCGCGGCAATGATTGGAAAGCAGGCGCGTATGGAAACACGGATGTTGATAAACAGGATGAGATGGACGACAGGCAGCATCCATCAACCGATTTGCATGTGCTATCACCTTGGGACATGTCAAGAACCACCACTGGTTGCTTCTTGCGCTGGAAACCTTCATGACAGACATGCTCCCAAACTGCGGAATTTTGTCCATAGTCAATGACATGTTTGAAGCCAAGCGCTGATGTTGAAAATGAAGCCAAAAAGTGGCTTCATCTATTGAAAAATAGAAAGAAGCGCAACCAAAAATGGAAGCAGAAAATGGCATCAGGCATTCACCGGCAAGCAGCGCAAAGTCTACTCAATAGCCTTTGTTTTTTCATTGCCACGCTGCAGTCGCATACGCGCGGCGTTTAAGAAAACGTTACGGTCGTCGTCACTGCTGGCAGGCAATCGTGCCTTCAGACAAAAGCAGCTTCCCTGAAATACTTTGAACAGAAAAACAGTGACCAGGAAAAGACTTGAAAGCACACTTCAATAAATGTTCTTTTTGCTGGTGGGCGCCGTCACTTTTGTTCTTCAGAACTGATCGACCGGTTCAAATCGGCGTTCTTGAAGGCCCCAAGATCAAAACCAGCGAAATATTTAGATAAAATTTTCACCCATTGGGAAAGGATGAAGCGGGAACAAGCCCAAAACACCATATTCCTAGTCTTGCGAAAAAGTTCGTGGCTATTTTTGAATTCCGCCCTCTCTCAGTTACCTTTGGTTTTAGATTTTAGATGGAAAATCGCATCATTAAACCATAAAACCATAAAGTAGTAAAGTGTAAAGTTGGCAATTTTTTAAAAAATCAAAGAGCTTTTTTGAAGAAAATAGAACTTTACGATTTTACGGCTTTACGCTGCCCCTTGGTGCAATCTAAAAAAACTAGGTCTGGAAAAGCTTTTTAGCATTGTGGTGCACAGCACCAGCGTACGGCAACTGCAACTACAGTAAAACGGGATGGAGTGAGAATCTGCTTAAAAAAAGATGTTGGAAGGTGAAGTATTGAAGGCTTGCTTAGTCCGTCATATATCATTTCAATTACATTATTAGGTAATTGAATTAAAACATAGCACGGAGTAGCGGAGGAGCGCGGAGTAGCGAAGGATTGGTGTACATCAGGAGGGGGAAAGTTTTTCCCCGTTTAGTGTCTTATAAGCATCATGATCTTCAGCCGCGGGTGAATTATCCTCATAATGCGTGGCCTGCGTGGCGGATCGTATCTTCTCGGAATAAAGTAAAATTCTTTTAAGGCAAACCAGCTGATCCGCAATCCGCCATGTGATTAATAGACCTGTCAGGAGTCTAAGGGGAGAGGGTTGCTGCACCTGGTCAAGAGGAAAAACATTTGTCCTGGTGTTGTATGTTGCCTGGGTCGTGCTGCATCGCAATCGCCACATTGGAGCCAGTGAACGGAGACAGCTGATAGCACATGTACGCTTTCAGGTTCCATTTTTGGTATGTTTTGGTTTGGTAAGAATGTACGTTCATTATTTGCGTGTAATTCAATTTAACGAATGTAATGTAATGTAATGTAATGTGATGTCTGTCTGCCTGTCTGCCTGTCTGTCTGTCTGCCTCTCTGTCTGTCTGTCTGCCTGCATGTGGGTCTGTGTGTCTGCATGTGCGTCTGTATGTGTGCATGTGTGTCTGTCTGTATGCATGTATGCATGTGCGTATGTACGGTATGTAGGGTGGCATGGCACGGCATGGCGTGGCATTGAATGGCATGGAATGCTTTGTGATGGTATTGTTTCATATGGCATGGTATGGTTTGGCAAGGTAGTGTAGTTTTATGACAATTTGAAAGCCACAGGCTGGAACCCACAAAAACATTTATTTTTCAAAAAATCATCATTTTGGCTATCACCAAAATCATCTCAAAGTCTTCGGCTGCTTGGACAGCTGTTTTTGTGTATTCAGAAAATTCATGTGGATCATCATTGAAATTTTCGCCAAAGATCACGGTCGCCCGGATCCTCGGACATGGAGAAGAGGCTCCAGAGCTGCTGTGGCCCTTTTTAGGAGCTGGAAAAAGGGTCAAATTGCGTCAAATTAGGCAAAATTCAGAAATTGTCGTTTTTTTGTCGATTGTTTTTTCGTTTTTGTTTTCGATTCTTGTCGGTTTTTCTCGTTTTTGAATCAAATTTGACAATCCAAAAATTGCAAAAAACATGTTTTTTTTTCCCGTTTTTTTTTGGGCGTTTTTTTTTCTCGATTTTTTCTCGAATTATTTTCGAACCGAAAAGACATTTTCAATTTATTTTCGAATTATTTGCCAATCCCAAATACGATTTTCAATTTATTTTCGAATTAAAAACAAAATTGAATTATTCTTCGAACTTGAAGCACCTTTGGTTTTGTTTTCGCCATTACCGGTGCGATTGCCGCAGTGATCTTCGCGACCCTGGCAAGATTTGTTGCAACAAGCGAAAAGTCATGTTTTGGGAATATTCCGTGACGATGGAAAACCAACCTCATACGGTTTCGACAAAATAGGTGATGATTTTGTGATGATTTGGGTGATGATGAAAATGATAATAAATTGAAAACATATTTTTGGATTTCCAATGTGTGGCTAGCTGAAGTTGTCATAAATGTAGTTCATTGTAGTAATGCAGCGTAATTAGGTAAAGTGGTATTCATTCGTGCATGCATGCATGGATTCTTGTACTTATGTGTGCATGTATGTATGTATGTATGTATGTATGTATGTAATGTATGTATGTATGTATGTAATGTATGTATGTATGTATGTATGTATGTAATGCAATGCAATGCAATGCAATGTAATGTAATGTAATGTTATGTTACGTTATGTGTATGTATGTATGTATGTATGTATGTATGTATGTATGTATGTAATGTATGTATGTATGTATGTATGTATGTATGTATGTATGTATGTATGTATGTATGTATGTATGTATGTATGTATGTATGTGTGTGTACGTATGTAGGTATGTATGTATGCATGCATGTAATGTAATGTAATGTATTGTAGTGTAATGTAATGAAATGTCAGGTAATGTAATGTAATTATGTATGTGTGTATGTATGTATGTATGTAATGTATGTATGTATGTATGCATGGATGTATGTATGTATGTATGTATGTAATGTATGTATGTTTGTATGTATGTTTGTATGTATGGATGTATGTATGTATGTATGTATGTATGTATGTTTGCCATGCAATGCAAATGCCAGTGGACTGCGTTGCACAGCAGTGCAATGTAGCGCAGTAGGGTAATGTAATGTAATGTAATGTAATGTATCGTGATTTGACACAATGTAATGTAATGTAATTGAACGTAGTGTAGTTCAGTGCAATGTAATGTAACGCAATGCAATGCAATGTAGATGGAATGTACTGCAATGCAATGCATAACATTGCAACGTAATGCAAATGTAATGCAACGGAATGGGATGGAATTTAATGTAGCGTAACGTGATGTAACGTAACGCAATGCAAATTGTAATGTAATGGAATGCACATGTAAATTAACGTATTGCAATGCAAATGCCATGTAATTTAATGCAAATTTATACAATTAATGTACCGCGATGGAATGGAATGGAATTTAGTGTAATGTAGTGTAACGTTAATGAAGCAATGCAAGGCAAATGTAATGTCATGTAATGTAATGCAGTTCAAAATAGGTATGTATGTGCATTAACGTTTCCCCACATTTTTTAAACACGTATATATATATATATATATAACTTTAGTTGGGCGGCATTGTTGCATGTGTCGTGTTATGTTGCGCCCTCCGGTTCACTTGGGCGCAGCATGTTCGTTTCCAATTTCCACGCAATTTGTTCCAAACTGTGCCAGCACATGTTGGTCAACATGGCTTATGGTGCACTGACGATGTGAATCTTTTTGCGCACTGAAACCAGGACCAGGTCGTCAACATTTCCAAAAACAATCCAGACGTGTACCGTTGATATTTCAATTTTGGTTGCAGCTTGCATTGTTAGTTTGATGAATGTCACATTGTTTGTTTGTTTGTTTAGATTTCTGTGGATGCGTCATTGTGGCCGGCTTTGACGAACACACTGTCCACTTTGCAATTTTTCCGACATGGTGGATTTGTGTATAAAGTTGTCATGGAACGGAATGGGTACGGGTGATTTTGATATGGTTCCAAGTTCGCAAATTCACATTTAGCAGGAAAAACAGTGTTTGGTTGTATTAATGTCGCCGGTTACGACGTTAGGACTGTCCGCATTGTGTGCGTAAATGCCTTTGGAGAAAGACAACAGTGTTGTAACATTTTTTTGAAAAACTGTTGTTGTGGTGTTGTTTTTTTTGCAGTGCAACATCAATCATGTATTTTGAGTTTTGATTGACATGTTTTGTAACAACCATATTAAAACAACACAATCAATGCACAAAAAGGACCGAAGCAATGTTCGGTCGCTTTTCCGGTTCGCATTGGCGGCCCATTTCTTGTGCCTTGCCTCATCCGAATACTTAGATTTGAAACACGGACAAACATGGACAAACTATGTTGGTTAAGGCAATTTTTGGCAACACGTGTTTTTGTTTCTTTTGCAAACATTGATTTTGGATTTCCCCACCCATCACATTTCACAACTAATGTAGGATGAACACGCCTAAAACAAAAATTGTTCACATCCAGATTTGATGGGCAGGATCGGAATATTTTCAGCGGACTCATGCTCAAGCGAGGTAAGGCCGAATTTGTGCAACAACACACAATTTGATATACGACATGAATTTTAATGTGTTGTTTGTTCGGCCAGTGTCAAACTTGTGTTTGTTGATCATGGACAGGACCAATGCCATCTACCAGATGATGGGGTTTGCTTGGCAATCATACTTCAGCCTGAACATGCAAAGGAACTAGCAGTGCGAGTAACTCGCACTGCAAGAATGAACGGAAACATGTTCCAGTCGCGCTGGTTCGAGTTGCGGGTTGTGTTTGACAAACCATCAATGTAAACTGACCCTGAACAGCAGATGTTCTGCAAATGATCTGATGGCAATGCAATTTTGCATCAAAACAACATTTTGAATGCGTGTTGCTATTCAAATGCATTTCGTTTGCATTCATATTTAATTATATAATTACATATAATTACTGTATGACAATGACAACCTCGAGGTCGCGCATATTTTGCATCATCAACATTTCCACTTTGCGCATGTTTACTTGGCAATTGACACCCATGGGGCACCTGTCCCAAAACCACTTGCAGTCACAAGGCAGCATTTGGAATGTTGTGCAACCAGTGGAAACTTTTGATGCTGTCCGTCTATGTTTGTATTGCAATTCACTGTTCAGATGGAAATTCGTGAAGGCCCATGCAGAAAAACTGGTCCAGTCACAAAAACTTCACCACTGGTTCGCCGTGAACTACACCAAGCAGCCGCTCGGAAAATCGCATCATGGAAGGCCAGCCATTTGGGTCCCCCGTGCCCATGGGATTCAAATTTCATGGATCTCCGAGGTCCGCATCCAATTGAGCTCCCCATTTGGAAAATTGATTTGGCCGACCTGTGATGGTTAAACAGCAACCATTCCAAGCCATTTGGAACTACATCATGCTGTTAGACCTCAGGTATGTCACTGCGACCAATGGCACTGCCAACTTTGATCCTGAAGAGCATCCACCTGACAAAGGTTGGAAGGACGACTTTGACACATGGGGTATCGGCCTGGACCTAAAAATGTGTCCTTCGAAATGTCGCCAGGAGCGCCATCGGTCAGTGGATCACATGGAATTCAACCAAGATTATGAAGAGGAGGCGATTGGAATCATCCAACCACCAGCCATGAGACGCACGAAAAAGATGCCAGATTGTCAACTGGTCCGTTTGTTTTGAGGTTCAAATGGCCCATTATTTCGTTATTGACAAGTGCAAACAGAGACACTCGAGTGGCACTGGAATGGCATGTCAACACTCTTTTAGTTTGTTTGTGGCTTTGAAATCGGGTAGAGTAGATAATGTACTTAAAATGACATACCTCCAAGTACTGGTTTTTGACCATTAATATCTTCATGTATTTATCACATGCTGGAAAGCTCAAATCCTTATTGACCCAGGAAAAAAATAGATGTGGGACTTGCATGGGTTCTAACCGCTGAATTGACATGAGCAGTCATTATGGGTTTACAATGCAGTGTATAGTGCTACTACTCACCATTGCCTCCACTGAACCCAGAAAACAATGCTCAGGATACTTGGCGATAATCAACCTCGAGGTGCTGTGGATGACGCAAAACAACTTCTCCTGGATTCAAGCAGGTCTACCTGTTGAAAGAAAGTGCACGGGGATGGCTGACTTCCATGTAACAGGCTTGAAACAAAAAATGAAGGGGAAGTCGACAATTCTTACAAGGAAAATCCATTTCTGGAAGATCATTTTCTTTCAGCTACTCTACTCCTTGAAGCAGCTAGCATTGAATTCGGGAAGCCACGTTTGCAGCAAACACATCTCAACCTCGGGGATTCGCCAACTGAAAAAGGTTCCACGAAGTCCACCAAACTCACCAAACTCACCAAACTCAACAAACTCAACATCCATGGCTTCGGCTGGTGCACCATGGACCACGTGGACCACGACCCAGCGAAAATGGGACCTGGTGACTTGGCCAGGCCTGGAGCTCCTTCGTCGCAATGATGGCCTGGTCCTAGTGATGCCTGCCTTCCCAGGCGTGGAGCTTCGAAACCTTCGGAAGATCAGAGCCTGGGATCGGGGGTGGCCACATGTGGTGGGGATGACTGGTGCGCATGGAATTATTATATATATATAGTTATTATTAATTTTAATTATTGATTATTATTTTTTTCAGTTATCAATCATTAATTATCATTGATTTGATTATTACTTATTAATCATTATTCATCAATTATTGATTATTAATCATTAGTTGTTAATCAGTAATTATTAAATCTTAATCATTAAATATTAATTATTAAATATTATATATAGTTATTACTTATTTATTATTAATTATTATTTATTAATTAGTAATTATTGATCATTAAGAATTAATTATTAATTATTGATAATTAATTACTTTATTTATTTATTTATTTATTTATGTATTTATTTATTTATGTATGTATTTACTTATTTATTTATTTATTAATTTATTTATTATTCTTTATTATTCATTATTTAGTATTGATTATTCATTCTTGATGATTTATGATTTATTCTTTATGTTTTATTATCTATTATCTTTTCTTTATTCTTTACTGTGTATTTTTTTTTACATGATATATTCATTATTATCATCATTGCTATTATGATTTGGCTGATTTGGAAGATTTCGATGATTCTTCAACGGTGTTGACAGCTCAAGTCCGCTGAGGATCTCGACCCTGGACCAAGAGAATCGAAAAGACATACAAGAAGCTTGAGTCTTCAGAGTCTTCGATTGAGGTCGGATGCATTGCTGTCATTGCGCCCATGAAAACTCGAAATCGGAGCATCGGAAGATGAGAGGAACTGTAAAAACTCCTGCAGTAAAACCATGTATTGTATATATCATCGATCTGCCCGATAGCGTTGGTTCAAAACAGAGCTAGCAGCTTAGCGGATTTGAGGTTCACCCCATTGGTATTAACCCAATTGTTGGCTGACCTTGTAAAATACAGGTTATCAGCCGTAGTCTCACTACTTTGCTATGGGGACCCCAATTGACCATCCTCTCGCCGTTCCAGGGTCAGGTCCATCGGCTGTCGCTGTGCCTAATATGGCCGGGGGCAACCCCGAGCCGATGGATGACGAAACAATGTTCCAACCCGTTGTTGCGTACTTTACCTTCATACAAAACAACCTGTCCCAGATTACTAGTGGGAATACCCTGCAAGTCATGAGGGAAGCTGAACAGAGGCACCTTCAGATAATGCATGGAGTAGTTGACTCAATTCGAAACGAATGGTCAAGTAGACTCGTAATGCAGGAGCAGGAGTATGAGCAAAGGCTGCAGGAGGTTGAAGGTAATGCCATTAGTGCCCTCAACGAGGAGAGGAAACGAGGCGACGAGATGGAGGTCAGGTTGAATCAGGCTCAGGCATCGCATGACAAAAGAATAGAGGATGTAAAGGCAGAGGCAAACACAAAGCATGATCAGAAAATTGCAGAGGAAAGGAAACGTATCACTAGTGAATTCGAAGCTTCCTATGCACAGACAGTTGAACATGCAAAGAATGCCATAGCTGCCACAAAGAAGCAATATGAAGATCAGGCTGCAATTGATCAGGCCAGGTTCATCAGTTTGAGGACTGAGTTTGAGAACTACAAGAAGGAGATGGCCGACAAGATCAACGAGGCAGCGGCTCAGAACCTTAGCCTTCAGGACCAAATCGATGATCTTCAGGAGCAGTTAAAGCATGTTGCCAAAGCGCAGCATGCCTCCGTTCCGAAAGCATCCGTCCAGAACGCCGAGCCGGCCGCTACCACTAGCGTGCCCCACTTCAATATTGCCACTCCCAAAGCATCCGATGCACAGGCTGCCAGAGGCAGTGATGAGCCGATTCTTGAGTTTAAGACGCCTGCAGTGTTGGCGCAGGAAGCAAAGGCCAAGTTGGATGAGCTGCTCAAAGGTGGCAGTCCCAAGCAAAAGCCGGCTGTCGGCAACGACCAGCCCCAATTGCCAACGCAGTCAGGGTTTTTCACTCCCACTGAAGCTATCAAAACTCCCCCAAATGAATCTCCAAGAGCGCAACCAAGCAACAGCAAGTAATGGGTCCCTCAGATCTTATTGAATTGGTGAAAGCCTTAACCCAAAGGGAAGAAAAGGATAAGCCAAAAACTAAGGAGGCTGAACTCATCAAGCTGAACAACATGCCCGCTCCGGAGTCATATAGAACTTGGAAGAATCATGTCAGGGATGAAGTGAAGAGCTGTTCAGATCGCCCGGATGAGGCGTGGCTCTGGCTCAACGAGGTGTACGATCAAGAGTGCACCAGAGAGCAGTTGGAGAAGAAACTCCAAGATCCTGGAAAGTTCCTTACGCTGGATACAAAGTTATCAGCAGCGCTCACGCGCTCAGCCGGAGGGGACCTCGCAACTAGGATCTTGAATTTCAAGGAGCAGCAATCCCGAAAAGGCATCCAGGTCAGGGGAAGATATGTTCTGCTTATGTTTGAGGACTACTTCAAGACATCAGAAGAAGCAGGTAGCCTTTACAGAGTAGAAGATCTTTTGGGTGTTGTCAAAGTAGGCGATACTGTCCAGGATCTCCGAAGATTCATCAACAAATGGGATGCTACCCTAGCTGGCATGGCTGTCACCCCTGATGATGCTGTGTTAAGGGACATCTTGTTGAGGCAGATCCGACCAAGTCAGTTGCTGAAATATGACATCGAGGTGTTTGACCGTGCTCATGAGAAATCCCATGAAAAGTCTTACAGTTTTCTTCACCAATCCATGAAGAACTTGATCGATCGTGAACGATTGAGGGAGAACAGGAACCGCATTGCGGAGAAGAACAAGGCTGGGATTAAGGACACAAAGGCCGCACCCGCCAAAGGCGATGGTCGCGGCGGCCGAAAGGGCTCTCCAAGTCGCGGTAGATCGCAGGAACGAGGTAGCAAAGGCGACAAGATTTGCTATAAGTTCCAAAAGGGTACCTGTGATAAGGGGAAGAAGTGTCCATTCAAGCATGTCAAAGATGATAAATCTCGAACTCAATCACCCAGAAGAACCAAAACACGTTCACCATCAAGGGGCAATAAGGATGATAAGGGGAAGAAGATGTCTAAAGAAGAAATGGCTAAAACCCCATGCATCTATCATGCCCAGGGAAAGTGCAGACGTGGTGACAAATGTTTTTATAAACATGATGACAAAGCCGCTGCCGCCACCAAAGACACCAAAAGGGCCAATTCACCCGCTCCCAAGAAGAAGGGCAAGGATTCCACAGCCGCTCCATGTCTGATCCACAAGTTTGCATGCATCGTCCGAAAACAGCCGAAGGCAACTTCGTGCTCTGATGAGGCAAGTGTCAGCATGAAGCGTCTTAGATTCCGAAAGGCCCCACATGTGATCGAGGTGAAGGCAGTCGGTCGTCAAGTCCCAGTCAAGCACCGTCCAAGAGAGTTCACTAAGGTGTACAAGACAGCTGAAGATGTTCCAGTTTCATCGAAGGTTGAACAGCATGAAGCTCAGGTTCGTGCAAGACAGCTCCAAGAAACTGTGAAACTTCATGATTCAGATGTTGCACCAAGTTGTGGGTTTTGTTGTTGGGATGAGGACACACGCGATGTCACATGCAAAGAGTGCAGGTTCATCAGCGGTCCCAAAGCCCTTAAAGACATTGGTCGTTTCCCGTCAATTGCCACAGCTGCGCCAAAGGCCGGCGTTAGTTGGCTCGTTGACTCAGGTAGTGAATCCGATCTTGTGTCCAAAGGAATGCTGAGGGATGTAAGTGCCAAGAACTGCCGTGCAGCCGAGCATCCGATTTCCTTAGTCACAGCCAACGGTTCGACTGAGGCAAACGAAGTTGCTGATGTCAAGTTGTCCGCATTGCCAGATCCCGTGCATCCGTATGTGCTTGATCATACCCCAGCTGTGCTCTCCGTAGGAACGAGATGTGTAGATCAGGGTTACAGTTTCGTATGGCCTGCAAATGGCAAACCAATCCTAGTCCGTCCAGATGACAAGGTCGTCCAGCTCAAGATCGAAGGTCATGTCCCAATCTTGGATGATAGTTGCAAGGTTTATCCCAAAGATCAATTTCAAAAGGATAAGCACCTCAAAAAGTTGCTTGCAATGCCGACCTCACGGTCGAGCTCAAAAGCCAAGCGGGACGAAGCCCAAGATGAAGAGCAGTTGGATGAGTTGGTGGAGGATGACGCTCAGCAGGAGTACATCCGAAGCCGCAAGACTGAGGATCTGTTGGCTGAAGCTGCAAGTACCCAACATCAGTACACGCATTTCCCCAAGAACCCCTTTTGCAGAACTTGCCAACGAGCAAGGATGATGGCACCTCAGGCACGAAAGAAGGGTGGTCAGAAGAGAATCGAAACTGAAGTGTTTGGTGACCACATCATTGGGGATCATGTCATCATCAAGAAAAATGTAGAAGAGGGTTTCAGGGGGGAGCAAGTTGCGTTGGTGTTGAAAGATCTGCACACCCAATATCGGTATGTCTACCCTAGCCAGTCCAAGGACTCACAAAGCTGTGTTGATGGTTTGAATCACTTCATTGGATCAAAGGATGATGTTCAAGTTGTGTACACTGACAATTCCCCAGAATTGATCAGGGCCATCAAGGATTTGGGTTACAGACACCAAACTTCCATTGAATACGTAGATTCATCAAAGTCTTTTGCTGAGCGCGAAGTTCGTCAGATGTTGGAAGGTGCCCGGAGCAACTTGTTGCAATCAGGACTTCCTTTGAAGATGTGGCCATTGGCCATGCAGCATCATGCGACCGCGATCAATGCAAGCCCCCAGCTTGACGGCAGTGATTCCCCATGGCAACTCAGGTTTGGTGAAGAGTTCCCTGCAATGCACATTCCATTTGGTGCCAAAGTGTTGTTCTGGAATAACCCCAAGAGGTTGGATAACACATCAGGTAAGCTCTCCCCAACAGCAAATGAAGGAATTTTCCTTGGGTATTACATCCAACCAGGTCATGATTGGAAGGGTGAATACTTAGTTGCCAAGTTGGAAGCCGCAGATTATCATGTCAACTGGGGTGCACTGACAATCCAAAGAACAAAGAGGTTGGAATTGCCATCCGAGGGTTTCATCTTTCCTTTGAAAGCTCTGATCGACTCAAAAGCACCCAAAGCCGATCGCCTCGAGGACCAGGTCATTCCGCAGACACCCAAAGCTGTGCCTCTTGAGTCCAGTTTGCATCCACCGCAAGATGAGTATGAATACGAGCCAGGTACGCCTCTACCAGCCGACAGCGATGTCGAGCCTGATGCACCCGAAGCGCCCGTATTTCCAGATCTCAAACTGACCCCCAAAGGTGAAATTATTCCAGATGGACATCATTGGGATGGTCACCGGATTGTACGTAACTACAAAGGTTCAAAGCGTCCGGAGGGGATTGACTCAGAACTGTGGAAGATGTTAGGACCCCAAGATAGGAAGCTGATCATCGAGGAAGAAGCAAAGAAAGCAGCCAAGGAGCAGGAGGAAAAGCCAGCGTCATCATCTGGCAGCAAGGGCAAAAAGAAGAAATCTTCACCGGCCCGGCTTGAGGCAACTCAATGTCCTCCTGCAACTGCAAAGCTCGTAGGCAATGTTTGGGAAATCATTCCAGCCAATTCCCAAAAGTTTTCCGTGCCGGCAATGCCAAAAGTTGCCGCGCCTGCCACAATTGAGCACCGGCCTCGAATTAGAGAGCTCGTCCGAGAGAAGATCAAGGAACTTGAGTTCAAGGTTGCACTCGAGCTTTTCGCTTCAGTTGCTAGGCTTGTATCAAAAGATGAGATTGCCAGCAACCCCAAGGCCAAGGCCGCCCTTGATAAGGAGTGGGATAATCTCCGTAATAAGGGTGTTTGGGATGAGAAGCGTGTTCGTGAATGCCGCGACATAGTAGCTGAGGCTCGTCGCAATGGCCAAACTGTGCACCTAGGTCGAATCTTTGAGGCTTGCTATGAGAAGGGTTCTGAATTGCCTGAGTCAGACCCTCGCCGGAAGTTCAAGGGTAGGACGGTTTTCCAAGGGAACAATGTCAGGGACGAGAATTCCGATCACGCACTCTTCAACGAGTTAGGCTCTTCCCCAGCATCCATGGAAGCAGCAAAGCTGCTAGATGCTTTCGGTAGTCAGCCCGGGTTCTCCAAACAGCAGGCAGATGCAATCCAAGCCTACATACAAGCCCTCTTCACAGGGGTGCCCACATGGTTGTCACTTCCACGCAACAGATGGCCCAAAGATTGGGAGAAAAAGTACTGGCAACCCATGGTTCCTATGTTACTTGCCCTTTATGGTCATCCTGATAGCGGGGGTATTTGGAAAAATCATCTCAATAGCCGTGTGGTGAAACAGGGTTGGAAGCAAATTTTACCTGACATTTGGCATTCAATTTTTCATCATCAAGAGCTCAACTGTCTTTTAGTTGTGTATGTAGATGACTTCAAGATGGCTGGCCCTACTGCCAATCTGGAAAAGGCATGGGCAAGCGTCAAGGCTGCAGTGAACATTGGTGATCCTGAGCCATATGACCGCTACTTTGGCTGCATGCACCGTGAATTTCACAACATCCGGTTGCCTTCGCAGGCACACCCTTTCGCATTCGCCTTTGAAGCCAAGAAGTCAGCAGCCGCACAACATAGAACACAAGACTGGTGGGAGCATGATGAAACCAACATGGCATGGATCAGACACCACATTCAACCCCGAAAAAGATTGTACCAGCCGGTTGATGAGGGGGGAGATGTAACTTGTCAAAATTCAAGTCGCATAACTTTCTTTGACAAAAGGGTAACACTGAAAAGTTGTCCTAGCATCACCGACGGGAACAATCAGGGGGGCTATGATGTTTACACAGATGATTGGAAAACATCTAGCAATCAAACAAATGAATTCTGGACAGGAAAAACAGTTTTCTGTTATGGACAAGATGGACCTGACAAATTCAAGCAGTTTGCAATGGCAAGTAAAGCCAGACCAGGACCACATCGCGACAAACGTGAGGCGAAAAAGGAAGCCAAGGCCTCTAAGTTCAGGGGGGTTGAACACGCCGTGAAGAACAAAGCTGGCGTCATGGCCAAGCCCGTGAACTTAGTAAGGTATGACATGAGTGATTTCCTGGGGTCCTGTGTAGAAAATTATTGTAATCTTGCAAAAGTCAGCCCATCGTCCTTGAAAGAGGTGCCAACACCATTCACAGATGCTGGCATCGCACGGCCCACACTCAGTGAAGATGAAAAGCCTGGCAAACTCCAGCCAGTGGCCAGCAAGATCTTAATGAAGATACTCTTTGCCGCCAGAATGGCAAGGTTCGACTTGTTGCGTGCCACACAAAGCTTAGCATCTAGAGTGACAAAATGGTCCATAGAATGCGACGTTGCCTTGCACAGATTGGTGTCATACATTCATTGTACGAAGCACCATTTCCTAGAGGGTTTCATTGGGGATGCCTTTGATGAATGCCAACTCTGGCTTTTTGCCGATGCAGATCATGCAGGCGAACATGATAGCAAGAGTACCACTGGCAGTGCCATTGTGCTTGTAGGCCCCAACACGTATTACCCCTTAAATGCATTCAGTAAGAAACAAACGGTTGTTGCCATATCTTCAACTGAGGCTGAGGTAGTTGCCGCAAATCACAGCATGAGAGCCGAGGGCATTCCAATGCTGGCCCTGTTTGAGCAGTTGAACCTTTTCAAGAAGCTGCAGGGCAAACCAGCTCGCGATGCCGCGAAGCCCCAAGAAGATGTTGTGTTCACTAGGATTGACCCTGAAATTGACGAAATCCGTAATGGGAATGTCGATACAGGTTGTAGTGTCGCGGACATCAACTCCCTCAAGGCCAGTTTCCCTGAATTTTATCAAGTCAAATTTATGGAGGACAACCAGGCGACTATTACAGTCATGTCCACCGGTTCATCAGCATCCATGAGACACATGAACAAAACACAAAACATCAACTTCAAATGGTTGAAACAGCAATTTGAATGTAAACAGTTCGATCTTCTCAACGTAGGAACCAGTTTCCAAGTTGCAGACATTCTTACAAAACCTTTTACCCGACCAGCCCTTTGGTTGCATGCCATTCATCTCATTGGCATTGGCCCGACAAAGGTGGAAGAAGCAGAAGCCCGCCACACCGCGGCGCCGAACTCCACTAAGGTGCCAAAACTAGCAACCGCTGCCGGGAATCAGGGGGGCGCCCAAAAGTCTTTTAAGCCCAGAATGTTGATCGAATTTTGCTGCTCTGATGATTCGAAGCTTAGTACCCCAAGAAAGTCCAATGAAGATTGCCACTGCATTAGGGTTTCCGAAAAAGATGATGGTACCACTAACAGCTGTCGGCAACGGCTAGCCTCCCAAGTCCAAGATTTCAGAAATGATTTCAATGACGGCACTTTGATACTCTATGCATCGTTGCCTTGTGTAGGAGGTAGCCCATGGGGGAACGTGAATGGCCTTACTGTTGAGGGTCAGGAAAGAATCAAAGAGCAACAAAAACAGTTTACCAAGCTGTTCAAATCTTTTGTCAAACTTGTGGATGAAGTTTATGATGAACGAACCTTGATAGCATTTGAACTGTCCAAGAACTGCAAATATTGGAGATGGCCGATGGTTAGAAGATTCCTCAAAGAACGATCCATGACTACTCATCACTTTGATGGTTGTATGTTGGGTGTTCTTGGAAACAACGGTCAACCAATGAAGAAAAGTTGGACTATTGCAGGAAATTTTAAAGAACTCACCGTGTTAGACTCATTCAAATGTGATGGCAAACATGAGCATGATCAAAGTAGGGGCAAAGCTCTTAAACTTGCTGAGAACTATACCTTCAAGTTGACTGACATGCTCCATGAGTGTTTCCGGGTAGCTGTGGTGGGCCAAACATCCAAAAGGATTTCACCCGTTGTCATTCGTGCCTGTCCTGCAAAAATGGCTGACTCACGATATGCCACAGCACACCCGGCCAGCCGCGAGGCTGCGCTCGAAGCCACACGTGAGGCTAACAAAGAAGCATGGTTGCTCCTTCACAATCGCATTTTGTATGCATTGGCCATGCGCAATGAAGGTGAGAATCAGGCTGCTCAGGACCTTGTGGATGGTTTGATGACCGAATGGACGCCGGCTTCGGCCCTGAGGTTCTATGGTCGAGAGGATCCGCTTGCAGAATACCTTAGTTTCTGCTTTTTGCCAAAGGAGTCCCACATCGAAAAGATCATGCTGCCAGAGATGCCCGTCAATGACGTAATCTGGATCTTAGTCTCTGACTCGTCATGTGCATTGATCACAGGGCGTAGGAAGACACTTAAGAAGTTTGATCTTTCCGAGCACTACCGACAGCGCAAACCCAAGTACGTGACTGAGTTCATCCACGAGATGCTTTGGGGCAAAACTTTGCAGAAGTTGGTAAAGAGAGGGATCGAATTGGCCGCGGACGCCCGCGAGCGCTATCCTCATGCACGCATCAACCTGCACTTGTCCTGGTTCGGAAATGAATTGGTAGGGGAGGATGGAATTGCCCAAAATCCAAATTGGCCGTACGATGGTCCCAACGGGCACTGGCCCACGATCCTGGATGATTGTGAGCGCCACTTGACATGGTTCATCAACAAGGCCCGGGAGTTGGACTTGCAGACGGCCGGTCTCACGACCGCGCCCTGGAGCGCAGATTACGGCATTCATCCAATCTTCGATCAATTTTTCGACCATTTGGAGCCCCGATTCAAAGCTCTAACCAGCAGCCTGCAAGGGCGTGCCAATCCGCGGTATCCGTGGCTAAAAGCAAAGGGGTACGCCGATGCAATGGAATTCAGAGACCAGTGGCATTTCGCCAACTCTGAAGAAAATCGCACGCGCCTTGCTGCCTATTGGACAGCTACCCTTTTTGCACTTGATTCCGGATGGCGGGTCGGCCAAATTGGTTTGGAGCTTTCTGAGTGTGCCCAGGAGACATGGGATGATTTGCGGAGGAACATGAGCGCCGTCCTGGACGAGCTGCCAAGGTCCTATCAGGAGACATGTGCAAACATCACCAAGTTGCTTTTTGGAGAGTCCCGAAGACACATCGTGCCGACGGGCAGGTCATTCACCAAGGAGGACGTCGAAGCTCAACAACCTGACACTGAGGACTACATCGACATCAAGACGATGCCTTCGGGCACGTTTGCTGAGCCTCCCAAAGATGACCCTCCAAAGGCCGCCGGCGACGGCGAGCCCGCTGCATCCAGCAGAGCAACAATCCTGGTCCAGACAGCTGAGGTCATGTTGAAGTCGCGGCCGAAAGCAGCACCAGCATCAATGGATGAGCCCGCAGATGACAAGGGAGCCACATCCAGCCAGTACCAGCCGCAGGCAACTGCGCGCTTCGAGGGACAAGCATCTGGCCACGTGAAAGCATATTGGATGGAAGAGCATTTGCCTGAATACCAATATACAATGGTGACCAATGCAGACGGGGACGATGTGCCCGGCATCCTCTTTGAAGGTACGGCTTATGAGCTGGAGCTGATATCGGCATCCGACGTTGAGACCATTGCCAGCCAGACTCGCGTCGACAAGAAGTTTTCTGATTTTGCAACTCGTGTCAACAAAGTTTGCAGGGGGCATGGATCCTGTGCCAAGGTGCCAATGGACAAAGACCTTTGGATTGACTTGGAGGATTTCGCCAAAGCCTTCCGCAAGGAAGTGCCCCCAGATGTTTTCATCACTGTCGCAAACCTGTTTGGCACCGCAATGAAGATCGACAAGCATGGCAAGAGTAGGTTCCAATTCTTGTGTGCAAAGATCTCCCATTTTCCTGTCGACAATGGCCTAGGCATGCCGTATTATCCTGTGAAAATCCGTGCAATTCAGGGTCACTCCGAAGCTGCCTTGAAAACCGCAGGGGGTCTTTATGCCAATTCAACCATGGTGTATTGCTCAGACCATGTATCCCCCGAGCGAAAAGCCGCCTTCACTGGCGTGCCCCTGTGTGCCATGACTGAGGTTCCTGAGGTTGTCTTCCATCGCACGATGAAAAGCAGCTGGAAGAGCATCGCACAGAACGGCCTGATCCCAGGCGGCGGTGCAACAGTCAACAGTGGCCGTGCCCATATCTACATGGCAGAACACTGTATTGGCACGCAGGGGTATCGATCTGGATTAAGAGCAAAATGTCCAATCGAAGTCAAAATCGCAATGCGGCAAGCAGTTGAAGCTGGTGTCATCTTTAGTCGCACAGAAATGGATGGGATTTTGTGCTCAGAACGCATCCCACCGCAGTTTCTGGTCAGCATCTCAGAAGAAGGACAGGTGCTTTGGTCCCGCGCCGAGAGCAATCTCGAGCCCAGCACATGGACTGGCGCGGCATCTGCCTCAGCACCGAAAGCCAAAGCGGTCACCTTGACTGCCCGAGATGATGCAAATGACGACCCAATGGATGACACCAGCACGGGGCGACCCGATGCCAAGTCCACTGATGATGATGAAGCCACTGCCTCAATGCAAGTTGACCAGCCGCCCGCAAGGACGCGCCGTGTTTACATTGCACCCAAGTACTGCGAACCTTTCATGGGCTCCTGTCCCCTCTGCCAGGTTGAGTACGTCAGTGGCCAAGTGACATGCACCACATGTGGTTTTGAGCCACTCCCAGTGGACGAAAGTGGCGATACAAAAGAGGCCAACAAACCCAACAGGAGGACCCGCATCCTTGAACGGCGAATGCAAAGTCTCGCCGGGTTCGGAATGTTTGGGAAGATGAGCGGAAGCTTGCTGACAGCCTTGACGGAAGAGCAAGCCAACCTGCTACGCCGAGAACTGGGCCCCAGGGGAATCACATCCGTGGAATCAGCAGTCCTCAAAGACTGCCGCGACAGGCATCGACGTGCAAAAGCGCTGGGCTACGAGGACGTGGAAGATAGATACTCCAGCGACGTCACTTTTTGCGACCGCATCCACGGTGAGGGGAAGGACCTGCAGGACTGCATATTTGACGATATGTTCGCATATGGCAACCTCCCCGATCCCCCAAGGACCAAAGCTCAGATCTCGGCTGGCGTCGCCGCCAATGCCCAAAATGAGAACTGCTTATCTAAGTTGATTTTCATGTCTCAGCCTCGTGGCGTTGATGGCTTCCCAGTTGAGTTCCGCAAAACATGGAAGAAGGTCTGGGGTTTCATGTTTGGCCGCCACATTTTTACAGAGGATGAATATGTCAGCTACATCGGCCGTCGTGGCGCATTCCGTGGCCTGTTGACCTGGAAGGGTACTGTCCAAGTCCCTCTTGATGGCACTCGTGATTTCCTCGAAAAGGTGTATGAGGAAAACCTTCCCTTGGTTCGGAGCAATCTTGAACGCAAAGAGAAGCAGAGCGCCGCTGCAAAGGCTGGAGGTCCTGGAGGTCATAAGGCCGACCCCACGGTCGCGCCCACCATTGAGCGAAAGCGCAAAGCCGAAGCTGATGCATCCGCAACCGCAACAGATGTCACAGCCGCCTCAAGCTCTGCTCGCGCAGATGCCTCGCACGCTGATGCCCCAGCCGCACCATTTCTGGTACCCGAACCACCAACATCCAAAGCAGGAGCACGACCATTCTTGGAGCCTGAGACACCGCCCACTGCAAAAGCAGCAACCGCAGGAGTCACTTCGAAGGCTGCAAGCTCCGGTCGCCCGGATGCCTCTTGGAGTTGGAATCGTGATCACTATGGTGCACGCCGAGAATGGAGTTTCTGGCGTGGGGCTTGGTATTACCGTGACGAGGCCGGCGGCCGTTGGATCTTTTGGAACCGTTAGGGAGACGATGATTTTCTTTTGTAGCATAGCGCAAGATGTGGCATGGTAATGTGCCTTCCTTGCAACGCTGCGCTGGGTTTTACGGGCTTGAGCTTTTTAGAGGGACCTTTGAAAGACTGCACAAAATGTCTAAAACCAACTAAAGAAATTCGGCTACCCGCGAGGGTATGCTTTTCTGGGTTATTCGTTCTCCGCAGTCGTCCCTGCTCGCCCGAGGGGGGTGTAAAAACTCCTGCAGTAAAACCATGTATTGTATATATCATCGATCTGCCCGATAGCGTTGGTTCAAAACAGAGCTAGCAGCTTAGCGGATTTGAGGTTCACCCCATTGGTATTAACCCAATTGTTGGCTGACCTTGTAAAACACAGGAACGAACAGCAGGTCAAACATGAAGTACTGTACTCTCCCGGTGAAACAATATTTTCAAACCATATCACATTCTAAATGCAACATCGCAACGACAAAACCCATTTCGAGCGGAATACCGATGAATATAATCAAAACAACTATAAATGGAGCGATTTTCCATTTCCAAACAAGATTGCTGGCAGAGGGTTGGCACATCCAAGAACAGAATATCTGGATCAGAATGTCTTGCGGTGTTCGTTTGCATTCCTGACTACATTTTTGATGCGCAGGCTGAGGACACCACATGCGATCACCCCTACACGTTGCCCGGATGGGTGCACCTCACTTGCACTAGACTCGACGACGTCACTGGAAATGGTGGTCAGGATTAGGGTAGCTATCCCCATTTGGGGCCCAACTCTTCAGGTTTGTGAACTATGAAATCTATCCAGATATGTAGTTGGATGGGTTTATAACCCACATAAATCCCATGAATCCAGCAGCGCGATGGTCATCCCCAGCTGATGTGGCCTCTTTCTGTCTACATTTTGGCTAAGGAATCTGCTCGACCTGCAGAGGTACCAGAAGCTGGGTCCCCGCCACTTAGTCAAATGGCTATGCCCAACGGAAAATCCCAATGTTTCTCAGGAATCTCCCCATGAGAAAAGGCCATACATTTGGGGGTAACTGCAGGGAAATCCCACGTATTTCCACAAACCCAAAGTCAGAAAGTTTTCATTGACCAAAAGGCAGTGAAACTTTGCTCCCTTCCCTCCTGGCTGAGGCCAGAAGGTCAAGGAACATCGTTGCGGTGGACAACTTGTGAAGGGAAAGAAATGCACATCCTTCGAATACATCAGAGGCCAGTTGAGCCGTTCACAATGCAGTAACATACACCTGTTGAATCCTGTTGATAGGTTTGTTATGAACTAAGCCACTATTTCATCATATTTCATCCAACTCAGCAAGATCACAAGGCTGCGGAGGCATGAGGCATTGGGAATATGCCCTGGAGTGCGTGATTTGCAATCGACCCGACTTGCGCTGGGACCTTGGGACATTTTGGGACCTCGACTTGTAGCACTTGTGGCTTCACTCGGCTTCACTAAATTGCTGCAATTGGGATGAGAACAGTTAAAAACTCTCATTTGTGCAATCGTTTTGACTACCCAATCCTTCAAGATTCAGGTGACACTGTTGACACTGTTGACACTTGTGCAAGACTTTTGGCTGGGAGAGCCCAGCTGGTGGAATTTGGCTCCCTGAGGTCAGGCCCATTTGACCAACTGGCACCTTGCGTGGGCACAAAAGGCCCGGCTGGTTTCCCCAGCGTTTTTTTAAATTGTCGTACGGGTTTGGGCCGTTGCCCTGCTTAAATGTCCTTTATTATTTTAGCAAGTGAGAATTGTTCTATCGAAAGATTGTTGATCCCCATCTGCATGCTCTGCACGTACATCTTGAGAATGAACAGCATGACTGACTTAGACAAAACAAATGATATGGAATCGGACAACTGGTCAAAGTGAAACTGCGAAAGAAGCCATATCATTTGATCTTTCTTGAAGGTAGTTTCTCCATCACCCATCAGTTTCCATCAGTTTCCAAATTTTAATTTTTCTTTCAATGAGTTTCCTGTTTTTCTTCGCAAAAAACAGGGATGTCAACTGGGTCAACTGTCCCTGGATCCATTCCAAGTCCCAGGCACCTTTGCTTTGCTTCCGCTCCGAAGTGGCCGAGATGGTCGCCGGCATGGAAGCTGTTCAGCGCCCTGGTAGCGAAGTAGAGGGTTGGGACGAAGAAAACTTGGAAAACATGTGTTTCTTGGGTATCCTGATATCTAATCAATCTAATCTCAGGCAGTTTGTATATTTCACTTATCTAGATTTGCTTCAAAGATCTTCAAAGTTTGGAGGATTCCTATGTCCTTAGCTACAATCAGGGCACCTTTTACACTTGCTGCCAGATGGCCGAGGAACGGATCGATGATTCCGGCAATGGGAATGAACTTTGTTGCCAATTGGACAACAAACTGAGCTAGTTCAGGCAGGATGTCCGATAGAAGATAGGTGAGTAAACTTACATGATCTAACATCAAATATTTGGGTACTGGTTTTAGGCGCTGTTTTTGACGCCTAAAACCCAAGTTTCTATGGTTTCTATGGTTTCTATGATCACTCACGAATGATTGTTTGAGGCTTCAACCCGAACAGGCAGACGAGTTACCCGAAGAGCTGCCCAGCTCCATCCTGCGATGGACTCCGACGTGCGACGTGCGACATGTTTTGGGCCCTTGATGGCGATGGCCAGCGTGGAGGTTGCTATGGATGCAGGGAATCCACAGATGCCATCGTTGTGTTGACTCACGAAGTGGACAGCTGCGCTGATGAGTTTCACTCCAAGGTTGGAAACCAATTCCAAGTTGAGGTAAAACGCTTCGAACGTGTTCTGACTTTCCTGTTGGCAATGCTGGTAGACATCTGGGCTTTCATTGATCTTAGATTTTCAATGTGTCAATTTGCAATGTGATCCTCTGTGTCCCTGGGTTTCCCCGGGTTGGTCTCAAGGTCCCTCAGGGACATCGCTTTTCAAAGCAAGGAAACTCATACCATGCAGCCGACCATTCAAAAGCAGTAAGAACCATAGGATTGACCAGAACTCCACAAGATTGAGCCAAACATAGAATGGTGGACAGGTCCTAAACTGGCATCGAATATTCCACATGATTTCTTTGTAAAGTGTGTATGCACATATGATTTACATTGATTTACAGTATGTACAGTTAGTTATGATATATTATAATCACACACATGGCTTTGTTCAATTTTTTGGAACAAGTCGACATGGCCATCCAGCCCAAACGATGACGGCCCCTGAGCCGGCACCCGATCCTCCAGTTCGGGCGGATGAAGGCAAGAAGCGAAAGCGCCGAGAACCGGGTCCAAAGGAACCGAAGGAACCGAAGGAAAGGAAGGAACGGATTCAATATCCAAGGTCCTGTCCCCATTGTGGCAAGTCCTTTCCCACGAGTACCAGGTATCACAAACACGTCTACTTTCACACGGCGGAACGGAAGTTCAAGTGTGATCACCCTGGTTGCGAGAAATCCTACAAGAGGAAGGTGGATTTGCAGGACCATCAGGCGGTTCACCTTGCGGTGAAGCCTTTTCGGTGTGTGGCCAGCGCCTGCTGTGGGAAGACCTTCGCGCGGAAATGCGATTTGATGAACCATGTGAAGTTTGCTCACAATGGCCTCACCTGTGAGGCCTGCGGTCTTCGCTTTCGCAAGAAGTCCAAGCTTGAGAACCACTGGAAGCTGGTGCACCCCAATGCTGTAGCAGGGGAAAAAGTGGCTCCTGGCATTTGTCCTGAGTGTGGTAAGGAATATGCCAACTACAGGCAGTTGCTGAGACATATCGAAGCCCAGCATGGAAAGAAGGACAAGAAGTACAAGTGCAACAGCTGTGATGAGACTTTCAGCACGTTCCTTGACATGGTTCGGCATCGCAAGGCCAAACATCCAAAGACCTATGCATGTGAGAAGTGTGGCTTGGTCTACAAAAGCTCTGATCAGCTGAAACGTCACAAGAATGCAGCACACGATGATGTGGTTGTCCGTTGCCCACATGTCGGTTGCGACTTCACCTTCATGTCACGGCCTGCCATGAAGCTCCACTTCCGGGTGGTCCATCAGCAGATGAAGGACTTCAAATGTCGTCACTGCCAAAAGGACTTTGCGTACAAAAATGTCTTGCGACGCCACATCCGAAACGTCCACAAGTTAGAGCCACCGCCAGAGGACCTTGAACCCTCGCGATCTTCCGGCTCAGATGGGCTTCAATGAGCCTGCCTCAGGACTCCTTACGGCTCGTTGGTGCTGGAAACCGGTTGGGTCAAAGGGACGGTCGCTTTAAGTGACATGTCGCAAGTTTTGCCCTGCCCATGGCTGGGTGTTTGGATGTTAGACGCGAAGCGTCGCTGGGGAACTGGGGACGGCGCGGAAAATGAAGTTATTGGTCTATGTACAGTAGCTGAGTTCTTTTGGAATGATCAACGCCAGGGTTTGCTGACGTACTCACTGCGACGGTTGGATTGTTAGTTCTGTTAGGTCATGAATTGGAGAGTAGGGAACCAAGGATGTACAAAACGATGGTCTCATCCCATGAAGTGAAACCGATTTTGTCCACACACTTATCGTGTCATGGCGATGGTCCTCGCTGTTTCTCAAGCAGCTTGCCAGTGAGCGCAGTCCAAACTTATAGTCAAGCCAAGTCGGACGAACACGACGAACATTTGCATTTAGTTATAACCGAATCGCCGAAATGCAAGGTAGAAAGAACAATGTGTCCAGTCCTAGTAGAAGGCTACAGAAGGCTCTGGTTTGAAATCATGCTTGTTTGCAGAGTGTTGTTTGCAGACATGCTTTTCTTTGTTTGGAGGAGTCTCACTTGACTCTGTCACTTGAACAATGTATCTTAAGCATTATGAATTTTCCTCATGCACAATGCGTTGTGAAATAGCTGCACAATTCCAGTTGTGTCCATCTTTGTGTAGTCCTTTCTCAATGTTCGGAGTCAGATGGTGCAATGTCCATCCTGTCCATCCAGCTTCCGGACTTGGAGTGGACTTTTCTTTTGCGCTGCCATGGCTTGCGTTGGTGTCAACGCTTCTTGGTAGCAGATGACCAGGTGATGCAGCAGCATGAAGCATGCGAAGCAGCTCAAGCAACATGCGGTAACTCTTGGATGTGTTTGTTCTATTTTGTTTTGGACTGAAGTCTAAGGTTCTTGTTCAACGTGGAGGCTCGTGGTAGTCATGACATCAACGTTTTAGATCCGTTGGGGTTTCACAGGAATACGGAATGCATTATGCCAACCTTACTGCTGTACCCATTTGCAGACTTTCATCATAACACATATTAACACCACATTTCATTCATCCTTCAACCGCATCGAGTTCCACTGTCCATTCTGTGTCCTGATCCCCAGACAGGTGCCAGGGTGGAATCCAACGTCAAGGCGTGGCGAAATTTTGGGCAACACCTGGGTGCCACCTGGGTTCAACTGGGTAGCAACTGGTGAAGCCGCCTTTGGGCAGTCCAAGCATTGCTCACAACTATGCTTCCAGTAAGCCTTTTTTGGCACGGAAAGGCCTGCTTTTATTGATCAAGGCAACCAGAATTTGAGGGCTAAGCAGCTGCCGACACCAATGAAATTGTCCTCTCCGAACACTTGGTTTGAAACGTCCATAGTCCATATATCAGTCGACTGTAGAGGCTTCCTGCGCGGCTTCTCAAAGTTGACCTTCAGTCACAGGGAGCACTAAACCCAACTTCTAGAGCCATACCAGGTAGCCACGTCCCAAGACACAGTTGATCTTTGCGTGTGTGAGCTCTGGTCAGGCACCCGACCAAATCACTCCAGAGCAAGAGATGGAGGCGGGGCCGTCTAGAAAGGGAACTCTGGGTTGGCAAAACATGGGAAGTAGCTAAGTAAAATAAAAAGGCATCTTAGATGATCTTCGGGCTACCTACCAAGCGAATGGTTCCGCCATAGCCATAGCCATAGCCGAGGCGATGGATGTCGTGGCACCACCTCACCAATGCTGTTTAGCATTGGTGGCGCAGAGCAACCTGGAGGACATCGGCCTCAGGGTGCCATGGACGCACAACAAGGGACGGTAAAATGAAGCAAAATCAATCAGGTCATTTTGGGATATTTTGGGTTAGTCCTATACCATCCTGTATTACCTGTATGGTGACGTGGCCTAGGTTTTCTTAATTGTTGGATGGTTGAAGGTTCACCCACGATAAGGTGCTGCATTTGAGCAAGATGCAGCACTACGACTTTGCTCATCGCTATTTGGTTTTGGCACCTTGGCGATTCACAGTCTTCGGGCCCAACGGCAGCCATGAATTTGTGACAAACCAACTTCACATAACTGGTGGCTAGTCTTTCATGTTATCACGATTATCACTGTTATCCTGGCTGCTAGCTGACTATAGAATGTGTTTGGGTGCTTTTGGAATGTGTTGAAACTAGTTGAAACTACCAATTTTGTTCGCCCAATTTCATGCTGGCGGCATTGCCCAGGACATGGCAGGCTGGACAAGGGGGTCATGTTGAAGTGGTTTGTGGGACCCACGGTCTCGTTCCAGACAAGAGCTGCTTGCAAAATGGCAGAAATGCAGCGGTCATTCTGGAGCTCTGGTTTGGACATGTTCTAGATTCACTAGATACTGACTAGTTTTGATCATTCTCAGGAACGCAACTCCTGAGGGTTGAGATAGAGAACCGTGAAGGGACTTGGACGCCTCAAATACATTCAAATACATTTAAATACCATTGAACTCATCATGTAGAATGTAGTGGCCATTCCCTTTGGTTCCCTTATCCCAATGCAAGGTTGACATTTTTGACCTGAGTGACAGAGTAGCTTGAATGTTCACTGCAGGTGCGGAATTCCAACCTCAACTCCAATCGCTTGCGGACTCTCTGGTCAAGCAGCGTGCAGTGGACACCTGGATGACAGTGGATCATTCTCAAGAGTACATGCTACGTCTTTTGGCCAGAAAGGGGTGAAGTGCAGTGGAAATTCGCTGGCTGTTCTAACAGACCAATCAATTTTGATTTGGATAAAAACAATATTCTACCAAAAATGAAGACGTTCACACTGTTTATCTGGCTTCTGCCTATGGCGTTTGGTTGCTTCGCAATCTTATAGCTGGGTTGCCAAAGAGTCATGTTGAGTTCTGCACGTTTCATATGTTCTGAGTGAAGACGTTGCCAAGGCGTTGGTTGCCTTTTATTCCCTCCTCAAACTACATTGTTTTTGCCGGTGCATGCGTACTTTGATGCGTGTCACCATGGCAGTAATCCCCATAACTCGGAACACAACCCCTAATATGTGTTCATCTACACACTACACTGATAAATATTTATATTATTTATTAGGTCGAAGTGCACCCCTTTTGTACAGTATAAACTTTGCCAAGAGTTGACAGCCCCCTTTTGTCATATCCAAATGCTCCAGGTGTGAATGAAACTGCTGAGTGGGAGATCCCCGCACGGGGCCGACAATCCAATGGTCATGGAATTTCCTTTGACGACTCGCAGACGGAAGATGTGCAACTGGCGTTTTACTTTGCCGTCGATCGGTGCTCTGCGGACTACCTGGCTATCATCCAACTGGATCAGTTCCCTGTCGGGAATAGGCTCAAAAACGGCCATGCGGTTGACAGATTTTGGATATTTCCGCTTTCACAATCTTTGGGGCATACCATTTCCTCCCACACAAGTATAACAACGATGTCGCATGCAAAAACTATTGCTTCATTTTGGCCGCTATCTGATCAAGTTGCTTCCTCGCTGATTTCTGGCTCTCCATAGTTTTGCCCAGAAGATTTGGAAAGAACAGTGGTCTTTCAGGTGTGGGAGTGGAGAACTGAGGATCATGTATTCTGCTCCAAACGTTTCCTGGATTGAGGACAGTGCTGCTGGAGCTTCGATGTTTTTCAACCATCCAGTGTCCGTTCGATGATTGACTGAAATATGTGACTGGACTTGTCTCAAGTTGATTGGCTGAAATTCGAGATGTTTCAATCGACACAAAATTGCTTTGGACTTGGCCAGGATGCTATACAAGCTCTTCAGATGAACCATAACCTGGTTTTGGTAAGTCCATCCTTCCCTGGTTTCGAAGACCGCAAGCTTCGACAGCGACCCACGACCAGGCAGCTACGACAGTGGTTTCCTGGAGCGGTTCGTTTGCTGGATAGTTAAAGAGACATGCTGAAATATGGATACACCATGATACAACCATAGACTGCTATAGACATGAGGACTTTGACAAAAGATGGGAGCTAACCGACCAACATTGCGAATGCAAGTCTGCTTGAGTCGCACCTCAGCACTTGCTCTGTCTTCATGTCCCGTGCAAGGCCACTTCCAAAGTTGAATGCTGGCCCTTTGAAAGGAGAAGTGGAGGATACAACTTGCCAACATCCTTACACATTGGCAGGCAGGGTCAAGGCTAGACGGCTCCCCAAGCCAGTGGTGAAACGGTGCAGTAATTCATGACCGCCATAGCCAGGCTTTTCATGCGATGTCAGATATCTTTATGTTTGTTGCTAAACAGGCTAAACAGGCTAAACTCCACAATGCAGTTGCAATTTTTTAAATTGATGAACATTGATGAACAGTATCTAACTTTCCTCTAATATATGCATTCCTTTCATTCCTTTTCAATTCTTTCTGTTGCTGTCTGCATTTTCTCTTTGACCAGACATCCATGTCTCAGGGCGCGCCGCCTTGCTGGATCTTCGCCGTTACAAAAATTTGCCTCCGCGGAATCGTGTCAAAGAACACCGCTGTGGGGGCCAGTTGGTTCGAGGCCCGAAACATCGTTGCTTCCAAGGCCTCAAATGTGCTAGCCCCCATCTACCCCCCATCTACCCCCCATCTACCCCCCCTCTACGCAGATTATGTTGGTAAAATTGCTGGATGTGCTTCGATTTTGGTGGTTCCAATTTCCCATTCTTTGGTTTGGGTAATTGGAATCCTTTGGTGTTGGTTTTGCACCCAGGGAAGCCATGCAGATCTCTGCCGTTTCTTGGATTGGACTTGGGGAAGTTCTTCGACTTGGGGATCCCCGAAACCATCAGTTTCAATTTCCTGATTTTTTGGTGGTCACCAATTTAGAGAAACACCAAAGTGACTTGGTTTCTTGTGCTGTGAAGAGCTCGCACACTTGGACTTGGTTGAATGTTTTAGCATTTGGAAACCATGTGATGTTTCTGGTGCCCATTATTGAAAAGTACCTAAGTCATTCCTAAGTCCTCCTCTTTCTGAATATGTTTTCCCATGGTTTCCATTTTTATCCATTTTTTATTTCTGGGACCACACACGTTCCATTTTTTCCAAGGTTTGTGAGATCTTGTGGTGGCATGAGAACATGGGAGGCTGCGCTTGAATGCCACTTGGCTAAGATTCGCAGATGCCAATGGTGCCAATCCATCCAGGCATATTTCGATTGTACTTACTCTTACTATCTCTTACTCATTTGGATTCATTGGGCATGGGGACAAACTTATCACTCTTGTCACTCTTATCTTTTCGCTCTTAGCTTCAACTCCGTTCCCCGTTTGCTTCCGGAGGGGTTAGGAAATGGTGGATCCCATCTACAACAATGGTGGCACCTCTTATTTTTACCTGATATTTTGCATTCATGAAAAATAGCTCCTGTCCTTTACTGGTAGTCTCCAGTTGCCAAGCGGGCCGGCTTTGCTCCCGGCCGTTCCAGGTGTCATCTGCAACAGCGAAAACATGCAGCAGGGCAGCTTGAGGAACTGGCGCAGGAGCTGGGCGCAACATGCGCCACTCAGCAGTGTCAGGCAGATGCAACGCGACGCGACGCGGCCGTGGCCGGGCCAAGGGAGTTTTCATGGGATGATTTTGATGATTTGTTGGGATTTCTGTGAAACTATGGGATTACTATACATTACTACTACGTATTACATCGTATTATTACATATTACTACATTTACTACTATGACGACTGTGATTCATTGGGGACATACCCTCAAATTGCTATTTTCATGGGCAAAGTGAAGACAAACCCAGTGGATGTTGAGGTGAATGACTCCATTATTTTTAGAGCGGGAGATGCATCACCAGGCATGACCTTGCAAAGCTGAAGATGGATGCCGGAGCCCCGGAAACCTTAGTTCCAGCACAGGTTCAAGAGCAAGACAGGTGCTGCAAATTGCAAATGATACATGATGCCTGCCTTGTGGTATACGTTTGTGGGGTTGTCTCAAAAATTTCGATTGCACAAATGAAGTGGTGTATCATCATTCTCCCCATCACACTCACTATTTGCGGGGTACCCCCCAATTTTGTTCCGAACCCATTGGTTTGCCGTGCGAGTTATTTCTGTGACATGAATTCCCATGATATCCATTGATGTATATACTGATGTATACTGTTAGATTCCAATTTTTGTTGCTTAAGCCCCCAATGCTTGTTTGCTGCACCTGGGATTTTTTTCTGTCCCGAGATCGAAAGCATTGAACGTGGCCAGCCACCAGCCATCATGGGCCCCGAGTACAAGGGTCTCGATGACCCTCTTGCCCCAACGACTTAGAAAAAAGGCAGAAGGGCGGCGACGGTCGGCACTGAAAACGGGGAGATGTACCGATGTTTGTGGCAATTTTGATAGGGAAAATGATGATCTGATCAACCATGAAATTTAGGGCTACCCTATCTTCTGACAAACCACTTCGTCATTGAAGGCCTTCGGATGTCTGTCGCATTGGGTTCAACCAACAGACATTTTAATCTAACCATGGGGAATATGGATTCAACAAGACAACAAACATGGGGACCTAGTCAACAGAAGCTAGGGAAGATTTGACCAACGTGAATTGTGGGTGTGCCACCGAGTCTTTTTCATGCAAATCACAAGCTGTTTGTTTGGCACCCCATTTTCGAGTCCGTACCAATGTGAGGTTTCACGGACTGGCTTGATGCTCAATTGATGCTCCATTTCTTGGATGCGCAGACAACAAAACCACCACATCGGTAGCAACCCACATGCTCTAAGCCTGGTGCCATGTCTCCGGGACTTCCGAAAGGAGTGCCAGCAAAACCATGGTTTGTTGCTGTTCGGGTGTACTTCCATCTTCCAGCGCCTTTGCACAACGTAGAACTGTTCGGAAGAGCTCCGATAAAGAAAAAGGGATCAAGCATGATCAAGCAGCTTTTGAAAATTCACCTTGCACGTTTTGGCTGTGGTCCATGGCGAATGAGCGCCTTGAATCTGAACGTTTCGAACCTCTTCTGCACAAATTGCTTTGAGTCACAGCTCATTCATGTGCACTTTCAATCTGATATTTGATACATATTTGATACACCTGCTTCATGTCAGTTTAGATTCACCCAGGAATTCCCCGCAAGCGGCCCGTCACCTTGTTTTCAATTGGAGTGCGTGGATATCTTCACAATATGACACAGCGGATGGTGTTGGACTCAGTTGCAGTTTGGGATCACAGCCTTCATCACGCAGATTGGTATGTCCAAAAGAGGGGGGATGCCCCAAATGGCAACTTTCACGGGTAAAATATGGTACAGTAAATATAATTGATAAATATAATATAATATAATATAATATGATATGATATAATCATAATGTAATATAATAAAATTATAACTATAATTATAATATAATATAATACAATATAATATAATATGATATGATACAATATAATATCTATATATTTATCCTTTATAATTATTATTATCATTGACAATTGATCATATTTTTTTGGGGTATGCTCAATTTTGAGCCATAGCCAGATGGATATCTCAGTGTCTCAGCGTCCTTCGGCCCAGGCGCATGGGATGCTGAATGCAGCAACCTTTCTGTACAAATTGTCCAGAATGGAAGAGCCGTGCCAGCCCAAGCTTTTGATTTTTGTTTGGACAAATTATTAGGGAAACTCCTCTAAGAATCTCTCGAATTCTTAAATATTTGGGCGTATCTTGTGGAAAACAGGGGAGAAACCTACGGTTTCCTGAAGATTTTCCCATCGCTCAGGTTGATGTCTTGCATCCCTCGGCCTGGGACGAGTTGTGGCCCAGGCTTTTATGGAGAGAAACCAACCGTTTGGGCATGGGTTTTACCAATGGGGTTTACCAAGTTTACCAGGTAATACCACATGATCTGGTTTAATCATGATGGTTGTGACCCAACTCAAAACCCCATGAACCAAGCTGAAAAAAGCCTGAGAGGGGGTTTCAAACACTGTTCAGATATGTTCAGATGAAAAGGAGGCGCGATTTTTCCAAGAGGCAAATAATAGAGAACGGTGAAATTTACCTTGGGTTTATTGAAATATGAGGAGATACATTGATTTGGAGAGTCCCAGACTTGGTTGAAAGGAGAATTTGCAGGAAACAGAAGTTATACAGTTGGTTGGTACAGTAAAAACCATGGTTTCCTGTAGATTTCCTCCTTGCACCAATCCATTGAGACAGGTGGTTGGACGAGCAACACCAGTTGAAGAACGACTCGGCGGTGGCGTCCACGTCGGCGACTGAGGCGGCACTGACCTTCAAATACGTTGACAAACTTGAGCTGGAGGACTGCAACTGAACTTGGTCAGCTGGAACATGTGTTGAGTTTGGTGCTTTCATATAGATTTTCAAACCTATTAGATAGGTACTTAGAGGTGCCTCAGCCATCAATCAGTTTACTGCCGCATCCCCAGAGGACAACTTGGTGTCGAAGCCGGAGTTCACGGTGGCTTTCAATTTGGCTGCGACGGACCTGTGAAGCCAACTTCACCGTCTGAAAATTACGAGGGAAAACCACTAAAGTCACTAAAGTCACTAAATTTGATGGTTCATGATAATTTTCCATCATCTTCGAAGTAAAGTTGTGCCATGTTGTGCCATTTTGGGGCTATCCATCATGGGTTGGACCTGCAGGAACTTGCCATCTTTCCCTTTTGTGTGCCGCGGGCCTAGCGTGGCCGGTTGCGGAGAGACCTGGAGAGCCGTTTTGATTGCCAGGGTCGATGAAGCGATGCCAGGTTTCTACATGAGCGCTTTTGGAATACCAGCCAAGCGTGGGTAGTCAGCTCAGCGACAAGCGTCTTATCAGATGATGATTTTTGCATCCTTTTACCACACATGTAGAAGAGACACATGGTGAGGCTCCTACTTATTTGAGCCGGACCAAGTATATCAACAGAGTTTCATGGTTGTTTTCCAGCTGGCTGTATTTGAGGTCGCAACAGCTGGTACCGAGCAAGCTCTCAATCGTTCTAGGCCGAAACGTAATGAAGCATTGCCAAGCCATAGGTTTTATAGTTTTCATATATGTGTCCATGCCCATGTTTTTGTTTGTCCTTGCAACGGTCCTCCAGGACCTTGTAAGATTCCTGCCCGAAGTGCATAGTCAGGGTTGCTCCACTCCAGAAGTGAATCATGGCCACAAGGGAGGGAAATGGGTCATTTTACCTCTTTAACTAGCCATTAAACATTCCTTGCATCTGGGGTGTTGGGATAGCAAGTCACCTTTTGCAGCCCTACTGCGGCCTGTCTGCACAGTTGGTCTTCAATTTGGGCGAGCTATACGCCTCCGTTTGATTTCTCGATTCTTGGCTGACGACTTGAGCCAGTTGGATGAATTTTGCATGGTGCTGCTGGTGGATGATCATAACTGGGGAGGAATCGCTATCAATCCACTTCTATTTCTACATCTATTTCTATCGGGTTGATTACAGGATGTTAAAAATCAGTATCAACGTGCGGCAGTCGATCTTTCGTCTCAGGAAACCCTCCAGTTCGGGATCCTTCCACTTCTTGGACGTGGATGCCAATGGATTGATCAGTGAGTCTGGGCCCTGATTTTCTCAGGCTGAAAGGTTCCAGCTTGGTACATCCATCCATCCACAACATGTTTGATTATCTATGGTCAACATGAAATCCGGCTTCAGTAATATGTGAATTTGTGACCATCCAACAGATTGGTTGCCACATTGCAGTGTGACAGCAACTCAGGCCCGAGTTCGCGTCACTCTTTCGCCTTTGTGATAGCCTCAAGCAGCTTCAACCAGCTGACCAGGTAGACCATCTACTTTGATTGTTTTTTTTGGTCATGACTGACTCTTTTCCATACTTGTCCATTTGTTTCTTGCTGGTCACCCAAAGGGTAGTCTGGTTTTCTTCCATTGATATAGTCAGAGTTGGTGCGCGGTCGAGGCCACAACACTCCAACGCCCAGTGGGGAGTCTTAGCCTGGAAATCATGTTTCAATGGATCGATTTGACGGAAAAATGAGTGGACCAGCAGGCCCCCCAAAAAATACGTCAATGACGGTTTTTTGGTCTGAACCTCTCAATTTTCCTTGAAAATCTTGAAACCTAAATTGGGTTTGTCTGATGGGTACCCCGGTACCCCTAATTTTTTTTCCTACTAAATTGCTTTTTTTTTTTCTCGGATACACGGATACACATCCAATTCCAGGCATCGTTCACCATGGCTCACTCCTGATATATTTTGAACAGAAGATGATACAAGCAAAGTCTCAATTCAATGCTGCTGTCATTTTGCCTGTTTGCCTCATTTGTCTTCATGCTCTCAGAAAAAGGTTCTCGAAAAAGGAAATACCAGTTTGATGAATCTCTGCATTTACAATCGATGTGAGGTGTTAGAATGGTGTTAGAATGAGAGGTGTTAAAATGAATGATTAAGGCTATATTCTATGCATTTCAAGAACAAGGGTTATTGTGCGCTAGGAAAGACCCGCGTTCACCGTGGGGCTAGCCATGGCCAGGTGCATCAACGACCTCCGCTGCGTTCAGCAGCTCCACTACCTTCACCAGTGCGACCGCTGCGACCTCAACCAGCTCCACATCCACCCGGACTACCTGGACTTCCTGGAGCAGCACCACAGAGATCTCCGCAACGGCAGTTTCAGTGTCTGGGCTCAGTGACATTTCAGTTTTTGGCCGAAAGTTCTTGGATTTTTTTTGGGGGTGTTTTCGTTTTTTTTCGTGATGAGGCGAGTCAGCAGTGTTGCTATGAAGTGTTGGGAGCTCAGGGTAGTCGATCTTTACCTATGCAAATTGGATGCTTTGAGCAACATCAGGTCCGCTGAATGCTTGTCCTGCATTGCTGGTATTACAGTACAGGAGAGCATGCAGCAAGGGCACGTTTTCATTTTTGAAGCGCGAAAATGTAGACATTTTGGGCATGAATTATACATCCGATATAACAAGTTATATATATATATATGCACATATTCACAATTCATATTGAATTATATATATATATGTACTCAGTATGTATGATGTTAAGAAAAAGACACTGATACACGTCACAACATACACGCAATGGATTGGTACTCACCATATCTCACCATATCTCACCATGTTGCAAATGTATCCACTCTGCTTGAGGAGCTTTGCTCCAGGGAGTCCATGAGTCTCACACCAGGTTGCCAGGGCGCGCCGGAGAAATCTCCCCAGGTTGGGGCGCGGATTGGATGTAGATTTTTCATCAGAGAAAACGGGACCTCAAAAATGGAAGGACTCACTGAAGTTTCCTGGCTCCAGGCTGCGCCGGGTAGCCCGCATGCCAATGCCAAGCTCAGTACTACATTGCCGCCCCACTATGGTTGGGAGGTTGGGAGAGCAAAAACTTGGCTGCAGGACCCAAATGGTTTGTTTAGCATTCAAAAATGCCCAACATTTTGTGGCTTCCAGGGCCTGTCATTTTGACCCATATTCCTAGCAGGGACCCCCCTCAGCCGATCCCTTCTATTTTTGAAGGTTTCAGATGATGCCAATGGCGCCAGGTTGGGACCCCAGCATGGATTGCATGAGCCACGTGGATCCATGCCCATGCTTTGGAAATGGATAGGACCATGGACCATGGACCATGGATAGACCCAACTTCTAGTCTTTTTTTTAGGGGTGACAAATGGTGTGAGTTCAGTTGGAGGGGAACTTGACCAATTTCGGAAAAACACAACATTTGGGATCACCCAAGAGATCGTGTTGCTGATCGGCACCTGAGGTGTCCATTTTCTGGAGTTGTTTGCCTGGCATGCTTTGACGGCGACGACCGAAAAGTGTGTTTGTTGACAAACAACTTTGCCAATTATGGAACTTCGGAGGCTTTTTCACCTCTTCTTCCTGGTTTCAAAGAAAGCCACGAGGACCCCGAGCCTTCTGATGATTCCAACACATTGACTTCATAGACACTCGCCTGATCTTGCCTGGAGGAAGGGATTGCTGGTTGCCAAGTGACATTCTCAGTGAGACACATTGAATTCTGGCCAAAAAGTGCCGGATTTCTTGGTGACGACAGTAGGCAGACATTGGTAAATATATATATATATAGATTAATTACTGTTACATGGGGGTGTAATTTTTTTACTGTAATGTTTTCTGTAGTATATCTATATTAAGTTTTTTCAGGATATGATTGTCGGACATTCACGACATGTTTCAAGATGTTGACATCCGATTCAACTTGGCCCAAGTTGAGGCCAGATGTCGCCAGGTGATGGGCTGTGGCTTTTTCACCTTTTGGAGGCCGGTAATTTTCCTCCGGATTTCCTCCAATAAAAAGGATGGCCATTTTAAGTGCCATTTTAAATTTAAATACGTGGAAAATTTTGGGAAAATGATGATTCACCAGTGATTTTTCGAGCTACTTGTATATCCTCTATTTTTAACTATTTTCAGACAAACCCATTTGGGCTGGAGTTTATCGTATCATTTCCTGGAATTTCCTCTAATGGAGTCACCCCGGGGTTTGGCCATGGAATTCCCAGGGGATATTTGGACAGCATTTCTTTTTGCGATTTACGAGGTTGTCCCATTCTTTGTTGGTTGACATGGGTATGGCTCAAAATGGCCAGCAAATTGTATGATTCAATGCCAAACACGGCCAGCGTCATAAGGGTCTGGCGTTGCACAACTTTTGAGCTTCATGCCGCTTATGCCCATGTGCCCTAACAGTAATCTTGCTTGTGTCCCCTATGGTCAATGTTGCCACGTCCGGTGCACCAATCTGGCCCTGGCAAGGAGCACAAAACTCTGCCAGCTGCACCCCACCACAGCCAAGAGCAACGCCGATCCAGAGGTTGCCACGTGGAACTGTGAGGAAAGTCATGTCCGCTTCCCTTGGGGGACGGTTGTGACTTCAAGCAGCTTGAACCGAAGGCACTGGCTGGCCCGCCGCGTTGCGTTGCTCGTTTCGAGGTGGGCGAAGTTCATGAAGTGTAGAGTTGTAAATCTTATCTACCCATGGATTTATCCAATCAAAATTTGGTAGCTTTAGGCCCACATAGCCTCAGTGGTCTGCCCCTCAGTGCTCTGGAATCTGTTGGGATGAGAAGCAATTTATCTTTTTTTCAGAGGTGCTGCAAGGGACAAGAATCTGGTCTGGCCTTGGCATCAGGACTTTAGGCAACTCTCCGAGTTGCAGTTGAAGAATCTGCATGCCAGTGGGAAGCTTAACTCCAAAACATTGACAGCATTTGGGAGTTGAAGGGTTGCGGCGGCCCCAGTCAGAAGTGGTTGTTTCCGTCTCCGGGTGTGTCCCAAAATCACGGGCTTTTCTCATGAATCAGACCTCAGTGTCTCTGATTTTTCAAAAAAGTTATGGGTCACCATGGGTCCATCTCCCACCAAACGAACCAAAGGAGCCAAACCGGTCAAAACCAGAGATTTTCGGAGTTAACGAGTCAAGGTCTTCCAGCTGCTTTGGCTCAACACTGGGAGGTGCCGGTCTCCAAGGCGCCGGAGCGCCGGTGTGCAAGCTACCGTGCTGGGTTGCAAAGCGACGTTGATCTTTCATATTCTTTTATTCTTGGGGAGATCTAGTAAGTTTTTCGAGTTTGGTTCTGTCGTTCAATCGTCTTCAATATTCAACATTCTTCAATTCCTCAAGGAAGGTCTCAATCGAACACTTTTTGTCATGAGCAGAGAGCTGCGCTGTAGTTTGAACCAACAAATCAGTATGGAGCGCCCAAAATGGTGGTTTTAATATTTCAAAAATGACCAGCCATTCGTCAGTCAATTGGTCCTCCCCCTTTGGAATATTTTTGATCCATACCCTGCAAACAAACCTCATTGTTTATCATAATTTCCCCGTTCACATAGCCATAAAATGACGGGAAACTCTTTTCTTGGCTATATGCCAAATATATATGTATATATATATATACACAAACACATATGTATATGTACATATATATATGTATACAGTATACACATACAAACACATATGTATATGTACATATATATATATATATTAATACACATACATATTGCTACCAAAGTGCGAAATCCATCCCATTCTTGTTGAACAAACAGCAACTGGGGCAGCTGCGAAGTTTTCCCAGGTGCAGGATGTGGAGGGCCATCCTAGTGCTGTCACCCTTCTGCCGGGCAGTTTGCTGGTGGAGGGCAAGGCGGAATGAGGGAAAGCCAAAAACCATGGTTTTCAGAAGTACTTTTCTTGTTAAAATCCACCCATTGATAATACTAGACCCCGGTAGCTGTCTGAATTCTTATTTGGATTTTGTTTAAAGCTTCACTCTTCAATTTCTTATAAATGGCTTAGAAATGAGGTGGGCGGGTTCGATCCATTTTGAGACAAACCTATGTACAGAAGATTTGCCGTACTCTTCAAGCACAAGTAATTACAAAAGACAGGATATGGGAATCCATCAATTTAATCGATTTCTTATAGGGAAAGGCACATACAGACGGAGGCTTGGACCACCACTGAGTCCAGTTGCAGGTCCTTCTGCCTGCTGGAATTGTTGGGGGCTTGGCGTCCGAAAATGTGATGGCTGGCTGCAAGAAAGAGCCAACTGCCACGGATCAAAACCTACGAACTAACGTATTTGTACATATTTTGGGTTGATGAATATCCATTTTCCATTTGACGTGAATTTAGGGGTACAGAGTTTTGACACATCCCCACATTGGTTTCTCTTTGTACCGAGGCAGTTGCAGACATTGCTCAAAAATCAGATCATGGAAAGAACCTTCAGCTCCGGCAGAAGGCGGAACTCTGAACTTGGGGTCCCTTATTTCAAGAACTCTCCATTTGGCTATGGATCAATACCTATTAATACCATTTTTAGGGGGATGAACATCCATTTACCAGCTATTTTGATGTTCACCAGGGGTACTATTGGTTTTGACCCATCCCCATTTGGCAAAGCTCAAAGAACCAGACAGAGATGAGAAGCAGGTCGCATCCTCTGATGCGACCTGCATCGACCTGCAAGGTTTCGGAGTTGTTGCTGTCCTTGAATATACCGCCACATGGCTGAGATTGGCGCGAGAAAATCTTGAGCTCGTCTTAGAAAAACCTAACCAGACCTATCTTGGAAGGGTGGATGCTTCCAGATTTATGGTACCCCCAGAAAAGGTGGACACATGATTCACGACTGTTTAACTTAGGATTTGACTTTTCTATTAGAATATTGGGGTTGCCAAAAGAAGGATGTAACAGGGTGTCTTGTGATCCATTCAATCCATTCGCCCCGGGGTGGTGGCTCATTAGTCATCCAAGGTACACCGTGGAGCATGGAGCCACAGATTTCGAGGCGGCCTGCGGTAACTGATGAAGGATGAAGTCAGTTGGGCCTTTTCGCGTGAAAATCCTCCAGAAAACTATTTGTCTAGATATTATTTGGAGGTCTCCTACAATAGGGGTACCCCATATCATCATTTTTTAAATATTTTTTTAAAGGATTTTCCATGATAAACCTTCCATTTTGGGGTATACCCATTTATGGAAACCCCCATTTGAATTTTTCTGGATAAACAGATGGTTCAATGATTCAATTATCCAGTTGGTTGGGATCATGTCGACTGTTGAACCATCCATGTTTTTGGGAAGCGGATGATTGATGCCCAAGGGGTTGCGGATCACCGTGTGACCAGGCTGGGTTCCCGTTGCGCATGGTCTTTGAAGCCGATTTGGAATGCTTTCTGGTCGGCTGCCTAGACTCGTACTTCGAGAAGGTCCTTGTCAAAGAGCGGGTGTCAAGGAATCCTTCATGTAGATACAATATGGTATAATACAATAACATATAAATGAATGTAGATAGATTTAGATTAGATTATGCCGACATAGAATAGATAGATAAATAATGATAAATAGATACTGTACGAAGCACCTGGACAGCAAGGTGGAAATGGATGTGGAAGATGTTGTTAAAATGATGTATATGACACCCTGTGTGGTACAGTTCCACACTTGAGTTTCTTGGATTTAGAGGTGCCGTGAATTTCAACTGCTGCCTTCGCAGGAAAATACCGAGTACTTCTCTGAAGAGCAGGACACCGCCAGCAAACCCGTAGCTGCGGAGGTACCTCTTTTTGTTGTGCCTGATGGAAGGAGTTGAACTAGTCAGTAACTAGTTGAGCACCACAGCAATGGGTCTGCCATGAACTCGTTGTCGACATGTTTAGCATTTAGCAGCGACCACTCCTTGGCCGCCCCGACACTTGCCGTAGGAGAGAGTGATCGCGGACAGTGCCAGAGATTGCCAGAAAGATTGTGCTACATCTGTCAGGACCTTGGCAAATTAGCCAAGTCCACAGTTTCATTTTTTTAAAAATGCGATAAAGAATAAGCCATATCAAGATATATCAAGCTATCAGTGAGGCGTGCCATGATCCCATGGGCCCATGGAACTGAATTGGGACTGAATCATGACTGAATCATCTGAAATTCATGACCTCATTTTAGAAGCCCAACAAAAACACCAAAATACCAAAGTCTATGGCATGCTTAGAGACCCAGGATGAGGCCCGGATTGATCATCATTTTGGAGGTCCAGAACAGAAACAAAACTGGGGAAAAATATGGAAACATCCCATGATTATCCCATGAAAATGGGACAGTTCTCTTGATTTGATTGGCAGAAATTGCTTGATGATGCTTGATGCACTAAGGAGGTTTGCAGCGTTTTCAGCTTCTTTGCCAAAGAGCGCAGTTGCCTTTTGACAGGCGCCTGAAAGATGATGAAAGCGACAAAGGATTCCATTTTGAGCCACATATATAATTATATAATATATAATATATAATATATAATATATGATATATAATATATAATAATATATAATATATAATATAGAATATATAATAATATATGATATATAATATATAATATATACATAATATATAATATATAATATATAATATCTAATATCTAATATATAATATATAATATATAATATATAATATATACATAATATATAATATATAATATATAATATATAATATATAATATATAATATAATATAATGTATAATATATACATAATATATAATATATAATATATAATATATAATATATAATATATAATATATAATATATAATATATAATTTATAATATATACATAATATATAATATATACATAATATATAATATATACATAATATATAATATATACATAATATATAATATTTACATAATATATAATATTTACATAATATATAATATATAATATATAATATATAATATATAATATATAATATATGATATATGATATATAATATATAATATAAAATATATAATATAATATATATATATAATATAATATAAAATATATAACATATTATATATATAATATATAGTATATAATATATAATATAATATATTTATAATATATAATATATAATATATAATATATATAGTACATAATGTTTACTGTATCAAAATTGTCTATCAACCGTTGCAGCGAAAACCGCAAAACTTGGGATGGTGAACGCTAACGTCCCCAAAACATGTCGTGCAGACCTTTGCTCAAGCAGTGACAAAGTCCTTCCACCGATCTTTGAGAGTTTTGCTCCGGTTGCCATGTCTGGAAAGACGATCTGCTTGGCCATTGTTGCGCTGTCAGTGCAAGGCTGTGGGACAGTGGGAGTGAAAGTAAATTGCATGTCATGAAATCGATGGGCATCAGAAATAATTGATTACCAGATCGGACAGCTTTATCCCTAAAATTGGATGGGTTTTAGGTCATCCTGAAATGTCCAGCCGTTCGTCGTTTCCTTATGAGTCCCTCAACATTGGAAGAGACCTTCATCGGCCATACGGCTTCAGCGCTCCTCCTAAAGCCAAAGGTGCTGCGCGAGCACCTCCATGTGCTTTTGAAGGCCGTGGCTACACCGATGCCCGGCGTAACTCACCCTGTTTGCCGCCAGCCACCATCACGATGATCAGCATTATCCTCATCCATCTTATCCTCATCCACATCAGTCAGGTTACTGATGGTTATTGTATCACTGTATCGGGTTCTATTTTGTTTCTTCCACATTTTCTGGCCATTGTCGTGCCTGCACCGTGTGGGGAGCTGTTCGCCTTGTTTTTTCCAGGGTTAAAAAATCTGACCTGTGGTGATATGGGTATGGATCAATACCTATTAATACCATTTTTAGGGGGATGAACATCCATTTACCAGCTATTTTGATGTTCACCAGGGGGATAGGGTTTTGACCCATCCCCATATGTGGCCATTCCATCTGAGGACATGAAAGTGACATCACCCAGTGGTCGTGAGCTCGATGCCACAAGTTGCCAGAAGGAGATCCGGGGGGAGAAGGTTTGCCAAGGGCATTGCGGCAAAGGCTGCTCAACACAGCTTGGTGACAGGTAGAAATGTGGTGTTAAAGCCATCAAAACCGGTGATATGTTGTCAGACCGGGATATGTTGTAGTTGATACAAAGTGATAGAACTGGGCAGCAGGTTGGATGGAACAATACTGAACAAATCCCATCTTGCCAGCTTTGTTTTCCGTTGCCGGCACGGGAAATAGGTTGACCCGGAGGACTGGGTAAATCTATATCCCAAACAGGTAATGAATCTCGGACTCAGGTTTGGTTGGGGTTAAAGTTTATGGGGGATAGAACATGATACTAGAACTTGGTTACTATACGTAGTTAATGGGTAGATATTCGTTGATATTCTATCCACCTCAGCTGCGACCCATCCCTGCGAGGCGTGTCAGCTCGAACCAACATGTGTCTCAGCTGTGCCCTCCTGGGTAGATGAAACCGATGTGGGAGAAGATGGGTCTTTCGATCTAGGATTCCGTATTCCCAACACTGGATGAAGAGAATTCCCGGGAAACAGGATTTCTGGGATTTTGATCCATATTTTGATCCATATTTTGATCCATATTTTGATCCATATAGCCCATATAACCATGTAGATTTCAGAAACTGGTAAACATTTTTTCAGATGGATGACCCAATCATTTATTCGTCCAGATTTGTTGCTGGTCCATGCTGGTCCGAGTCCAGATTTTCCTTGGCACATGTCAGAGACCTTTAAAATTCACAGAGGATGATTTTTTTTATGTCATTTTATCAGGTACATTATTGTCAGATAATGTCAGATATATGTTTGTCGTGGTTGTTGATCAAACCTTGCGGTATATACTCGTACTGTGGATGCGGTACTGTAGGCTCCAATGCTATCGCCCAGTTGATCCCAGTTGGTCCATTTTGAAAGGAGGTGCTACTACATCTGCTACCAGCTTGTTTGCAAATAATAGATAGATATAATATGATATAATATACACATATATGATTATGTACACAACAAATTCATACAAATTCACTAGTTATTGCCAGCTGGTCACTTTGGAAAGACTCTTTTGCTCAGGGTACAGGTTCGGGTATAAGTATGGTATGATATGGCATGGCTCAAACCTATGTTTCCCATGCATCACCGTTTGTTGGTCTATGTTGCCTCACCACCAGCTTGACGTGTGGATTTCTTGGGTTGCCCAAAGCAGCGGCAGACATCACGTGGCACGTCCAGGTGAGTTCTTCACACACTACAACAACTCGCACATGTCGCATGGCGATGGCTGGGATTGGGCTTGGGCTTGGGCATAGAAGATGAGATGCAATTTCTTGATGTCCCGCAAGTTGAGTACCTGTTTTCTTGTCACAAAGATAACATTACATCATGAGACATCATGTATGTACATGTTTTGATGCTTGATGATTGATGCAATCCCTGGTGGTGAAACGAGCGCTTCTGCAAATTGTTCATTGAAGACACGCGCCTCCATTGTGAATGAATCCAAATGATCAGCAGTCCTGTACCCTTCCAATGATGTCCGTCCCAGGTCAAAGGGCAAGTTTCCAGGATTGCTAAGGGATTTCTCTGTTGATATCCGTTGATTCTGTTGGACTCCCGAATTGTATCGACTTGTCATGGAAGAATAGCTAGTGTGTTAATCCCGACCCCGGATTTCATGGTACCCACACCTAAATTGGGGGGCAAAAAAGCCAATGATTTATATGAGTAACCGACAAAATTAGTGGAAGACTAAAGTAGTGAGTGGACTTGGGATGTTCAATTTTGTGCCAGAACCTTTACAACCGATAGGGGACCACCCACTTACCGATACCCTATTTTCACACATAGGATAGAAGTATAAACTTTCACAGCCGATACGGGACCATCCGCTTTGGCCATGTCCATTCGGGTAGTAAATAATATTTTCCGCCACTCATATAGACTTAGATAGATAAAGGATCGAACGTGGGTGGTTCCTACTAGCACCTATGAACAATACTCGTTCTTGAAGAATCAACAACAACTATATGGCTCCATATGATACCATATCAGTTAGAATGCTGTAGCATGCTGTACTTACGCTGTGCCCACAATGGCCACAATGCCAGTAGATTTCGTCATGTTTTTGCCCCTTCCTGCGGGCCTTTGACCCATGTTGAGGTGCTGGTTGATGGGCAAATCAGCAACGCTGATGGACCAACCTGATCCCAAGGCCATGCACGGCGGTTCCCGGTGAAATGGAGGTATTTAGACAATTTTTTAGACCTTGATATCTATGAAGTGACTACGTATCATTTGGTGTTCAAAGACTCTGAATTTCATTTGGCATTCGCGGGTTCTCGCATCGTTTCAGCCTGGGATGCTGAATCGTAGCGAAATGGTCCTGGCAAAGGTCACGGTCGCTAATTCGAGGCCACAGATTGTGGTCATTTTAGTAGTGAGCCACCCAGTTCTGTGCCTTCAGTATCCTATTTTGAACCTTCTCTCAACCCACCGAGGTTTTCCCTGGACTAATGTCCACCCCTGGCCATTCCACGTGTTCAGGCCACAAGCGGAGCCAAGAGTTGTACTTCAGGACCCGCAAACTTCAGAATCTCAGAAGGCGGACTGAGGATTTCAGCACCAAACATGGGGTCTCTGAACTAGAATGGTGATATGTACTTTGATCATCGTTGAACTAGATGGTAGCTTCATGCAACACTTATGCAATCCAGATGTAAGCTTGCAGAGATGGTCATTAGTTTCTTGGTCGAAGTCAAGACCTCATTTTTCCATCGTTTTTCCATCATTTATCCCATCAAAAAGTCTCAGTTGCAGTGGATCGTTCCAGGAGTTGCCCCTGGTGCGGCCATCACCATCACCGGCGACGCCACTCCGGACCAAGTGGCCGCTGGCGTGGCAGTGGAGGCAGAGGCTGCAGCGGGCGGGCCGGAAGCGTTGCCGGCTGTGGAGGAGATCCACCGAAGCAGCTTGGAGAAAGGTCAGGGGTGTCAGGTCCACCAGGTTGATGAAATCTTCGGGTTTTTACACCGGTCATCGGTCCAATTGGATGGATGTTGGATGATATTGGCATATGGTGGGTTCTGGCAGCGCCTTCCCCTACTGGTAAGTGTAACATCATTCCGACTGTACTTGGCCCCCCAAAAATTGATGGTTCCAATATCAAACTGGGGTTTCAAGAGGGTGTTCAATATGGGGGAAGGGAGTACAGGGTATGAACTACTCACTTACTGGGGTTCGATTAAATTATATATATGATTATATGATACTATAATTGAGCCAAAAGCAAGCTGGAACACTAAGACTGAGCAGCCTTAGGCATTTGTAAACTAACACGGGCCCCAAAGATGGGGACGTGGACACACCGAAAGCCGAAGCCTGTTCCAGTGGTATGAGTCCCTGCTGACATCCAAAGTGCTGGTACAAGTTTTGGTGCTACAGCCTCTGATATATATATATATATATAATATAATCTAACCTGGCAATGGAAGACTTCCATTTCATAGCCATTTCATGCCATTTCATGCCATTTCATTGGCTGATCTTCCCAACTGTCCAGGGGTTGGTAACAACATGACCAGAGCATATCCTGGATCCCCTGGATCCACCGATCCCATGGCCCCGGTGGCCCCGGTGGCCCCGTCCTTTCAGAAGCCGAAGCTGCCTATGGTCGCATCATGGACCAGGCCGGGCTCGGCTTGACGACTTGGACCAGGTATCTATGGGGAAACACTCCTTTTCTATGATCGTATAAATAAATATATATATATATATCAATATCCATCCATGTACGACAGAGATCAGGTCTCAGGTCTAGATGTATATGAATATGTACATGTACATAACTCAAGGCAAGGGTGAACTCATTCAATACGACCGGATTTTGTCCGGCAAGATCGTGATTTTGACCAGCAAACCACCTACAGCCCGGGTTTGAAAGATCAGCTGAGGCGACCAAGGTTGCTGACATGCGAGTGGTTTCGACCAAGTTGCGCGGGAGGCGAGGGGGGCTGGAATCGTTTCGGGAAATCTTGGAGATATTTCAGGATGGCTGATGATATGGATTCATATGATTCATTTCCTATCAATTGAATATTTGAGACAAGACATCATCTCCGAGGAAATGCAAGCAACCCTGCAACTTCGCAATGGCATAACACCAAAGCTGGGTCTACTGACAAGAGACATAGAAATGTTATGAAGTTATGAAGCAATAGAAATGAGAAGACACTGACACGGAGAAAATCAGAACTGGGATTTATAAATCATAAAATATCCAAAGTGAAACCAATGGGGTGAACAAGTCTGCTGTTGATCCAACTCGCAACCCTTTCAGAAAAGGCACCAGGACAGTGAAGACAATACAAGGGAGCTGCATAGTTGCAAGACATTCTTGGGGAAGGCTGCAAATATGGACAGACAAAAACATCAGTTGATTTCGGAATAGAGAGCTTGGTGGTTGAGTTTTTTCATCCATGTCAAAAGAGTTTGTTTTGGGATCCGCAAGAACAAGCCACTATCTGGAGGGTTGTCTAAGGTCAGCCATGGCTTGTGCCTTCCATTATCCACCAGATGAACATTTCCAAGCGCACCCCATCTCCGCGCGCTCCGCAGGAAGAAAACAACAACATACTGGAAACTCGAAGGTGGCTGTGTTTGAAGAGCAGATCTGAGTTTGTCCGGAACTAGGGCATACCCTTTTAATTTGTTGTGCAAATTTAAGAGGGGAAAAGGGTGATAATTCAACCAGCATATTTTTTTTGGGCCACTTCATTTTCTGACCTTACTGCTTGGGTGTGCCTGAGATCTTAGGCGATCGCGGCTACATTCCAGTTTGGGATATCCTGAGTTATATATCCGTATATCTGGATGATCAATGATGATCAGCCAGTTAGTTACTCTTTTTTAATCTCGGATGCACATCCGAGTACGACTCAGAATGTTAGTGATGTTTATTGATGTTTATTCCGTAAACCATGCCCAATCAGCCGGCCTGTTTAGTGAGGGGCACAACCAGGCTGATTTACGATTTATCGATGGGGATCTTAGAAGATTGATGGTAGGGTCTCAAAATGTGAGGCACAGTGGATTTTCCAGCCATGGAGCTGATTGGTTATGCTGGATGTAAAGCCAAAAACACATATGGTATTATAAACGTTATACAATTATTAAACCAACAATAGACTGGATTGGGAGACGCTGTGCATATATATATGTATATATATATATATATGTATGTATACATACACATATGTATACATACACATATGTATACATACACATACACATACACATACACATACACATACATACATACATACATACATACATACATACATACATACATACATACATACATACATACATAAATACACATACACATACACATACACATACGCATACACACATACGCATACACATATACATATACATACACATATACATACACATATACATACACATATACATACACATATACATACACATATACATACACATATACATACACATATACATACACATATACATACACATATACATACACATATACATACACATATACATACACATATACATACATATATATATACATACATACATACATACATACATATAGATATATATATATATATAATGAGCCCGGTCCCCGGGCTCCCACCCCCCTATGGTATGGTTGCCCACCCCCCAGTCCCGCACGTCCAGTTGCCAGGCTCCTTCCCTATTGCCTCTTTACATCCATACACTCTTCCCCGTGGGGCTACTATTCTATCCTACACTATGTGAGTGAGGGCACAACACCAAGGCAGCGAGGACCCTCAGTTGTACCTTACTCACTGCAAAAAAGCATGTCAATCCGGTGAGACGCTCTAGCACCAAGCCTACGCCAGGCAAAGCTACACCAACACACGCGACCTAAAGTAGCGCATTAACATGGTTATTCTATACTACATACTTCCCTGTATACTATACACTGCCATAGAACTACTTTTGACCCTAAATACTACACTCTATTCTTCATGCAACATATCATTTTGAAAAAAAACATATACTATATAGCATATTATGTACGTACTCTCTATATACTTTGGATACACTCTCTCTCTATATATATATACTGCACGTGCTCTATCTAGAGGCTCTATATACCTTACACGTATTGTATATATATTCTCCATGTGTATGATACCCCATACAGTGACAAGCAGACATGTACACAAACATACCTGAATTTCTGCATCGATGCCACAGATCCCATACACCCCAGACATCAACACATACATACATACCCCCCCGCCCTGGCCACAGGGGGGGGGACCATTGGGGGGGGGGAGGGGGAGAGATATTTGTATGTATGTCTGTCCGTATGCATACATATGAATGCATGCCTGTATGTTTGATATAGTGCTATATTTCTTCACAAGCGGGGCCGTCACATAGAACGCAACAGTCCAAGCCACGGGGTGGGGGGGCCTGGCTCATATGTATATATATAATATTATATATATATATACACACGTATATCTATATATATATATATATACATATATATTCACGTCGCTTCGCGACGGCAACCGCCCGCACCGCATCGTTGGGCAGCCGCTCGTAACTGCCAATGATGTCGGCCATTGAGACCAAAAACATCCGAAAGTACTACCAACGCAGTTCAAAAAATAACGAAAAACATGAAAAAACGGCGAAATTGCCGTTATTTACAGTGTTTTTGCGCGGTGAGAAGCAGAAACCACTGCAAATACCATGGTTTTTGAGGGTCAGGTGGCCAAAACACTGTAATTTACAGTGTTTTTTTAACCAACGTCAAAAAACACTGGTATTTACGATGTTTTCATTCACACCGTAACATAAAACAGCGTAATTTACGAGGTTTTTGGAAGTTTTGAAGCTAGCCGTCAAGCATGCAGAAAACAGAAAAACACTGTAAAAACCAGTGTTTCTGCTATCACAAAACGACGAAAATCAGTCCGAAAACGGGTCCAAAAACTCAAAAATCCGCCTCCGGGCCCGGCCACCTGCGGAACCGCAAAAAAAGATGTTGCAAACCAAAAAATTGAGGTCAAAAAGTTGAAAAACACGTTTTTTTTCACTTTTCGCTTGCCGATTTTGGACGGGCGCGTTCACGAACAGGTGTCTTCCGTACTGTTTTTACAGTGTTTTTTGAAGGCGAGCGTCACGACCTATCAAAAACAGGAGGTTTTGGCCGAAAAATGCCCCCCCCCCCAGGTAAACCTGTAACCTTTTACGAGTGCCATCCGGAAGATCACCCCCAGCACCTTCGGTGCGGGCGGATTTAAATATACAGAGGAAAAACCGGTGATTTATTGAACCGAGTCCTCCTCATTAGCTCGGCACTCCATTCTCGTCTCGGGCATAGAGATTTTTCACCCTGCTCGGTTGAGACCCTGAAGGTAGCTTTGTGAGTAGCTGGGTAGAGGCCCTACGCGGCCATCATTCAGATCATCGCAGCCATTTCTGAATCCCAACAAACTACACTTCATCTATAGTCTACAGAAACCAAAATTCCCATGAAAAGGAACCAGGAACATCGTTTGCGGATGGGTCGTGGTACTGATGGGACTATTGGAGATGGAGGGGCGACCATCCATAACTACAAACTATGTTTGATGTAAAAACCCATGTACAAATACTGGGTTTGTGCAGATATGGAATCTTACCATTGGATTCTTGGATTTTTGTGTTTCCCCATTTTTTTTCAGACAGAGCCACCAGGATGAACTCACCAATATCATCGCCAGTATCCATCCCAAGGTGGGTCTTCAATATTGACAAAATATCATGCGAGCATTTTCTCATCCCATCTCCAAATGGTTTACCGAGTATTCATCCATATTCATGCCCCGTAATATAATTTGTATACTCCGATGTAATATCTACCAAAACTATCCCAGATGCAGTGGCAGTGGCCAGGAAACTACGTCTTGATGGCGATCCTGTGTACGATGTATGCCGGCTTCTGTTGTGTTGCCCTGTGCGCCGAACCCGGGGGTGCTGGTGTTTGAGGAGCTTCCCTGGATGATCCCCATGTCCTTGGGGGGTTTGTGAAAGTGCCAAAGCATCTTGAAATCCAGGTGCTCCGTGAATTTCTCTATATATCGACCATTTGTTGGAGATGGAATTAGTGGAAAATGCTATGGCTATTTCACTTCTCACTGCAACGGGGCCTTGATCATTTTGAACCACAGCCAGGATGTATGCGTCTCAAAAGTGGGTATCACCAAAATTGCTTTGTTTATGATACCCTCTGGTAATCAAACATGGTAATGGACAACCCCACTTATAGTAAATTCATGGATGATTTGTCCATTGAACTGCCCATTTAGTTCAGGGATTTCCACATCAAAATTGCCATAAATTAACGGCTCCCCAGGTACCAAGGCTGGTTAGAGCGGATTCACAGGGAGCAGCAGCAGGAGATGCAAGCGAAACTTTCACCACCAGAGGATCGGGGATGTCTTTTGCCGAGTTGTCCACGTTATATTTTGATGTACCAGCTGTATCTACATCTATATATCCATTCAAGACGAAATTGCACATGTAGGTCTTGATTCGATGGTCAAACACAGTCGATCCCTGCCCCGGCATACTCAACAGCGCCAGCACCAGCCCTGGTTCTGTATTGCGTCGAATCATCATGGAATCACTGATTGAAGCTGGGTATGTGACTGAGCCCTGCCATCCAAATCTCCAGGATTTGGAGATGGCTTCGGGAGCGGAGTCTGATGGCGCCAGTCCGAACAAAGCTTTCGGGATTTCTGGCGCCTCAACCAGAGCCTTGGACCTTGGATGGGTTCGAAAGTCAAGTGGGAACCGCATCATTTTTGGGTAAATCTACCTTCTTGGGGTATACATGAAATTTGCTTAAGGTGATTTTTGGGTTTTCGAGATGACATCTCGGGAGATGGGTTCGGAGGGATCAGGGTCTGACAGTGCCAGTCCGAGCAGTTCAACCACAACCCCCGTTGATTGGTTTCTTTCTTTACTATGTCACCCCAGTGAGTTGCTATTTTGGAGTCAGGTGAATTATTGGTTTCAAAAAACAATATTTCTGTTGAATTTCAGGGGCCTGTCGGCAAGATGTCTATTTTGGTTTGAACATCGGGACTGGGCAATCTGAACGGAAGGTGTCGATTTTATTCTCTTTTTCGCAAATCCAAGGAACCCTCTTCCCGTTGCCGCGAGAGACTCCACGGGTTTATTACGAATACACTGGAGGGGAGACTCGTGAAGAGCCATGAGGGCAAATGGATGTGCCGGGGCACCAAGTGAAGGTTCAGCTGAACTTCGAAAACCTTGGCTAAACGCCTTGACAGGATCATGGGGGTGCCTCAAAATTGGGTATCCCCAAAACCATAGGTTTCAATACGAACATGGACTAATTTGGATGATTTGGGGGTACCACCATTTCATAAAATTTCCATTCAGGGTTTGTTTCTCGTAAAGTTGAGCGTTTTTTCCCGAGAGCGTCTGAGCGAAGGGTTCTTCTAATAGTGGGGGTCTGTTTTGCATCTTCACACATTTTCTCATCTTCACATCTACACATATCATCTTCACATCTTCACATCTTCACATCTTCACATCTTCACATCTTCACATCTTCACATCTTCACATCTTCTCATCTTCTCATCTTCTCATCTTCTCATCTTCTCATCTTCTCATCTTCTCATCTTCTCATCTTCTCATCTTCTCATCTTCTCATCTTATCATCTTCTCATCTTCTCATCTTCTCTCTCTCTCTCTCCAGTGTGACAAACTGATGGTTATTTGTGGTTTGGTTGGTCCGGCGGAGTGTTTGTGGCACACTGCAAGAGCGTTTGTGTGTAAAGAAGGTTGTGTGTAAATGCGTTTGTGTGTAACAAGAGCGGCTGTGTATAAAAGCATGCGCGTGTAAACGCGTTTGAATGCGTTTGTGTGTCGAAGTGTTCCAGTCTGACATAAAGCATCTGTGTGCAGTATGTATGAGCGTCTGTGTGTGAACGTGTACCAATGCTTGTGTGTAAAAGTGCTTGTGTGCAAAAGCCTCTGTGTGTAAAAGCTTCTGTGTGTAAAAGCATCTGTGTGTAAAAGAGTCTGTGTGTAAAAGCGGCTGTGTGTAAAAACATCTGTGTGTAAAAGCGTGCTGTGTGTAAAATAGTCTGTAAAAGCGTGCGGTGTGTAAAAGCTTCTGTGCGTAAAAGCCTTTGTGTGTAAAAGCGTCTGTGTGTAAAAACTTGCGTATGTAAGTGTTTGCGTGTAAAAGCGCCTGTGTGTAAAAGTGTCTGTGAGTAAAAAGGTTCTGTTTAAAAAAACTTGCTGTGTGTAAAGCTTCTGTATGTAAAAGCTTCTGTGTGTAAAAGCTTGCTGTGTGTAAAAGCTTCTGTGTGTACAGTGTAAAAACCTTCTGTGTGTAAAAGCGTCTGTGTGTAGAAGCGTGCTGTCTGTAAAAGAGTCTGCAAAAGCGTGCTGTGTGTAAAAGCTTTTGTGTGTAAAAGCGTCTGTGTGGTAAAACTTGTGTATGTAAGGGTCTGTGTAAAAAAGCGTCTGTGTGCAAAAGTGTCTGTGTGTAGAAGCTTTTGTGTGTAAAAACTTCTGTGTGTAAAAACTTCTATATGCAAAAAACTTCTGTGTGCAAAAATTTCTCTGTGGAAGAGCTTCTGTGTGTAAAAGCTTCTGTGTGTAAAAGCTTTTGTGTGTAAAAACTTCTGTGTGTAAAAGCTTCTCTGTGCAACAACTTCTCTGTGTAAAAGTGTTTGTGTGTAAAGGTTTCTGCCTGCAAAAGAGTCTGTGTGTCAAAGCATCTGGATGTAAAAGCGTTTGTGTGTAAAAATTTCTGTGTGTAAAAGCTTCTGTGTGTAAACGTGACTGAGCATGTGGGAAAAAAATCTTCTGTGCATAAAAACTTTTGTATGTAAAAACGTTTGTGTGTAAAATCTTTTGCGTGTAAAAGCGTTTGTGTGTAAAAACTGCTGTGTGTAAAAACTTTTGTGTGTACAGGCTTCTGTGTGTAGAAACTTCTGTGTGCAAAAGCTTCTGTGTGTGTGGGTTTGTGTGTGTGTGTGTCTGTGTGTGTCTGTGTATATATGTGTAAACATGTTTCTCTGCGTGTGTCCGTGTTTGAGAGCCTATCAGCATATCTGATCATATCTGTATGGGTGTATTTTTCACATCTTCTATGCAGCATACCTTGTCTGTCTCTTGCAACTAAAACCCTGACATCTTCACATCTTCTGATCTTGACATCTACACATAACGAACATGTTCACATGATCTCAAATAACATTCTCATGAACATATTCATGTAAGTCTTTGGCGTCTGCAAATCATACAACTACATAACACATCTGAGTACCTATACACTACACCTACTCGCTTTCGGGCCAACCGTCGTCTAATTTTTCTAACACTACGAATATTTTTCTTGATCAATGTCCAGAATATCCTGTATATGCGAGTTGTCTTCTGTATACTTCGAGCTGCAATCTGCTGGCCAAGCGAATCCTGTTGCGGCGATGCTGCAGCCAGAAATAGTTTTCTTTTCAGATCAGAGACAATCTGCACCTTCTGCAAAGAGGTCAGGAGTCTGGTTTAGCAACTTACCCAACTGAGGTTAGCCATACATATGTATATTTACAATCGTTTACATACATACACATACACCATGTTATATATATATAAATATGAGTATATATATATATGTATAAATAAATGTATATATATATATATAAATAACTAACTAACTAACTAACTAAATAAATAAATAAATAAACAAATAAATAAACATATACATATATATAGACAAAAATACAATTATATATATATATATCTTTTCAATCTATCTCATAGATACAAATTTACAGCATATAGATGTAATGTACACGCACACATTTATATACAAATGTCAAACACACATACACACACACATCTACTGACCTATGCGTATGTAAGATAAATAAATAGACAGATGAGTGAAAGGGCACAAATAGCACAAATCACGCCAGCCCCGGGGGCCCAGTGTCCCAGTTGTGGCTTTGAGGCCGTCGGCGGCTGTGTGCCTGACGCGGCTGCATTACAATTTCAACGAGAATTCGTGGTGCAAACAGAGAGCCACTGCACGCTGTAGAAGATCTTCTAACTATGGGTCAACGCTAGGCACCCCAAATTTGAGCATCAAAAATGGGGGGGGGTTGAGCACAGCAAAAAGAGGGATATAACCATTATTACTATTTATTCCCTTTTGCCAAATTTTCTAAAGTCTGTAGAGGAATGTTGACCCATATCCTTCTGCCTAGCTGGGAGCGAGTCAGTGTAAATACCGGAAAATGGATGGCGCAGCTCTGAGATGGGAGCATTGACGAATCAGCAGTACGGGTCGTGGGGACAAAATCAAGACCCACCAAATGACCTGGATTCGCAGTTCCTTGAGTCTCGAGGTTTGATCCTTTGCCAAATCATGGCCGGTGATTTCTCATCAGGCTTTATTTTCTGTGTTGAACCTTGCGCAATCCTTTTCATGACAATGTGACTTGGCTATGTCAGCCTATGGCAAATCGATTGCAAATCGATGTTCAATGACCGTGAAATTGAATAGCGCAGAATCGGGGCCACAGCAGCCGGAACGCAAACGGCCGCCCCATGGAGTTGCGAACGCGACGGAGAAACAGAGTTTCGCCACGCCCGACTGGTACTGGCACGTTGTTGGAGAGGTCTTCGGAAACTTTCCAAAATCAGCAACTGACTAAGCAAAATGGGTCCAGCAATTAATTGGTGGCAATTGGGCACAGTTTCACAACGTTTTTGAGCCGTCCTCGTAGGGCGAACCATGTGCATTAGCAATTGCAGGTTGCATCGTTAGTATAGCATATAGTGCACCTGGTAGGGACACTTAAGACCAGTAGGTGCTTCAAGTCCGTAATCTGCTGAATATGTTGCTTATCCTCAGTGATTCAGACCTTGCGAGATGGTAGACCACTGTAGACCACAATCGCAATTCGGTGTCCCCAACACGGGATGAGAACTCCAGAGAATTCCAACTTTTTGGCAGATGGATGACCCGATTTAGTGGTCCAGATTTTCACTGGCCCAGATTTCTCTAGCTTTGCACATGTCAGAGACTAAATGCCACGGAGGATGATGTTTACGTTGTGTTACTTCTACTGTACACATGTATACATATGTATATACACACATGTATACATATGTATATACACACATGTATGTATATATGTGTATATGTATCTACATATGCATATGCATATGCATATATATATATATATACACTTGGGATATCAGAAGAGAAACGTAACACAGCTACATCTTGATCTATACAACGCAATTGATAGGTGTATCCAACCAAATAGGAGATCAACTTCCCCATTTTTTCAGTTAGGGGCCATTTCCTACTGGATGAATCCAGAATCGTAGGGAAACCAATTCCTTTTCTTCTTTGATTCCCAAAATTGGGGCTAAAAAAATGGGACCATCCACACGAACGGAAGGTGGGAACTTCTCGGCAGCCCCAAACGAGGCCGGCAAACATGGCTACATGGCTGGGATTGAATCCAATGGTGAGATGGTGAGATCTTGAATGGGAAAACTGATGGTTTTTTTTTTCCATGGGATTTTTTTGGGGGTATCCAATTTTCAGACCCAAATGACCACTGAAATGGTGATGGTCTGATTGTCTGATGCATGTGAAGAGTGGCTGCAAGACACCCCGAGTTCGTTGATGACTAGGGGATATACTGCCCTTCATAAATGGGTGATTATCACAATCCATGAAGTGTGAATCCCGTTCTTAGTCAACCAGTAACACATGGAATGACATTTACCCCCAGAACAATTCCCTTATCTTGTTGGCTATATTCTCAAGTGACTCCCCAGAATCCTTGTGACACGCCCAGTTTGCAAGCATTAGGAGGCGATGTCTGGCCCTGCCAAGTGTCCCGCGCTGGTTATGGCTGCCGCCTCAGCAGCGAAATGTCTAAAGCACGGGGGAGACCCCCAATATATGGCTATCTTTCGAAAAATGACGTTTCTAATCATCAAATTTGGGACTTCCACAATTTGTCATGAGAATCATCAGCTTCCAAGAGTTTGAGTGAATCTTGACTTGGAGGGCACTGTGGCTAGACTCGGCTAGACCTTCCCATAGCTGCCATAGCTAGGAACGATGTCTGAGCCGCAGCGAGGCTCGAAGCTCTGGCGACCTGCCAGCACAGCTGGTGGCAGGATCTGAAGCAACGCTGGCAGACCTGGCGGGTTTGAGCTGCATGATATACCTGCTGTTCAACGTAGCGAACTGCAAAATAAATGAAAATCACCCTTTTTCATAGGTAAATCCGGTAAATCATCATGTTTATCAAATGTTTATCATCTATAAATGGACAATGTTTTGTAGCTATGTTACATAATCAGAGGGTAGCGTTTCTTTGTGGATTTGGTCAGCTCAACGCCAGAACCCCCATGATCCCCATGATCCTGTCAGGAAGCAGTGGAGAGCGTCCCTCTGATGTATTCGGCACCCGCTGGCCTGATACTTCTTGGACTAGTAGTGACCCAGCTGGCTGACCCAGCGAGTGGTTAAGATAATTGGCCGGCAACAACCCAAGTAGATTTGCGTGGAGAGTCTTGTGGGCCATTTCCTTCACAAAACTGCAGTTCCTATGGCACAGAAGAAAGGGTGTGTGTGGTGAGATGCTGAAAGGTATATTGTTTGCTGAGATGTTGTTCCAGTTCGAAGTCCAGAGGTCAGGGCTGCTGGGACTGGAGGACTGGAGGACTGGACTCCATGGCAGTTTTTTTTTATGTGTGTGAATCATACGGACTTCCAGACGCGACCTGCGAGGCAAGAAAGCTCAAAAATGGCACAACCAGGCAGGTTCTCTTCAAACAACGGTGAACACAGGTTCAATTCCGTCACCAAGATGCAATTCTTGCTGGAATAAATCAAACAACAATCTATTTTTCTTTGTGGACCACCTCGGGCACTTTGTAACGTGCTGTCTTCGCTCATCTCCTCACAGGCACTCTACCTGCCCATTGCAGAGGAAGATGCTGAGGCCTCGCTTCTGAAGTTTCATCCCCTTGAGGAAGTGACTGCCTTGGAGGGTTCAAATACAGAGTAAGGGTTTAAACACAACGTTCCTGAGGATGCAGCTGCAGCTCGGGAGGTAAGAAGCAGGAGAGTCGGATTTTCATCAAATTCCAAGGGACTGACAGGGACTTTTGGTTGACTTTTGCCAGTTGCACCGAACTTCGGATCCACTGCTCCATCGTTGTGGTTTTGCAGGACTCCCAATGCTGGCTCGGGAATGGATTCAGGCCTGAGCTTACCATGGAAAGATGATGTGGCCTCAAGCCATTGGCCAATCGAACATAGGAGCCTCTGCGAGCACCCCTCCATGGTCGTCCTCTCCCAAGGAGGCATTGAAGCTGGAGGACAAAGACTATGGATGTGAAAAATGGGAAAAAATGGGGAAATGGGGAAACTAGGACAGGACAGGTTGTAGGTCAGGTGGGAGGCTGTTATGTTTTTGTTCAATCTTGTAATCTGAAATGTTTGACTGTTTCTTTTTGGTTATATTGCTATATATATATAAATGTTTTAGGTTGTTGTAATAATGTTTGGTTTCAATGGGGGTACCCTTTGGCCATTGCGGTCAACCTTTCACCATGAAAACCGTTGCCCTGAACAACACAGGGGCACTGGTTTGCTGGTGCGAAGAGTGCATTTGAATGCCACCTAAAAAGAACAAAGGGTAAAAAACTGGGCATCAATGGACAATAGATCATTTCCATTCATTTCCATATTCAACCAACCAACTTATGCCACATTGGTCAAGAATTTGTAGCCTTTCGAAATACGCCTTGCGCTGAGCCTCCAGGCCTTCTCCTTTCATGGCCCTGACGTGCTCTCCTGGAGGCAGCCCGGCTGAGCAGGCAGAAAAAATGGGGTGCCGCTGGGATGATCCAGTGATGGTTTTCACCAGTGGATCCAGTGAATCCAGTGGTTTCACCAGTGAGTCAGTTGACTTCAGCCATTGGCTCGCTCGAAGTTGTTGAGCAGTTATCACTGATTTATGTCACATGTTATCACCATGAATTCAGGCTTTGGAAGGCACTTTTTTGATGGATACCAGTGGGAATGGCATCAACTGGAAAGGGTTGGCTTGTTGCAAGGCTTTACAACAGCATGTTTCAGCACTCAAGATTGAAATGGATTGAAGATGTGTACCTTGACCGGAAGGAGATGTCAAGAGCTATCTTCATTGAAACCACTCAGACTTAGTGGATGAGTAGAGGCTGTAGGGCAGCACTTCCGCTATGTAGATACATCATGCTGCGGGATGGCAGATGCGCAGCGGTTTGGTCAACAAGGCAGGGACTTCCCACTAGAGATTTTTTTTGTAGGCAGCAACCATGGGGATATCGTAAAAAGTCAAAAGGGAGTTCACAATATCCACAAATTGGATCATATTTCGCACCATTCATCTTTCTATCTCCGCATTTCTTAGTTGGATGCCTTGTTCACGGAGGGAGCGGTTCGGAGTTCGAACTATGGGTATCCATATTCCGAAAAAATATGGGTATGCGGTATGGGTCAATACCTATTAATACCATTTTTAGTGGGATGAACATCCATTTACCAGCTATTTTGGGGTTCACCAGGGGTACCAGGGTTTTGACCCATCCCCATATCCCTAGGAAGTCAGCTGGACAATCAGACTTTCCCAACCAGCTGCATCCGCATTGATTCAGTCGTTGAGCGAGCGCCACCTGAGATGGTCTCCAAGGACATTCTGATGGTTGGCTCGGTGTCTAAAAGTCTTAAGCCTTTAAGCTATGTTGAATCCCAATGTTTGGTGGCTTACAATTTTTTTTCCCAAACTAGTTGGTCACCCTCTGGTAAACATACAAAAAGCTATTGAACATGGCCATAGACATATGTAGTTGATTTTCCCATTAAGAATGGTGGATCTTTCCATAGTTTTTTGTATGTTTACCAGAGGGTAGTTGGTTAATTCGTCTGGAGTCCCATCGAAAAATCCCCAGGTTTTTCTTGGATGTTTCGACGCCCGACCTAGGACGTGCACGTCCCAAAGTTGGCCGAGGTCTGCATGCGCCAGGCGGTGCGCTTGGAGGAGCTGCAAGCGGAGCTGGAGAAGGCGACCATGGTGACATGGTACCCTCTGGTAAACTAACATAGCTATGGAAAATCACCATTATTAATGGGTAAAACAACTATAAATGGGTCATTTTCAATAGCTATGTTAAATTACCAGAGGGTACCCGAAATGTCCGATTATTGATTGTGATTCCATAAGTTATTCCCCCCATATTTAAGGGGCTGACGCCCAACAGCGGGCCAGCAGGCCAAAAGGTGCAGGGTGGGATCAGCATCATCAGCAACATCATCATCACAACCATCATCATCATCATCATCACCAGCATCAGCATCATCATCATCATTAGCAGCCTCAAAATGAACAACAACAACAACAACAACGACGACGACGACGACGACAACGACAACGACCACGACCACGACCACGACCACGACCACGACCACGACCACGACCACAACCACAACGACAACGACAACGATAGCGATAAGGACAACGACAACAACAGCAACGACAACGACAAGGACAACGATAATGATAACGACAACGATAACGGCAAGGACAACGATAGCGATAAGGACAACGACAACAACAGCAACGACAACGACAACAACAACAGCAACTACTACTACGATGACTACTACTACTACGACGACGACGACGACTACTACTACTACTACGACTACTACTACGACGACTACGGCGACTACGACGAGTACGACTACTACGACTACTACGACGACTACGATGACTCTTACAACCACAACCACAACAAGAAACACAGCAACAACAACAACAGCAACAGCAACAGCAACAACAACCACAACAACAACAGCAACAACAACAACGACGACAACAACAACAACAACAACGACAACAACAACAAAAACAACAACACGAACAAGAACAACAACTGTTGTGGTTGTTGCTGCTGTGGTTGTGGTTGTGGTTGTAGTTGTGGATGTGTTTGTGGTTGTGGTTGTGGTTGTTGTTGTTGTTGTTGTCGTTGTCGTTGTTGTCGATGATGATGTTGTTGTTGGTGATGTTGTTGTTGATGTTGTTGATGCTGTTGATGTCGTTGATGTTGTCGATGTGGTTGATGTTGTTGTCTTTTGCATCAAGTTGGAGCTAAGTTGGGCTATCTCGGGGCTATGTTGGGCCATCTTGGAGCTATGTTGAGCCATCTTGGGGTCATGTTGGGCGATCTTGGGGCCACTTGGGGCCATGTTGGGCCATCTTGGGCCTAGGTTGGGCCATCTTGGGGCTATCTTGGGCCTATGTTGGGCCATCTTGGGGCCATGTTGGGGCCAGCTTGGGGACCATCTTGGGCCATCTTGGGGCTATGTTGGGGCAGGTGTTTTGCTCGAAGAGCAAAAAACACCGTAAATTACGAGGTTTTTTTTGACTACGCATGGTCGGCGGTAGGGGCGCGCAGCCCTATAGCTAAAGCTAACGGCCTTCGGCCGGGGGCGTTGCCCGTCGACAGGGCCTGCTGGCCCGATTTAAGCGCTTACGCGCGACAGCCGGCCAGGGGCCCAACTATGTTGGCCCATCTTGTGGCGGGCAATGTGGGCCCAGCTTCGAGCTATGTTGGCCTATCTTCAAGGGTATGTGGGCCGATCTTGAGGCCTATGTCGGCCGATCTTGAGGCCTATGTTGGCCCATGCTGACCCATGTTGAGCCAAAGGATCCGAAAAATGGGAACAGCAAAAAACACTGTAAAACGCACGATATTTTGATGGTCGGCGGCCTATCTTGGGGCTATGTTGGCCCATCTTGGGGCTATGTTGGCCCATCTTGGGGCTATGTTGGCCTATCTTGAGGGCAATGTGGCCCCATCTTGGGGCTATGTTGGCCCAGCTTGGGGGCTATGTTGCCCGATCTTGGGGCTACGTTGGTCCATCTTGGCGCTATCGTGGCCCACCTATGTTGGCCTATCTTGCGGGCTATGTTGGCCCAGCTTGGGGCTATGTTGGACTATGTGGGCGGATCGTGAGGCCTATGTCGGCCGATCTTGAGGCCTATGTTGTCCCATGTTGACCCATGTTGAGCCAAAAGATCCGAAAAATGGGAACAGCAAAAAAACACAGTAAAACGCACGATATTTTGCTGGTCGGCGGCCTATCTTGGGGCTGTGTTGGCCTATCTTGAGGGCAATATGGGCGCATCTTGGGGCTATGTTGGCCCATCTTGGGGCTATGTTGGCCCATTTTGGGGGCTATGTTGGCCCATCTTGGGGCTATCTTAGCTCATCTTGGGGGCTATGTTGGCCCATCTTGAGGCTATGTTGGCCCATCTTGAGGCCTATGTCGGCCCATGTTGACCCATCTTGAGCCACATGTGCGATGTTTGTGCAAAAACATGTTGAATGTCACAGGGCCAAAAAACACTGTAAATTACAGGGGGTTCTGTCGACACGCACACCCCACCGCGAGGTCGGCGGCAGGGGCGGCGGCCCCTCTCTCCTACCGAGAGCTAGAAAAACAGCATTTTTCGACAGATTCTGTTGCCTGCGGCTGCTAGCAGTAAAACAGCTTCGAAAAAATCACCTTTGGGGGGGGAAACATCCTCTGAAGGACGAGCTAGTTCCAAAACGACGCCAAAAAACTGCCTAACGTGTCGTCTGAAAACCTAGAAAAACAACATTTTTCGACAGATTCTGTTGCCTGCGGCTGCTAGCAGTAAAATAGATTCGAAAAAATCACCTCCCGGGGGAAAACACCATGCCTCTGAAGGACGAGCTAGTTCCAAAACGGCGCCAAAAAACTGCCTATAACGTGTCGTCTGAAATTCTAGAAAAACAATATTTTTGGACAGATTCTGTTGCCTGCGGCTGCTAGCAGTAAATTAGCTTCGAAAAAAACACCTCCCGGGGGGAAAACACCATGCCTCTGAAGGACGAACTAGTTCCAAAACCGTGTCGTCTGAAATCCTAGAAAAACAGGATTTTACGACAGATTCTGTTGCCTGCGGCTGCGAGCAGTAAAACAGCTTCGAAAAAATCAGCTTCCGGGGGGAAAACACCATGCCTCTGAAGGACGAGCTAGTGCCAAAACCACGCCAAAAAACTCCCTAACGTGTCGTCTGAAATCCTAGAAAAACAGGATTTTTCGACAGATTTTTCGACAGATTCTGTTGCCTGCGGCTGCTAGCTGAAGGACGAGCTAGTGCCAAAACCACGCCAAAAAACTGCCTAACGTGTCGTCTGAAATCCTAGAAAAACAACATTTTTCGAGAGATTCTGTTGCCTGCGGCTGCTAGCACTAAAACAGCTTCGAAAAAATCAGCTCCCGGGGGAAAACACCATGCCTCTGAAGGACGAGCTAGTTCCAGAACCACGCCAAAAAGCTGCCTAACGTGTCATCTGAAATTCTAGAAAAACAGCATTTTTCGAGAGATTTTGGAGAGATTCTGTTGCCTGCGGCTGCGAGCAGTAAAACAGCTTCGAAAAAATCAGTTGCCGGGCAGAAAACACCATGCCTCTGAAGGACGAGCTAGTGCCAAAACCACGCCAAAAAACTGCCTAACGTGTCGTCTGAAATCTTAGAAAAACAACATTTTTCGAGAGATTTTCGAGAGAGTCTATTGCCTGCGGCTGCTAGCACTAAAACAGCTTCGAAAAAATCAGCTCCCGGGCGGAAAACACCATGCCTCTGAAGGACGAGCTAGTTCCAGAACCACGCCAAAAAACTGCCTAACGTGTCATCTGAAATCCTAGAAAAACAGCATTTTTCGAGAGATTTTGGAGAGATTCTGTTGCCTGCGGCTGCGAGCAGTAAAACAGCTTCGAAAAAATCAGCTCCCGGGGGAAAACACCATGCCTCTGAAGGACGAGCTAGTGCCAAAACCACGCCAAAAAACTCCCTAACGTGTCGTCTGAACTCCTACAAAAACGTCATTTTTCGAGAGATTCTGTTGCCTGCGGCTGCTAGCACTAAAACAGCTTTGAAAAAATCAGCTCCCGAGGGGAAAACACCATGCCTCTGAAGGACGAGCTAGTGCCAAAACCGCGCCAAAAAACTGCTTAACGTGTCGTCTGAAATCTTAGAAAAACAATACAATATTTTTCGACGGACACGCACTCCAAAAAACAGTTGCCAGATGGGAAAACACCATCCAGTCCTGCGGCTGCTAGCAGTAAAACAGCTTCGAAAAAATCAGCTCCCGGGGGGAAAACACCATGCCTCTGAAGGACGAGCTAGTGCCAAAACCACGCCAAAAAACTCCTTAACGTGTCGTCTGAAATCCTAGAAAAACGTCATTTTTCGAGAGATTCTGTTGCCTGCGGCTGCTAGCACTAAAACAGCTTCGAAAATATCAGCTCCCGGGGGGAAAACACCATGCCTCTGAAGGACGAGCTAGTGCCAAAACCGCGCCAAAAAACTGCCTAACGTGCCGTCTGAAATCCTAGAAACACAATATTTTTCGACAGACACGCACTCCAAAAAAACAGTTGCCAGATGGGAAAACACCATCCAGTCCAGCTGCTGCTGGTTGCTGCTGCTGCTGCTGTTGCTGCTGCTCCTTCTGTTCAAAAGACAGCTGCCGGATGGGAAAGCACCATGCCTCTGAAGGACGAGCTAGTTCCAAAACCACGCCAAAAAACTCCCTAACGTGTCGTCTGAACTCCTAGAAAAACGTTATTTTTCGAGAGATTCTGTTGCCTGCGGCTGCTAGCACTAAAACAGCTTTGAAAAAATCAGCTCCCGGGGGGAAACACCATGCCTCTGAAGGACGACCAAAACTGCGCCAAACAATTGCCTAACGTGTGGTCTGAAATCCTAGAAAAACAATATTTTTCGACAGACACGCGCTCCAAAAAACAGTTGCCAGATGGGAAAACACCATCCAGTCCAGCTGCTGCTGGTTGCTGCTGCTGCTGCTGTTGCTGCTGCTGCTGCTGCTGCTCCTTCTGTTCAAAAGACAGTTGCCGGATGGGAAAACACCATGGTAGTGGAGGTGGTAGTAGTCCGAAACAAGTGTCAAAAGTATTATTCCCTGGCGCGCTCCCCCTTGCGTCTGCCGGGGTCTAACTTCTGGAACTCATAGAAAAGGATTATTTTCGCTACTTTTTCTTCCGCGCTATTGTTGCTGCTGGAAAACGCCATGGCAGCGAGGGACAGAAAGGCATCAAAATTGCGCCCAAAAATTGCCTAATGTAACTTCTGAAACCCATCGAAAAGAATGATTTTAGCCACTTTTTTTTCCTCCTCCTCCTGCGGCAAAGCTACCAAATCCACACTGTTCACAGGAAAAATCCAAACACAGGGGCACTGCGGCCGTCAATTTCGAATGGCAAATGGGACAATGTCTTATTCCCTGGCGCGCTCCCCCTTGCGTCTGCCGGGGTCGGCGGATATGGATAAATGTGATGAAAAATAAATTAAAAATGATAAAAACAGGTTTACACCCATCCGATTTTTCCTTATTGAAGTCCCTATGAACAATGGACAGTTTAGTTGGTTTAATCATATGATATCCCCACTTTGGGGCAGGAAGCCTTCCATTTCAAGCCCCAAATGTGCCATGGTCATGTTCCATGGTGTTGATTTATCCACTATGTTTGGAACCTCTAGTGATGGTGGGATGACCGAACCATGGACAAAATTCAAGGGGGCCCAATTTCACTGAAATATTATATATCTATATATATGTGGTTGATATGATATGTGTTTGATCTTTCGCCAATCAAAATCATCCGATGATTTCTGGTGGAAGTCGACTCTTAACCAATTGCATATTGGGACGATATAAACATGCTATACATTTCTATGGAAGTGTCACGGAGATTTTGTGACCCAGAGTGAGAGTGTTGAATGGGTGAAAACAACTGGGTTGCAAGTTGTGATTGTGACCATGATATATTCTGAACCAGTTGCCTTAAATGGTTTTCCACAGTATGAATCATCGCGGATCTGCAAAAGATGGCGTTGTTTTCAGCCTGCAGGCGAGGAATGGAGAAAGATTGGCGCAGGAGGCTTGCTGGAGCATTTCTATTTTCACATTCAGTTGATTCTGGTGGATTGGCAGGTTTAGATCTACAGTATCGGTTCCTGATTTTGTGAACTAACCCCAGGCTTTGGAAAAGGAACGCAAGACGCATGCGCCGGATGCCAAGCACATGCAGATAGACGAAGTGAAACTGCTGGAGGTAGAAATTGGTATTCTCTCCAAAAGTAGACAACTTCGGATTTTTTTTCGAATATTCTGGGACTTGAGGAATCCCCAGGCGCGCTGCGACATTCAGGCAAGAGACGGCGGAGTACACAGAGAAAGTGGAGCAGATGAGCAGCTTTCAGGCTGCCTTGCAGCGAGAGAACAAGCTCTTGCTGGAGGAGCCGCCATGGCCGCCATGGCCATGGCCGAAATGGTGGTTTCACCATCCCACAGATGATGACATGGCCCCCAGGAGCTGGTCTCCATCCTGGGACGGACCAAGGTTCTGAATGCAGAGATGGCATCTTGGAGGATTTAAGGACGAAGGGCTTAAATGGATGGAAGATTTTTGGGATGGGTCAAATCCTATAAGTTATCAAATATGGGGATGGGTCAAAACCTATTAGTATCAATTTTAATGGGATGAACATCCATTTACCAGCTGTTTTGTGGTTCACTAGGTACCAGGGTTATGACTCATAGCCATATCATATTATATAATTGAATTGAATTGATATGAAGTGGGGGAGTTGAACATCCTGAATTGCCTTACCAGCTTACCAGCTACGGAAGGGTAACATGGTCCTGTCGTGAAATATGTGATGGAGCTCAGGTCCAAATTTCCAGGACAGGAACGGGTAAAACTTGGGACTGAAACATGGGCTGATCAATACCAAGAACTACCATATCTTATCATAGATCATATGCATATTTCATTATTATATTTCTATCTATATATAATAAACATACGTAGATATAATGATATATATATATATATATGTATATTTATTTTTCAAGTTTTGTTGAACAATCTTTGACCATACCTGGTTTTTTTTTGCCGAGATGCCGAGGCTTGGATCCACCAGAGTCTGCCGCGAAATGAGTGCGCGACACTTGGCTCGCTGAGAAATCACGAAGCGTTACTGGTGAGAGTCATCGCCCAGGCAGCAGCCAAAAAGCCTTTCCCAGCTCTCCAAGCAACTCACAGCAGGTGCCATTTGATGATGCTGATTATTATTGTCATTATTGTTGTTATTGTTATAGTTATATAATGTTATATATATATATATACACATATACATACATATATATATATATCTAGATACATAGATACTTACCTCTTATTCCCTGCCTGCTAGGTGATCTCTAGATTTTAATAAGACATCCCGCGACATTCTCACACTCGCTCGCTCGTCGCTCTCGCACCTACCCCACGCAGCTCTTCAGCTCTCTGGGCCTCGCCAGACCACTATGCCAGATAAAATGCTAGACAGAATGCTGGAAAAAATGTGAACATGAATATCAGAACGTGACATAGATAGAATGTCAGAATGTATATACCAGAATATATGTCGGATAGATTGTCAGAATGTACGTCAGAATCTATGTCAGATAGAATAGAATGCCAGATAAAATGTCAGAATATGTGTCTGAATATGTGCTAGATAAAATGTCAGAATATAGGTCAGATTTTTTGTCAGAATATACGTCAGAAGGAATGCCAGAAAAGATGCCAGATGGAATGTCAGGATATATGTGAGAATATTTATATGTCAGACATTTTGCCTGAATATATGCCAGAGGGCATGCCAGAATAATACCAGATAGAATGTCAGATAGAAAGTCAGAATAATTGTCAGGATATTTGTTAGAAAATATGTCAGACAAACTGCCAGAATACTTGTCAGAATATATGTTAGATAGACTGTTGTGTCAGAAAATATGTCAGAGAGAATGTCAGTTGGTGGGGGTCACTCGAACAGAGTATTTATTAATATGTTCTATTTTCAGTTCTTTTTGTGATGGTGATGATGATGATGATGATGATGATGACGATGACGATGACGATGATGGTGATGATAATAATAATGATATTATAATGATGACCAATATCATTGCGGCTGTGATGATAGGTATTTCAGGGGTGGCACTTTCATTTATGGTCAAGATTAGGAATCACTGATGCTTAACATGTAAGCCCTACCCATTTGCACATATAGGCTATGACCGCTGTAGAATGCCAAGATCTAGGTGAAAACAGTTGAGACCGTGTTGTTGCTCATATCCCAATTCGGGGTTTGTATCCCCACGTATCCTCATCAAGCAACCAGCATAGGGTGATGTCCTCAAGGTGAACAGGCCTGCTCGCGTTTCATCTTGCTCGAACAAATATGAAGATTATGAAGTAAGATGGAAGATTGACCTGGAATCTTCCAATCGTTTTTTCCAATTTTTTAACCCCAAATCATGGGTATTACTTTTGACAAAGCAATCCTCGCTGCGTTTGGCAGGTGCTTCCACTGCCACAGCACGGAATGCTTTCGCCGCAGCACGCGCTGCTTTCACCCCCGCAGCCATGCGCGCCGCACATTGGTTGGCTGTGACCTGGCTTTGCAGAACCCCCGATATCTCTCCTGTTGCGTTGAGAACTTGCATCTTTGTTTTGGGTGCCCCAACTTCACCAACTGCCAATTAGATAGCTGCATAGCAGTATTTGATGAGTCATTTCCCCAGACTCAATGTGCATCATGTGCTAAATTGATCTAAATTGCATACAGAAATCATATAAAACCATATAAAACCCAATAAAGACATCTCCTTGTGTCTGGTGTTTCTAGAGACTGAGGCAAGGCCAGGCCGAAGCATCGGCATCCTTGATCCATCCAATGAGACGTGCCTGCGAGGCGGGATGGGCCTCCGTTGGGGATTCAATGGGCTTAAGCCAACCTATTTTGAGGATTTACGGGCTTAAACTTAAACCAACATTTTTTTTGGGGGATTTACTGACATGGGATAGACTGACATTCTTTTGAGGATTGTGATTGAATGGGGATTTGATAGGATGTATATATATATATATTATATATATATTATATATATATATATACATGTATATATATATATATGTATATATATATATGGTCATTTCAATACGAACACCCTGGGATGCAATTGGATACCATAGTTTCAGCGAGAACGGACGTGGTGACCTTGAGTGGTTTCTTAAGCTGACTGAAATTTCCGCACTTTCACCTCAACAAACAGATCCACGGCGAACCGCAGCCAGGCCAAACGATTCGGCTGGGCGCTTGGTGGTGACTTGGTGCTTTTTCCCTGGCGGAAAGGTGAGGTTTCTGATGGTTCCTATGACTTTGTCTCTGAGGCCCCAGTGACTACCACGTGGTTCCAGCGTACACTGACATCAGATCGCTGCAGAACAGTCAGTTTCAGAAAAAAACACGCCGTTGGATTCCACTTCCTTGATGGTTGCCTGATACACTCACAAATGCAAGACACGTGCAGATCTCAAGGTAAGCAGTAGCCAGTTGCGTTGACGCCTGCTGGTTAATGATGTGGTGGTTCTACATACTGTAGTTCTGTAATATGGGTCACCGGTGAGTGTCGCAATGACCAAACATGGTGGACATCAAAAAGACAACAAACCAGGAAAGCCATGGTTGGGTTACCTCCATTTTTGGGACACAACCATTTGCAAATCTTCATGTTACTGCGCGTAATTTCCTGCTCAGATCGATGAACAACACCAGTCTAGGTCAGGGGACAACAAGATTTGGTCAGGTTCAGTATTCGCCCTCCAACAGTTATATAGATTAACATCCCAATGGTTTGTTCCGTTCACTTTTGGGATGTGAAAGAAGGATACAATGGTTTTGATCATTGCAAAACAAAATCGCTGGCTTGAGGCGTGTGAAGTTTGAATGTGTTATTTTTCATTTTTAGCATACAGATAATATCTGCCAACAGAACATTCCAGCAAGACAACGAGCCACTGCATTTTACAGGTCCCCCAGCAAGAGCAGTTGACACAATTAAGGATAGACCAACAACAACATGCAACAAACCATAGCTTGAACCATAAAAAAGGCCCCCCCGGGCATTAAGGCGCCATTGCTACAATCTCTTTGCAAGACCTTTGAGTTCGAAATGCAGAGCTTCGGATTTTGCAACAGATTGCGGCAACCGTGCAGGTGAGGACAGAAAGCAAGGCAGCTTTGGCCGCTGAACCGATTTCCTAAAATGGAGGTGTGGTTGCTGCCATCTGTTTGCAAGACCTTTGAGTTCTAAATGCAGAGCTTCGGATTTTGCAACAGATTGCGGCAACCGTGCAGGTGAGGACAGAAAGCAAGGCAGCTTTGGCCGCTGAACCGATTTCCTAAAATGGAGGTGTGGTTGCTGCCATCTGTTTGCAAGACCTTTGAGTTCTAAAATGCAGAGCTTCGGATTTTGCAACAGATTGCGGCAACCGTGCAGGTGAGGACAGAAAGCAAGGCAGCTTTGGCCGCTGAACCGATTTCCTAAAATGGAGGTGTGGTTGCTGCCATCTGTTTGCAAGACCTTTGAGTTCTAAATGCAGAGCTTCGGATTTTGCAACAGATTGCGGCAACCGTGCAGGTGAGGAAAGAAAGAAAAAGGCAGCTTTGCCGTTGAAGCGATTTCCTAAATGGAGGCGCGGTTGCTGCCATCTGTTTGCAAGACCTTTGAGTTCTAAATGCAGAGCTTCGGATTTTGCAACAGATTGCGGCAACCGTGCAGGTGAGAAAAGAAAGAAAGGCAGCTTTGACCGTTGAAGCGGAGTCCTAAATTGGAGGCGCGGTTGCTGCCATCTGTTTGCAAGACCTTTGAGTTCGAAATGCAGAGGTTGGATTTTGCAGCAGATTGCGGCAACCGTGCAGGTGAGAAAAGAAAGAAAGGCAGCTTTGACCGTTGAAGCGGAGTCCTAAATTGGAGGCGCGGTTGCTGCCATCTGTTTGCAAGACCTTTGAGTTCGAAATGCAGAGGTTGGATTTTGCGACAGATTGCGGCAACCGTGCAGGTGAGAAAAGAAAGAAAGGCAGCTTTGACCGTTGAAGCGGAGTCCTGAGTTAGAGGCGCGGTTGCTGCCATCTGTTTGCAAGACCTTTGAGTTCTAAATGCAGAGCTTAGGATTTTGCAACAGATTGCGGCAACCGTGCAGGTGAGGACAGAAAGCAAGGCAGCTTTGGCCGCTGAACCGATTTCCTAAAATGGAGGTGTGGTTGCTGCCATCTGTTTGCAAGACCTTTGAGTTCTAAATGCAGAGCTTCGGATTTTGCGACAGATTGCGGCAACCGTGCAGGTGAGAAAAGAAAGAAAAAGGCAGCTTTGACCGTTGAAGCGGAGTCCTAAATTGGAAGCGCGGTTGCTGCCATCTGTTTGCAAGACCTTTGAGTTCGAAATGCAGAGGTTGGATTTTGCGACAGATTGCGGCAACCGTGCAGGTGAGAAAAGAAAGAAAGGCAGCTTTGACCGTTGAAGCGGAGTCCTGAGTTAGAGGCGCGGTTGCTGCCATCTGTTTGCAAGATCGGAGTTCGAAATGCAGAGGTTGGATTTTTCGACAGATTGCGGCAACCGTGCAGGTGAGAAAAGAAAGAAAGGCAGCTTTGACCGTTGAAGCGGAGTCCTAAATTGGAGGCGCGGTTGCTGCCATCTGTTTGCAAGACCTTTGAGTTCGAAATGCAGAGGTTGGATTTTGCGACAGTTTGCGGCAACCGTGCAGGTGAGAAAAGAAAGAAAGGCAGCTTTGACCGTTGAAGCGGAGTCCTAAATTGGAGGCGCGGTTGCTGCCATCTGTTTGCAAGACCTTTGAGTTCTAAATGCAGAGCTTAGGATTTTGCAACAGATTGCGGCAACCGTGCAGGTGAGGACAGAAAGAAATGCAGCTTTGGCCATTGAACCAGAGTCGTAAATTGGAGGCGCGGTTGCTGCCATTTGTTTGCAAGACCTTTGGGTTCTAAATGCAGAGCTTAGGACTTTGCAACAGATTGCGGCAACCGTGCAGGTGAGGACAGAAAGCAAGGCAGCTTTGGCCGCTGAAGCGGAGTCCTGAGTTAGAGGCGCGGTTGCTGCCATCTGTTTGCAAGACCTTTGAGTTCTAAATGCAGAGCTTCGGATTTTGCAACAGATTGCGGCAACCGTGCAGGTGAGAAAAGAAAGAAAGGCAGCTTTGACCGTTGAAGCGGAGTCCTAAATTGGAGGCGCAGTTGCTGCCATCTGTTTGCAAGACCTTTGAGTTCTAAATGCAGAGCTTAGGATTTTGCAACAGATTGCGGCAACCGTGCAGGTGCGGACAGAAAGAAATGCAGCTTTGGCCATTGAACCAGAGTCGTAAATTGGAGGCGCGGTTGCTGCCATCTGTTTGCAAGACCTTTGAGTTCTAAATGCAGAGCTTCGGATTTTGCAACAGATTGCGGCAACCGTGCAGGTGAGAAAAGAAAGAAAGGCAGCTTTGACCGTTGAAGCGGAGTCCTGAGTTAGAGGCGCGGTTGCTGCCATCTGTTTGCAAGACCTTTGAGTTCTAAATGCAGAGCTTCGGATTTTGCAACAGATTGCGGCAACCGTGCAGGTGAGGACAGAAAGAAATGCAGCTTTGACCGTTGAAGCGGAGTCCTAAATTGGAGGCGTGGTTGCTGCCATCTGTTTGCAAGACCTTTGAGTTCTAAATGCGGAGCTTCGGATTTTGCAACAGATTGCGGCAACCGTGCAGGTGAGGACAGAAAGAAATGCAGCTTTGGCCGTTGAACCAGAGTCGTAAATTGGAGGCGCGGTTGCTGCCATCTGTTTGCAAGACCTTTGAGTTCTAAATGCAGAGCTTAGGACTTTGCAACAGATTGCGGCAACCGTGCGGTGAGGAAAGCAAGAGAGGCAACTTTGGCTGTTGAACCAGAGTCGTAAATTGGAGGCGTGGTTGCTGCCATCTGTTTGCAAGACCTTTGAGCTCTAAATGCAGAGCTTCGGACTTTGCAACAGATTGCGGCAACCGTGCAGGTGAGGACAGAAAGAAATGCAGCTTTGGCCGTTGAACCAGAGTCGTAAATTGGGGCGCGGTTGCTGCCATCTGTTTGCAAGACCTTTGAGTTCTAAATGCAGAGCTTCGGACTTTGCAACAGATTGCGGCAACCGTGCAGGTGAGGAACAGAAGAAATGCAGCTTTGACCGTTGAAGCGGAGTCCTAAATTGGAGGCGCGGTTGCTGCCATCTGTTTGCAAGCCCTTTGAGTTCTAAATGCAGAGCCTAGGATTTTGCAACAGATTGCGGCAACCGTGCAGTGAGGAAAGAAAGAGAGGCAGCTTTGGCCGTTGAGCCAGAGTTGTAAATTGGAGGCGCGGTTGCTGCCATCTGTTTCGCAAGACCTTTGAGTTCTAAATGCAGAGCTTAGGATTTTGCAACAGATTGCGGCAACCGTGCAGGTGAGGACAGAAAGAAATGCACCGTTGAACCAGAGTCGTAAATTCGGTTGCTGTGGATGGACAGAAAGAAATGCAGCTTTGGCCGTTGAACCAGAGTCGTAAATTGGAGGCGCGGTTGCTGCCATCTGTTTGCAAGACCTTTGAGTTCTAAATGCAGAGCTTCGGACTTTGCAACAGATTGCGGCAACCGTGCAGGTGAGGACAGAAATGCAGCTTTGACCGTGCAAGTCCTAATTGGAGGCGCGGTTGCTGCCATCTGTTTGCAAGACCTTTGAGTTCTAAATGCAGAGCTTCGGACTTTGCAACAGGGCAACCGTGCAGGTGAGGACAGAAAGAAATGCAGCTTTGGCTGTTGAACCAGAGTCGTAAATTGGAGGCGTGGTTGCTGCCATCTGTTTGCAAGACCTTTGAGTTCTAAATGCAGAGCTTCGGACTTTGCAACAGATTGCGGCAACCGTGCAGGTGAGGACAGAAAGAAATGCAGCTTTGGCCGTTGAACCAGAGTCGTAAATTGGAGGCGCGGTTGCTGCCATCTGTTTGCAAGACCTTTGAGTTCTAAATGCAGAGCTTAGGACTTTGCAACAGATTGCGGCAACCGTGCAGGTGAGGACAGAAAGAAATGCAGCTTTGGCCGTGAACCAGAGTCGTAAATTGGAGGCGCGGTTGCTGCCATCTGTTTGCAAGACCTTTGAGTTCTAAATGCAGAGCTTCGGACTTTGCAACAGATTGCGGCAACCGTGCAGGTGAGGAAAGAAAGAGAGGCAGCTTTGGCCGTTGAGCCAGAGTTGTAAATTGGAGGCGCGGTTGCTGCCATCTGTTTGCAAGACCTTTGAGTTCTAAATGCAGAGCTTCGGACTTTGCAACAGGGCAACCGTGCAGGTGAGGACAGAAAGAAATGCAGCTTTGGCTGTTGAACCAGAGTCGTAAATTGGAGGCGCGGTTGCTGCCATCTGTTTGCAAGACCTTTGAGTTCTAAATGCAGAGCTTCGGACTTTGCAACAGATTGCGGCAACCGTGCAGGTGAGGACAGAAAGAAATGCAGCTTTGGCCGTTGAACCAGAGTCGTAAATTGGAGGTGCGGTTGCTGCCATCTGTTTGCAAGACCTTTGAGTTCTAAATGCAGAGCTTAGGATTTTGCAACAGATTGCGGCAACCGTGCAGGTGAGGACGGAAAGCAAGGCAGCTTTGGCCGCTGAACCGGAGTCCTAAAATGGAGGCGCGGTTGCTGCCATCTGTTTGCAAGACCTTTGAGTTCTAAATGCAGAGCTTCGGATTTTGCAACAGATTGCGGCAACCGTGCAGGTGAGAAAAGAAAGAAAGGCAGCTTTGACCGTTGAAGCGGAGTCCTGAGTTAGAGGCGCGGTTGCTGCCATCTGTTTGCAAGACCTTTGAGTTCTAAATGCAGAGCTTAGGATTTTGCAACAGATTGCGGCAACCGTGCAGGTGAGGACAGAAATGCAGCTTTGACCGTTGAAGCGGAGTCCTAACTTGGAGGCGCGGTTGCTGCCATTTGTTTGTAAGACCTTTGAGTTCTAACTGCAGAGCTTCGGACTTTGCAACAGATTGCAGCAACCATGCAGGTGAGGACAGAAAGAAATGCAGCTTTGGCCGTTGAAGCGGCGTCCTAAATTCAAAAGGCACTTGCAGCCATCTGTTTTCAAAGCTTAGGATTTTGCAACAGATTGCGGCAACTGTGCAGGTGTTGACAAGCAGAAAGGCAGCCTGAGTATTCGGACATTGTCGAGATTATGGAGTGAATTTGTCTTGAAGGTCAGATCACACTTTCGGGTGCAGGTGAAGGGTTTGCTCATGCATGAGCAGGAGAAGTTGATCCCAGACAGAACTGATTCAGTGTGAACCGTAGCAGGTAACAGGTAACATGTTCTTTTCACATGCTTTGCGCAAGTCTTTGATTGCGAATTTCTATTGCAGCCACACTCCAGGTCAGGGCATGAACGCGGCTTCATTTTGGTTGGCTTCAAATGGGTGCTTCACTGGCAGTCCAACTTTAACGCAAAGGAGCAGAAACAAAAAGTTTCCCAGTTTGCGCCAATGTGTGCCAGTTTGGGCATGGTCAACGTTCTTATCGATGCCTGTTTCCAAGAAATTGGATGGGACAAGTGAAGCCAGAAACCATGAAGACCCCAGGGCACCTGTGGGGTTCACTTCGTGACCAGACTTTGCTGTCTCTTCGTTTTCGGTTTCTTTTGGGTTTTGGTTTATTGAGATATTCAAACAAAATCCAAAAGATGTACTTGTATTTTTTTACATTTTACAGTGATGTTCACATGTCTTGATTCATTTGTATTATCTAATTATATAAATAGTATCTAATATTAAATTATATATACATATATATATGTATATGTATATGTATTATATATATATGTATTATATACATATATAAATATATATATGTATCCTATATATATAACTCATATATTTAATACACATATATATGTATTATATATATATGTATCACACACACATATATATATTAGGTAACCCATATATGTATCATATATCATATATAAATATATACATAATATACATGTGTATCATATTTCATATATATATATGTATGTATTATATAATCATATTTCACATACATATATATATATGTATATATATGTATATATATGTATACATATGTATAGATACATATGTATATATATATGTATATATATACACGTATATATATATATATATGTATATATATATATGTATACATATGTATAGATACATATGTATATATATACATATATATATATGTAAATATATACGTATATATATCTACATATATATGTATTATATATATTTACAATATATATATATTAATATATTTACTATGTATATATACATATATTTACTATATACATATATATATATATTTATTTACTCTATATGTATATATACATATATATATACATATATATATATATTCTCGAAAGATTGGTAGCAGCCCAACCTGAGATCGCCTGATCTCCTTCAACTCCAAAAGAATGATCCCTGATCAATGGAAATGGATATGTTGTAGATCCCTGATCTTCTAAACCAAATAGTTCCCTCCCGGCCACAGGAGCGTAGCACCCTTTTCCAATATGGCGCTCAAGGCAAAGATCCCCCCCGCCTCAGGCTCACCTCGAGCCTATGCCCTTTGCTGCGGAAGCACAAGGGTGTTGGAACATGTGATCTTGAACAGGCAATGGTTTCTGTTGGTTTTCAGATACCCAAAACTGTAAAATGTTCAAGATACATTGCTGAGCTCGACTTCACGTCGTCAATGGATCTCTCCCTCAAGCAGATTCACAAAGTGGACGTCTTGGCTTTTCCTCTCTCAGAATCATCCCCTTTAGATCCATCGGACATGTTACGGAGCCACTGCAAACGGGCACGGGAGTCTGATCTGGCACGGAGAATTTCCTCTTCGTCATGTAAGCTGTAGCGTCCTCTCTTCAAGCATTCCCTTAGCACGCTACTATCCATTATTTTGGTTAAAGCATCGGCTAATTGTGCTTGTGAAGGTACCCATCTTATACTTACCCCGTTATTCAGATGTTCTTTGATGAGCTTGGCTTGAAGCAAGGTGCGAAACTCTTGGCAACTTGGGGGGGCTTGTCGGCTTATCAGATCAAAAAGTGATTTGCAATCAGTGGTGATTATTGATTTTATGGTTTGTGGTAATTTTGAAAGTGCATCTTGAACTGCTTCAGGTGGTTGTGACGATTTGGAATCATCTTCAGGCGGTATGGCGGCAAACGCTGGAGGCAGTTGCATCAGTGTCTCATCAGCCTTCTGCCATTGACACTTTCCATCTCGGATCCATGCCCAGTAGAGCCTGATCCACGCAAGGATATCAACGGCACCTGCAAGTGACATCGCCTCGGCAGACAGAGTACTCACAACAACTTTCTGAATCTTTTTCGAATGCCACACTAGAGGATTCACAGGACTGTTTTGGTTGGTACTGATATTTTTATGTCTGGCCATCACAAGCATGCCTTGATGGGAATCGGGCACTTTGGCGGATGCAAAAGATGCGTCCGAAAACGCAATAAACCGAATGTCATTGACGGGAATTGGTTGGAACTTGATGGTGACATCAGCATTCATTTTTGCTTCATGAAGAATCTTGTTACCCTCAATTAATGTACCTACCACGGCTCGGTTTATTTGAGATTGCAACCATCCAAGTCTGGAACATAGGTCTGGTCTTGTGTTCACAGCGGCATACTGCAACGATCCAATCAAGGCTCTGAGACCCTGACGTTCAGACTCATTGACAGGTTCCAGTGGTTGTTGTTTTCGTTCCCTTGATATCTGGATTGGATGAATGTCTTTCACATATTGTTCTTGGTCAACCCAAATGGACTGGTCGGTTTTCTGACAGATCTTTAAACCAGTGAAAGTAAACTCTCGGCTTTTGTGGCTTCCAAAAGGGTATTTCTTTTCCAACAGCGTCAATTTTTCATGGAACTGTTTTGATCCAGCACAAAGACCATCATCCACATGAATTCCCAGGATGCCTTCAGGCCTGTGATCAGGGCCGCGCAGCACAAAACAGCATGGATCAAATGGCGCCTGCGAAAAACCCAGGTCCAGCAAGCTCTGTCGCAGCTCTTGGAACCACAAGAAAGGGGCGTCGACACGACCATATGCTCCTTTCAGGAGTTGTACTACTTCTTCAGGCTTTAAGTTCATTTTCCGTCGCATTTCTTCCGGTGGTTCCATTCCCAAAAGGCGGGGATTTCTCTCAGTGCCGCGGAGAAATGCCGTTTTGATGTCAAAACTATGTATGTCCCATCCCAAACTGGCTGCATGTTGGAGGATGAGGACTCTTGAAAGTTTGGACATTGTTGGACTATCACGTGGAATCTGATCAACCAACGGGTCTTCAAAACCTAACACCACAAGTCTTGCTTTTGGCTTTCGATTGTTCGGTTTAGGTCCATCTAGCGTCTGTTGATTCCCTTGGTTCTTATTGGAAGCATCATCGATCTCTTTCCATGTGAGTATCCACCTGCATCTGAGAATTTGTTCTTTCGGAACTTGGTGTCGAAGAATCTTGGACACAGTCTCAGTGGACAGCCAACTGTCAATTTCCTTCATTTTTGCTTCTTCAAACATTTGTCTCTCTTTTGGGCTAAGCTGGGAGATCTTGACTTCACTGCGCTGGCGTTTGGCGGCAGACACAAGGAAAGCCATCTCCTGCGGTCTCGTCTCTTCCTTCCAGTTTTCGATATCTTTCTGACTGATGTTCACTTCAAACCTCAGTGCCTGATCTTCTTGAACATGGTATAAGGGTTCATCCTCAATGTACAAGCTATCATCGTCAGAGCTATCAGGAACTGGCACTTCAATGGGATTTGGAACTTCAGTTTGGTCAGGTTGAGGATTGTCCCTGTCTGATCCACTGGAAGGAATGGACTGGATTTCGGGTTCTACATCTGGCTGTTCACTCGTGCTGGGCAGTGGTCGCCCTGTCGCCGGAGAAGTCTCAGGCGCTGACACGGGTGCAGGAATTGCTTCCATTCTTGCATCTCCAGGCAACGCAGGGGATCTGGCAGTTGGTGGGCTATTCCCATCCGGCGCGTTGTCATGGTGTCCTGTGGAAATCATGTCATGGAATTGGACTCCACCCCGGGACGGCATAATCGTCTGACTGGAGTTGGTGCTGGGGTTTTCAGGATTGACCTTTTGGGAAAATTCCTCCATGGCTGACAAACTACGCAAGTGTTCCGGGGCTATTCGATACAGTTTGTGATGTCGGGTTACCCACACTACATTCTGTCCCTCTTGGATTATTACTTGCATAGGCCCTATCCAGCTACCTTCAGATTCTCCTCTCTTTTTCCACATCATCACCCATTCTCCTTTTTCATAGAAACCCCTATGGGGTCGGCTTCTGTGGACTATGGCCCTTCTGAGAGTTTGGTCATTATCCACCATGGCAAATGATTTGCGGGCTGCTTCCCGAATCGCAAGCTCTTGGCGGAACCGGGCACCATCTGGCATTGGTGACAAGGCAGTGGCATGGGCAGCGACAGTAGGATCTGAGGTGATTGATCCAGGCACTCTTACTCCCTTACCAAAAACAAGCATTTCTGGGGGATAGCCTCGGTGGCGGCTCCATTGGTTCTTGGTGCTCGTGACATGGCTAAGTGCAGTGGACATTTGATCATAGTTGGTGATTGGATGCTCGATGTCAATTTTGTTTAGCATCAGCTGGATTATACCACCATGCCTTTCTGTCCTGGCATTTTGCCAATGAGCTTCAGCTGCACATGTCCGGCACTTGACGCTATGCCGCTGGAGATAGTTGCTGAATTCCTCAGAGTTCATCTCTGTTCCAGCATCGACGCATAACATTCCTGGCGGACCTGCCCAGTTGAACCATCCAGTGTGCAACGCCCTGCATGCATGCTCTGTTGAATGTGCTGGTGCAATCACTGCTGTGTTGAACAACGTGCTTTGGTCCAGAAAATGGTAAAAGTGAAATTGGCTGCCCTGGCTATTGGTCCATGTGACGGCATCCATTGAGACAATATCACCAAAATCACAATTTTCATGGAGAGCACTTGGACGTGATATCACAGGCCCCTTGGTTTCTTGACATGTTGAACACCGGATATCCCCAATAGCTCGGACCAGATGGTCAGGACACTGCAGTTGACGACAGAACTCTGTCAATTTGGCTCTGCCTGGATGTCCCAGGTTTCAGTGCAGCTTGAGGAGCCAGGACTGTTCCTCTTGATTCAACTTCAGAAACGCCGGACCATGTTTGTGGCTCGCCAAGTCAATCACTTGGCGTGGAACTTCACTGGATTCGGTTTCTGTTTCGGAAATTTTGGTTGATTCTCTGGCAAGTGCTTGGGTATTAGGGTTATTAAGGCTGCTGATAGGTATGTTATCTTGGTTATGGATGATAGATTGGTCATGATTACTGGATTGGATTATGGGTGAGGTTCTGACATTGACCTGGGACTCTGGTGCACTCTCTCTCTCTTGCTCATTCACGCACGGACGTTTTGGAAGAGGACCCTCATCAGCAACACCTTGGGAATCCAGTGGCCTTCGAAAGGAGGCTTGATTGGTGGCATCGGCAACAGCGGGAACTGAGTCAGCATCGTGTGACGACCTACTGGTTGTCTTGGCAGCTGCAAAAATGGTCATGCTGACCCTTGCTGAGGTTCCCTTCTTTCTCAAACCCCGGTTGGATAAATGTTCCCATGGTTCCCATTCATCTGCATGAACCACTTCGGTCTTTCTTTGTATGCAAACTTGACGTCGTAGTGGTGCAAATCCTCTTGGTATGTGAACATTAGGACCAACATATCGATCCGTACCTCTGCACAAAACCACATGTTTGATGTCATGTTGTGGACAAATGGTCTTGATCATGTCAATGATTTCTCCTTGTTGTACTACCAGTGTGCCAACTCGGGGTGCTGAGCGGTCGGCAAGCTGCATTGCTGTCTGCCAGTTGATGTCACTAGAGGTTGCAAAACGATCTTCAATCTCCTGAGGACTCATCTTCTGACCCAGCCTGCGTTTCTTGGTTGGGTGTTCATCAGGTTCAACTGCAAACGATGGACATAATTGACCTTGGTCATGTAACATGATCTTGGCTACCTGTTTGGCAAACTTTTGGGGGTACAATTCTGTCCACTGTGACAATGACATGGATTTTCCTTGAACTCTGGTTTGTCCGGCAATGGATCGGTGATGGTGTTCTCCTTGACATAACTTTCCATGCAAGGCCATGTGTAAGTCCACGGAAGTTGAGCAAACTGCCATTCGCTTGCGAAGGTGTTCCTGAGAGTCAGGTGTCTTCAGGTTACCTACTCGGCACATGTCGAACTCATTCCACAGTGTGTGCTCTCGGATTTCCGACATGCCTGGTGTTTTCATCAAGGCTGATCCTCTCGGTTGTTCAAGGTCAAAGTGGTTTCTGTGTTGGCGTTGATGTCGAAATAGCACTATGGAAAGAGCGATTTGCCAAAGTTTCTCAGTTCTCTGTTGCATGACTTTTTCCCAACATTCCAAAGATCTGCTCATGTTGAAGAAACTCCATTGACACCATGGACCACATTCAGGACTTATCCATACATGTTTGGGTCGCCTGGTAACCAGAATAGTGAACAAACGCTTTCTCCCTTCAGTCGTGCTAAGGTCACCTTGAACTCTACCAAATCGTCGAGCTTTGCCTCCTAGTCTTTGGACCTGTTTTGTGAGTTCGGATTGTTCTGAGCACATCACCTCAAGGAGATCTAAGCGTGGCAATCTGCGGTGATCACTGTTTGGCAAGCATCGTTCAACACTCTGGAGTTCAAGCAAAAACTTCTTCACATCACGACTGATCCGGGCTTGAAAACTGTTGGGAATGTTTGGAGACACAAACTCATAGTCTAAGTCAGGCATGCCTTCATCAGTGCTCACATGAATTGGTATGGATCCAGCTATGGCTCGCTCTTGACATTCAGACCCTTCAGATGTTGAAGAACTTCCTGCAAGGCCATCTCCACTCCCGCCATGCGGGACGCCAGATTTTTGTTCTCGATGTTCAGGTTGGCCACTTGCTCCTCCATCTGTTGGACCTTGTTGATCCCTGGCATGTCGAAGTCGGTGAAGACTCCCGGTTCTGACAACTGATCCCACACTTCGGAGTCGGCTGGTGCCTGGCATTTCTGATCCGTCAGAATGGCTCGAGGCTCCTTGTGATACCCCTTGGTGTGCTCGGCTTTGATCTCCATGTCCAGTCGCTTGGTCACGTATTGCACGTACAACTGGTGCTCCGGCTTGGTGCTCTTCTCGTAGGTTCTGATGAACCAATCTGTCCAGGCTGCATCCTTGAAAACCTCTGGGAACAGTTGGCCGATCTTGGCCTTGCCGAAAGCTATCTTCTCCCTGGACAAAACATCGAGGGGCATCATGCGAATTTTCACGACAGTGTCGGCTGCTTCCTCTTGGTGCTGGTTCTTGCGAAACTGCTGCAACTTCTGACTCACTGGCACTTCCGACATGTTGAGTCACTGGACACTGATCGAACGGTATGGGAGACACGCTACTACAGGTCAACTTGTCAGGCTGCGGAACTGTGTTGACATGATCCTCATGCGATACCTGAGAGACATCAGAGACTGCATCACTGTTTTGGGTTTTTGATTCTGTCTGAAATTTTGGGGATTGATTATCAACTGCGACCTGAAGTGACTGCCTGCTGACTGCACTTTTGGTGGACACTGGCTGACATGTGAATCCGGCATGATCGGTTCTCTGTACCTGCTGCTCATCTTCAGGGTTTTGCCAGAGTTGACAAATGTCCATGAGGAAGAGATTCTTGTTGGATTGATGAATTTGAAGTTCTTTGTTCAAAGTTCGACTCCACAGGGTTCCCTTTTCAGTGTCAATGACAGCTTTGATTCCCTTGAGAATGAACTTGACAACAAGAATGGGGTCTTTCCAGGCACAATGGCTATTCTAAACTTCACCCTTCCAAGTGGCAGCAAAAGTGCATGACGGCTGGTGAGAGTCTGCTGATTGCCAAACCGGAACGTAAGATGACAGCTCGTTCTCTGGACCTGGTGTTGAATTTCTTCAGGGAGGCTTGACAACAGCTCTTTCACTTGATGTTCTCCTACCACGGTTTGGGATGCACCTAGGTCAACAATCCCAGTGGCTCCGGTTGTGGCAAAATAGGCATCGCAGGTCGTTTCAGGTAAGATCTGGGCATCTATTGGATCAGGCACCAAAGACTGTTGCTTTGGAATCGGCACGGCACGGCGGCTTTTCTCAGATGATTTCATCGTCCTGAGGGTGTGTTTCCACCGGGCGTGGAAAGCTTTGGCAAACTGATTGCATTCCCCAGTTATCTTACCCCTATTTATTATCCCCAGACTTACATTATCTACTCCCACATGAAAACATGCACTTTCGGAGTCATAGTCCTGGGCATCAACAACGGCACATCGTCTTCCGTCACCACGAAAGACGTCGGAGCGACATTGGCACTGGCATTGGTGGAAGGTTGGCTACTACTGGCATTGGACTTCTGCGGGCACTCATTTTTCCAATGCCCCTTTTGCATGCAGATTCGGCAGAAGGAGTTTGCAATTCGCTTTGCAAGTGACCCTGGACCTGAAAACGAAAACTTTCCTTTGCCTTTGCCTTTCCCTTTCTTGCCCTGACCTTTGTCAAAGCGTCGGGACACTGGCCAGAATCCTCGAACCTTCACTCTTTCGCTCAATCGTCGCCTGGCGTCCTGATAGGACGAATAGTATGCCGAAAGTTCGGCATCAGCTTGTATTGTCTCAGAAATCGAGTCCTCAAACTGCATGACTAGAATCGCATCTTCGTCATTTTCAGCCGCAAGAGCCTCCAGGACATCATCTTCCAGGAGTTCCTCATGAGCCAAAAAGGTTTCATGTTCACCTTCATTGTCATCATCCATGTGATAGGCCATGTGATCGTATGTCTTGACATTCTTATCCCTTTTCAGTCCAGTGTAGTCCTGAAAGAAACCAGAACCCAAAAGTCGGATTGCTGATGTCACACTTTCCATCGTCAGCTCACTGTCTTTGGATTCCTTTGTCTCGACAACACACGTTTCTTGTCTTCAGGCAGCAGTTTGCTTCCACGCAAGATCACATAAGCTTGAAGTTCAGCCAAAGTCATTTGACGGGCTAACAATTCAGTCCAAACCACATCGCATCTTGATAGGTATGAATCCGATGTTTCATCAGCTTTCTGTGTGCATCTATACAAAGCTCTTTCTGCCAGTTCAAATCGTTTTTCCAATGGGATTTGACCCCATGTTCCTCCAACCATTTCCACAAGCCGTTGAATACCTTTTTCATCATTGGTCAACACCTCCTTGCGAAGCAGCTGAAGTTTCTGATAAGCCGTTCCCTTACAGCCCAAAATCAACCTCGTAGCCAATTCACTCAGCTTGGTGGTCGGCCATGTTGCAAGTAATAATTCAACTTTGCTTGTCCAGATATCCACATTGTCCGTTGCTGGGTCAAAACTTGGTACCAAACTGGCTAGTTCTTTGGGAACTATCCCTGTAGTTTCACCTCCAGAAGCTTCGCTCATCCCTTCCAGTGGTAATTGTACCCAAAGTCGAAACCTTTGATTGGTCCCTGGTAGCGCCCTTCGAACCGGGCTCCGCTACCAATCTCGAAAGATTGGTAGCAGCCCAACCTGAGATCGCCTGATCTCCTTCAACTCCAAAAGAATGATCCCTGATCAATGGAAATGGATATGTTGTAGATCCCTGATCTTCTAAACCAAATAGTTCCCTCCCGGCCACAGGAGCGTAGCACCCTTTTCCAATATGGCGCTCAAGGCAAAGATCCCCCCCGCCTCAGGCTCACCTCGAGCCTATGCCCTTTGCTGCGGAAGCACAAGGGTGTTGGAACATGTGATCTTGAACAGGCCATGGTTTCTGTTGGTTTTCAGAATATATATATATATACATATATATATATATACACACATATCCATTTCTTTGGCTCAACTGGGGCTTTTGAGCCCTCACATCCATGCAGCTGGGCGTGGAAGGCGGAAGTTACTCTGATCAACCCCTCAACCACTTGGCGTTCAAAGGTCCTTGGTTTCCGTATCAAAACGTCATATTTTGTGGATGATTTTGGGATCCATTGGAGAAGCCCCCGAATAGAAGACCAGTTTTTTTTGTGGGATGATTGCCACTTGACTATACTTGACCCTGTGGAAGTCTTGGAAGGCCTCGACGCTGCAAAATGGATGAGAGGCCACCAGTTTCACCCAATCAGTAGGATCCTCCAACAGTTTGCATTTTTTGCCAGAGAAGAAATGGGAATGAGCCAAAACGTCATACTCCCAAGGAACTGCAATGGTGTAGCTGTTGATGCAGACCAACAAGATTTGATGACAGTGCAGACGTTGCACGTTGCAACGTGAGGATGAGATACAGTTTGTTCTTCAAACATGCCAATTCAATTTCTTATGAAAAAAATCAGTACACGGGGCCATGGGGTATCGTCCATGGCCGTGTATTGGTGAAGGCGAGGGTAACGGGTAACTCAATCTGGGATTGTATATTTGGGGCCATGACAACATTCCCTCACAAGCGAGCCAGAAAGCAAATGATCGCTGAAGGCTAAAGGGAGCGCCCTGTTGAATTGCGCATCGTGCTCCGCAACTCGGCAGAAGGCACTTTCTACCGCAGAAGTCGGCGTTGGGTTGAGCCTGAAGTGGCGGCGTGGGATACTCGACACGCTTGGCATCTGAGGTAAGAGACATGGCCACCACGGTGCGGGCCTGAGATTCTTCAACCCCCCGGTTGCACCAGCTCATAATTACACGTAGGGAAATGATAGTGACAACAAGGGAAAGTTGCCATTTTACCTCTAAATTTCCGCAGTTTTCCCGCCCCAAAGGTGTCTGGTGTGTAGGGAGTCCATCTCGACATGTGAGGTGCCGAGCCCACGAGAAGCTGGGCTAGGGGACCCAAATCTGGATGCAGTCGATGATTTTTTTTAAAGATAAGATGATGATGATAATCAGATATAATCAGTGGATTCATCCTGACTGAGGGGTACAGCACATTTTCCGACAGAGCCATATACCTTGATGGACATGTTCCAGGGTGACTTAAAACAAAACACTTGGATGTCGATGGATGTCCCACATAGATTCCTAGATTTTTTCAATCTCAAATTTTGAGAGATTTTTTCCATAGATATATACCCCCTATTTATTTCCTGGAGAATTTTTCTTTGAATATTCTGGATAATTGGGGTATACTCCCCAGTGATTTCCATATGGGGACGATGGGACGGTGCTGCTCCAAAGGCTCCGACTCAGGTTTCTGCCCAATCTCAGTCCGCATTTGGTGCCGCGTGCCCCGACCTCGCCCAAGGCACAGAATCTGGGATCAATTGATGATGGTTAGTAACGGTCAGTAAGGACCATTGAATTGAGATAGTAATGATGGTTAGTGATGGTTAGTGATGGTTAGTGATGTTGGTATGTTCAGGTGGCTAAATGATTCAATTGATTTTCAGCAATGGATATACTGTAGCATTGTGATGCATTGTGCACTAAGAGGCGCTGTCTACTTGTTGGTGGTTTCGAAACCTTTCTTACTTTCGAATCCCTAGCTGCGATAAAAGATTGTAAACAACAGCAGCCTTCCACCTGTGTGGGTCTCTTCGTGTCAGGCGGTGCGGAAATTGAGGCATCACTCGGAAGTCCCGACCAAAGAGGTTCTGCCTCTGGCAGCGTTGCCCATTTGGGTCGGTCAGTGACTTAAGCCGATTGGGTGGTGACACATCAGGGACTTGAAGAATTTTTTAAGTCGAAAAAAATCGTTGGTGTGGATATTAGTGGTACTGGGCATCCCATTGTTTCTTGCGGTTCTTCCCTATTTGAACTGCGCAAATCTTGTACCAAAGGCCTGACCCCCATTCTGAGCAATGGCCATTTCACCAAGGTTGTGCTACCTGTGAAGATGTTCCAGTGAAGAGCATCAAGAACATTGTGTCTTGGACAATGCAGACGTGGGGGGACGAACAAAAAGAGGGAATCGTACGAATTGGGATGTCACCACAAATTGGGGACCTCCCTTGGTGGTTTCAGACGCTTGTTCGGGATGGTTCATCTGGAGACGTGTTTGGAATGGGTTGGTTACCGTTGGTTACCGTTGGTTACCGTTGAAACCACCAAGCACAATAGCATCATGCCATCAATCAACCCATTGCGCCAGGTTCCGCAAGACTTACACCACCACGTGGCGGTCTCAGTTTGTTTTAGCTGTTTGTGTCCTGGCCGATGCGACTAAATCCTAAGGATGTTTCCACAGTGTTAAAGCACATGTAACCAGCATGGGATAGACTCGAACAAGCATAATTATCCGTACGTATATTAGAATATATGTGTATACATATACATATATATATATATACATATAAAGTGGATGGAGCTAGGAATCCAGGCAGTACAGAATCTCACAAGGAATGCTGCTTGGAGCCAAGTGCTTCGCTATAGGAGGATGTGATGACTATCCATGAAGCAGAAGGAGACGCTTCGTGGGATCCTTGGGATGTCCGCCACCAGGGGTAGAGCATTTTGACCCACAGCCATGTGTCAAAAACATGACTCCAATAGAACCTCTGCCACTTTTTATTACTCAAAACCATCAATCTGGGCAAGATGGCTGCTATACCAGAGCTACACAAAACGGATCATCATCATCATCATCATCATCATCACCATCATCATCACAATCACCATCACCATCATCACCATCATCATCATCATAATCATCATCACCATCACCATCACCATCTCCATCACCACCATCACCACCATCATCATCATCATCATCACCATCACCATCTCCATCTCCATCTCCATCACCACCACCACCACCATCACCACCACCACCACCATCATCATCATCATCATCATCATCATCACCATCATCATCATCATCATCACCATCACCATCATCGGCATCACCATCATCATCATCATCATCACCATCTCCATCACCATCACCATCACCATCATCATCATCATCACCATCATCATCATCATCATCATCACCATCACCATCACCATCATCATCATCATCATCACCATCTCCATCTCCATTTCCATCACCATCATGATCAGCATCATCATCATCATCATCATCACCATCACCATCATCACCACCATCACCATCACCATCATCATCATCATCATCACCATCACCATCTCCATCACCATCACCATCATCATCATCATCACGATCATGATCAGCATCATCATCATCATCATCACCACCATCACCATCATCATCATCATCACCATCACCATCGCCATCACCATCATCATCATCATCATCACCATCTCCATCACCATCAACCATCACCATCATCATCATCACCACCATCATCATCATGATCATCATCATCATGATCATCATGATCATCATGATCATCATGATCATCATGATCATCATTATCATCATGATCATCATGATCATCATGATCATCATGATCATCATGATCATCATGATCATCATGATCATCATGATCATCATCATCATCATCATCATCATAACCACCATGGCGGTGATGGCGTTGAAGGATGACGGGTTGCTGCACGGAGGTTTTGCTATGCATATGCTCGATTTGTGGAAGCCGCCGAGAATCTGGAACAGGTCCGGAAGATGGAACGTTATCGTAGGAGGATGTTGAAATAGGGGATGTCTCAGAACCCATGTTGTACCGCTGTAGCATATGTTTAAGGGATGAAAGTCCAAAACTACTAGCTATTCAGTAGCAAACAAATATGTTTGTCATTTTTGTTGCTTGCTTAAATCCATCCAGTGAAAGATTGGTTCCGTGGATTTTGCTTGAAATCTAGCTTGGGGTGCCCATCATTTGCGATGAAACGAAGGAAGATGGCTATTTTCCGAGACGTTTTTGCATGATCTTCCATTTTTTAAATTTGACATGGTTTGGTCTGAAGATAGGGCGGGTCCTCCCAATTTGATTTTTCATGGCTTCTCGAGGGTTCACCGCCAGGCCATCAGTGTCCGCCAGCAGCTGCTGGGCGACGACCATGAGGAATTCCTGCGGTCCATTGAAAGCTATGCCTGGGAACCCGTCGAGGGATGGTGTCAAGACCTATGGGGATTCCATCTATGGGAGATGAACATCATCTATAACTCTGACAAACCCACCTTTTTCGGAGGATTCTCGAAGTTTCAATGAAACATCATGAAACATCATGAAACCAAGTCTAGAGATATGGCTGAGGGTCAAAACCCATGGAATCCCCAAGGTGAAGCGAAAAATAGGTGGTAGTTATGGATGTTCATCCCTTAAACAATGGGATACACTTGGGGGGATGAATGCTGTAACACAACTACCAACTATTTCGGTGTGAACCCAAGGGAATTCCGTGCTTTTTGACCCACACCCATTTACCCTACTGTAGATATTTTCAGTTTGATCCTGATATTCGTGAAGTGTTTAGGTGGAAGCTCATCTTCCAGTCTACGGCAGGGTCTATGTTAGTTCGGAGGACGGTAGCCACTGAAAAGATCGCACAGAAGAACTGGGCTAAGTTATATCATATCTGGCAAGCATTTTACGAATATCATCTGATAGCATTTGCATATGATGGGATAATAATGGGTAATGGGTAAGGGCTCATTCGGGTTACAAACTTGTTTTGCGAATGGCAGATGACTTTAGGATTTGAAACAATCTATTTTGACGCTTTATAATTTCAACCCACACCTTTGCCTTCAAACTTCCAATGATTGAACCAAATCGGATGGTTGAAGAGTAAGAACAACACATTTGGGCTTTCGGCCGGTTCAACCCCAGACTTCACCCCACTCGTTGTGACTCTCCCGAAACTTTTGGTACGAAAAATAAGCCGACTAAGCCATTCCTTAATGCAGCGACAGCGACAGGGAGGGACAGCATTTTGCTTATGATGTTGAGCTCTTGAGCTCTTGAGCCACCGGACTTTGCAATTGCATCAATTGCACAACGGCGCGCTGGCATTCTGAATCTCAAGCCGCAATTGTTTCTTCGTTTTTTGTCTAAAAGTTGGAAGCACCATGGGAAGCAATTGCGCCTTTGCCTGGGCCTTACATCAAATCGCAGAGACACCCAGACATACGGTGAAGTGAGCTAGTCATCACCAACACCTCGAGTTGAGATGACTCAAATCGCTTTCTCTTGGTGACTTGTAGGTAATTTATGGATATTTATGGTAATATGACATGTGTAAGTCTAATTTCGGAGTGAGATCAGAGGTTCACATGGTTCACGCCGAGTTTTCTGAGGATCTTCACCCAAAGATGCGGATCTCGCGGCCATTTGTTGCCGACGCCCACGCCGCGCTGCGGCTGAAGGCGTTGTGTCTGGAGCCCCCGCGACTGTCCCAGAGGTCGTTGGGCCGAGATCACGCGGTCAGTGAACATCTCAGCACAAGTCACAAGGACGGCGGTGTCAACGTCCTGTTTCCCACTCGTTGATCAATGGAGGGACTATGAGGGACTGGTACCTGAAAATATGTTTTCACAAGCACAGTCTCAATGGTACCAGAGCCTACCAAACCCATGGCTTTTTTGCAAAAGAACTTGGAATTGTAAAGCACGGTACCCCAAGATCCGGTGGCTTAAAACCTCGCTTTCCTCATTTATACAATCGCCAAAATTAATAGATGAACTGCTCTCAGATGCGACAAGGAGCCTACTCATGCGATTGAGTGCAGCGCCAGTCCGATCCAGAAGGCGCAACCTGCGTGGGTCCCCAATCGGAGCCCTTGACTTGGAGCAGCTCGGCCAGAATTGCGAAAGGATTCTACAACTGCCAAGTTCAAGACCCAGGGAACCATTCTTGATGGATCAAATGGAGCAAAACCAACTACTTATGTTATGTACATTTAGGCATTTGCATAATTATATATGTACCATAATGGGGGGATGAACATCTATCACTACCAAAACTACGAGCTATTTTGGCTTGAACAGACGTGTACCATCGGTAGGACCCTTGGAGTAACGGGTACGCTGAAATAACAGTTTAACAGAACAGGACGATGAACCGCGGCTTTTTTTGGTACCCAATTTTAAGACAAACCAACATTGTACTGGAACATGTGCACATGTTACGTAGCTACATCACTATCCCAATTACATGTGCACGGTGAAGGGCTTGTCACGCTTGCCGGCTTGACGTTGGTGGACAGCCAAGGACAAGGGTGAGCTTGGTAATTCTGCCAAGGACACATGGTGCATAGCAATAGTCACCTCTGACAAAAAGTTTGAGTGGCTGATCATGGGCTGAACAACAGATTTCAGCTTTCGGAGAAACCTACCAGCGAGATCCAGCGAGCACATTGAAACATCCAATAATCAGATGCTTGGTTTGATCGAGAGCTGACTTCTGGGAACACGGCCCAGTGGTCCAAGATGCATGATTTTGAACTGCTTCGGGGAATCAATGCGAGTGTCGGCTGGTGGGTTCAAGATGACCCGCCCTCGACTCTGCCCCCGCCCCTGTTTTCAATTAGTGCACCGGCAACATAGGCATTCCTGCCAAATTTTCAGCCTGTTGGCCCGTTGGCTAACCCTTAGCTGTAGGGTGTGTCAGCCTTGTGATTTCAGGCATGTTTTTTCTCTGATGAATGGTGAAAACTCAACTGCTCGATGGTACACCCCTCTTTTGCTTTAGCTGCTAGCTCCGCGACAAGACTGCAGAGTCAAATCGGCTTTGCGGTTCTAAAACGGCGACGGCCGTCAGGGCTAAGGAAAAGTAAATGTGCTGCTCAGGAGATTGAAGAACTTCTATGGGAAAAACATGGAGAAGCTACACCATGAGAACCCTGGAAAGATATCGAAAGATGGGGTTTGTCAAAAAAAGGCTACACCCAAAATCCAGTGGTTTATATATATATATATACATATATATATAATATAATATATATATATAGAATATTTTATAATGTTTATCTTGGTCTATAGTATGTTGGTATATTGGTTCAGAAAATCCTTCATCGCCTGACGCAAGGTGGTCTCTTGCAACAATTGGAGTGTGCAATGCATGAGCAAAGGCGAGAGTTTCTCGGGTGGCGAGGAACTCGGGGCAATGGGCTGGCCATGGCAATGGTTGGATGTTGGTTGGATAAGTTGGATTGCATGTGGCTCTTTAAGAAAATAATATATAATATGTGGGTTATTAACTGAATGGCATAATATGTGGGTTATTACAACTATAGTTAGTTATAATATGTGTGTTTTGGAGTCTTCATAACTAAAGATTTGAGATGACACACCCAGAAGGGTAGGACATTTTTGAGCCTCCGGGGTTAGCGGTTAGCTGTGAAGCACAAAGAGCCGCTGTTTCAATGTTTAGAAGATTTTCTTAGTAGGCTTCTAAATCCATAGCCACGGCCACGTCAGTTTGGAAGTCCGATTTTTGGATTTAGGTTCAGACTTTGATTCAGATTATTCTCAGACTTTTTCATAGAGAGAGAATACAGAATGAAGAAGTTCATAGAATTGGATGATGGGAAAATTTACAGGAAAGCCCTATATTTGATGGTAAAAACCATGGTTTCCTGTAGATTTTCCCTTAAACCAATCCAATGAGAAGTCCCTCTTTGATCCAGATCAGAATGCAGTGACGAATGGTCAGGGAACTTCACCGCAGCGTTGGAGTTGCTGAAGAAAGCGGAGGTGCTATGACCTACTGGACCCTACTGGACCTTGCTGGATGTGAGAGGTGTTATTTTTCTTAAAGGGGATGTCTTTATGTTTCAAACTGCTAGTTTGCATCTCTGGTGTGATCTCCAAGTCAATTTTATTGGGGACACAAAAAGCTACCAACCACCTGCAATTCCTAAGATCAGGCCCGTGCAAGATTCATCTCTTCAAGTGGGAAACCAACAATCCTCGGGGCTGCTTTTTGGACATATGTCATATGACCTATGACTGCTATGACTCCTAGGTCCCAAACTTGATGTTCTTTGAAGAGACATTTTCTTAATATTTTTTTCCATTACGCATGGGATGGTCGGTCATTTTCGTGCGAGGCAATGACAGAAGCGGACAACGTTCCGAACTACCAAAGGCGAGTAGTTTTGCGAGCAGTCACCTTCAACAACCTTTGTTGCTGCCTGACTGCAATTAACAGAGAACAACACCCCCAAATCCTGTAGTTTAAAATGTTGATTTTCCCAGTAGCACACGGCAATTTTAGGGTATACAGGTATAGCGCGATGCCATCCCCATTTCTGAACTAACCTGTCTTGTGGAGGACATGTGGGCCTTACCACAGCTGTTTTCAATATTGATCAAGTCGAATCGGTGTAGTTGGAGGTGGGGTCAGCCCCCAATGCCCCCCAAATATCACAAGAATTGACAAGAATTACCCTCTGGTGAACTAACATAGCAATGGAAAATGGCTATTTATAGTGGATTTTCCCATCAAAAATTGTGGATCTTTCCATTGCTATGTTAGTTCACCAGAGGGTACAAATTGTGCAGTTTCCATGTTATGGATGATGTAAATCAAGTGGCCTCATAGAACCACTGCCGCGGATGTCCGGCCAAGTGTTTGAAGCCCAGGCTACTACCGCAGCCGCGGTAAGCAGAATGCAGCCCTTCAGTGCTTGACCCAAAGCTGTTTGAGCGCTCGGCCAACTATGTATGTATGAATATGATATATGATATATGATATATGATATATGTATATGTATATGTATATGTAGATGTAGATGTATATGTATATGTAGATGTATATGTATATGTATATGTATATGTATGATAATATATGTATATGTATATGTATGATAATATATGTATATATATATAAAACATATGTATATTTTATAGTATTATATATAATATAACATTATATATTGTGTATATATTATATTATATTATATATACACATATGAATTTATTTATATAATATAATATAATATATAATAATATAATATTATAGAATAATATAATATATAATAAAATATATAATCAAATTTAAAAGAATATGAAATAATATAAAATTAAAACCAATATAATATAAAATATTGTATTTATAATAACATAATATTTATAATCCAATATAATATAATATATCTATAATACAATATATAGCGCAATATAATACACTATAATACAATATAATACAATATAATACAATATAATACAATATAATACAATATAATACAATATAATACAATATCATACAATATCATACAATATAATACAATATAATACAATATAATACAATATAATACAAAATAAAGTAATATGATATATAATATAACATAATATAACATAATATAATATAATATAATATAATAGAATATTAAATAACACAATATAATATAATATTATAATACAATACAATAAAAAATAATATAAAATATTTATAATACAATATAATGTAATATATTTACAATCCAATATAATATAATATATCTATAATACAATATAATACAATATATAATATGTAATATAGAATATAATTTATAATAAAATATAATATAGTATAAGATAATATAATACAATAAATAATATTATGGTATATAATATAATGTAATATATATAATATAACATAATGTAATACAATAGAATGTAATATAATATAATATATAATACAATATATAATATAATATAATATAAAATATGACATAAAATGAAATAAAATAAAATAATATATAATATATAATATATAATATAATATCATATAATATCATATAATATAATACAATATAATATAATGTATATATAATATAATACAATATAATATAATATAATACAATATAATATATAATATCATTTAATATCACATAATATCATATAATATAATAAATATATCATAATGTATATATAAATAAATATATATATATATACATAATATGATATTATATAATTAAGTGAAACAACGAGACCCAAATATCCGGCTGTTCTCGATGCGTCTGAAATGAAGTTCTCCTTGCGCAGTGACGGTCTCCAGAATTTGAAGGGTTGGAGGCAGGTTTTGATTCAAACTCAGGTTTGCTGAGCAGTGCTTGAGAATAGAGCAGCACTACAAGGAAGCGGAGAATGCCGTGCTTTTCTCAGTGGAACAGCTGGAACTGCTGAGCAGTGCCTTCCAAAAGCTGTTCAGTTTTCCACGTCCCGGAGGCGCGGACATACCTGAATTACGGTGTGCTTTTGAGCACCACTGGTGGGAAGCTCAAAGCCTGCCATGGCGGGGGTCTCTCCAATGGTTTGATAAAGTTGCTGCGACCCCAACTTGCTGTTAGACTTACGCCAGGGTTCTGAAACAAATAAAATCAGACCCCTGGCTGCTGGTTTCAAAGAAGGGCATCCCAACACTTGGGATGATGATCTCCAACTGAAAGATGGTTTCTGGATGGGGTTGAAAAACATGCTAACCACCAACGACAGCGACGCTGCAGTGCTTGAAACGAAAGGTCGCAACGGAGAAGCTTTGGAGCAGATTGAGAAGGCGCAAACCATGGATTTTTTTCGTACTTACCCATACGGATCATATGGGAGCAGCTCAAATTTAACATTACCTCCAAAAATAGATGGTTTGATCATGTTTATGTTTAACATGTTAATATTGAACATGACCTGCCATTTGTGTTTCTGGTCGCCACAACCATGTGGTTCCAGTGATTGAAGTGGCACAAAGTCAAAGACCTCATAGCGAGTTCCGGGCCTGTGGTTCTCCCAGACTTGCAAGGAAAAATCTATAGAGGAAACCATCCTAACTTCATCAAAAGTGTCAATAAGAACATGGCAAAGTCGCAAAATTCTCCTGAAACTTCGCAACGAAATCCTTGGATCCAGGCGTTTGAAGTCTTGGAGTTTCCACGTGCCTGAGATCCCGCTCAGGCTTTGGCAGTGTTGCATGACCGGGAAAGAGAATCCCCAGAGGCCTGCCGTGTCGGATGCGTTTCCGATGCTAATGATTCCCGATGATGGATGCTTGGTCAAAACGATTTGAAGCTGTGAACACCGTAGAGAAGAAAGGGGGGAGCTCTCTTTCTAGCAACGGAGGTGGAATTGAACATTTCAAAGGCATTCACTGCACAAACTAGGGTCTTTTCCAATCTGCAGATTATGCTGTACTTGTCTGTGACAGTCGCTAGGATTTCTTCATTTCCAGGATGTACCTTTGACTTGGACCTTTTGCTGCCATGCGCTTGAAGATAGTTATAGTTATATGTGAAGTTCTTCCAGGCACTCTTGTTACTATCGCCCGGAACCAGCCAGAAAAACATTTCGGAACCATATATGATGGTATATCAATGTGGGCAGAATTTTTTAGAAAGAAATCATAAGGCTGAACATCTTTGAATAGTTCAATACAAGTTCCAGATCTTGTTATGTTCTCCACAGCATTTGCAGGGATGAAAACTTGAGAATAACTCGCAGGTCAACCTAGAGACCTCACAGATGCTGGTCGTGATGAACTCAGCCGATGAAGAAGCTGTTGGCAACCGTTTCAGCTGAAGAGAAGAGGTGCTCCCACAGCGAATAGGTGTTGTTTGTCCGAAAACTAGGGATACCCAAGACAAATATTTTGATAAGGAAAATGCTGCTGAACCATGATAAACCATCAAATTTGGTGGGTACCCTATTTCAGAGCTCCTGCTTCTCTGGTGAAGTATAGCGAAAGACGGGGAGGCTACCCACCCATCCCAACCACCGTGTTGACTCACTCAGTGACTCAGTGTTGGCAGTGCCTGGCGAAGGAAAATCCAGGTAGTTCCAATGAATTTCTACAGCCCGGGCTGTTCTTGCTGGATTCCAGCGAACTATCCCCCATTTTTGGAGAGTGAGATTATATAGATAACATCAGATAAGTCAGCAATTTGATCTTGGATGAGTTGAAGCTTGGATGGCTGTTCGTGAAGAATTCGGTTCATTCCGAGTCCAGGTGGCGCACTACAACACCTTTGTGGAGCATTTGCGGCTGAAGCAAAATGCCACAGGCGCGAAAGGGATGGGTAATCCATGGTAATCCGGTAAAGGCCATGGCCAAGTGAACCAAACATAGCTGGGCATTTTGAGGATCAAACAATCCAATTTTTTTAGCCACAAATGGCTTCATCACTGCTCATGTGATTGGAATATCAAGTACTGAGGTATCTACAATCCTCTGAAGATTTTGTACTTGGTTTGATCCATAGCTCCAAGCTTTGTCGCTTCCACAAACACGTCGCCCTATGACTCCATCCTTTGAAATAGGAGTAGGGTATTTTTCCAGATGATTATATGATATGAATGCATGACATACAATGTAACCATTGATTGGGCAAAGGCTGAAGGAGATTTATTGATATACAGTTGTTTTTCTTCATTTTGTCTGGATACCCTCCTCCAAATTACACTTTTGGGGTATCCCGGGTATCCCCCAATTTGGCCCATACCCGTTGTGTAAGGCACAAATCCCATGGTTAACCATCACTGTTTGCGTCAAAATTGAAACTTTAGGATGCGGACTGTTGGAACACCAATGACTTCAAAACGACGACTTCAAATGGTAATTTTCACGAGGACAATTATCATCAAAACCATTTATTCAACGTTTTCTCTCTAAACTTAACGGAAGACCATGAGATAAGTTGGTGTCTTATCTGTAATTGGGATGATGATCCTTAATCATCTTCCTACTTTTGAGCGGGTGGCTCAACCCCAACCATCATATTATATGGCTATGGATCAATACCTATAAGTACCATTTTTAGTGGGATGAACATCCATTTACCAGCTATTTTGATGTTCACCAGGGGTACAAGGTTTTGACACACTGCCATATGTTTTTTGAAATTTCTTCACTGATTCACCGTTTTTTTGTCACCCTAGAACCCATGGATCCAGGCATGCAAGCCTTGCAGAAGGCTTTACAGGTGGCCGGTCGGAAGCTGGGCGAGTCAACATCTCAGTTACTGGTAGCTACTGTGGGTTTATCTTAGGGAAAATCAGCTACAGACAGGTTACAGACAGCAAGGATATCTAGACATATCATTCCAAATGCATTCAAATACACAAATTACATCATATCCTATCATATCTAATTACTATCTAGTTGTGATTTGGCCTGAAATGCCAGAGATAGCTCGAGATCATCTACAAATAAGGGGTGTACTGTAAGGGTCTATTTTGCATGGATAGATTTAGAAGATATCACCCCCCTCTAAATTTGAATTTCCAACGGATCCTGGAAATGAATAGATCCGTCTGGGGGTATTTTAAAGTGGGAGGAGATTACCAGTAAGATGGGTTTGTGAATCCAGTTGTGTTATGGCTGTTTAACTATTGTTTGCCACAAAATTGTATGTATTCACTAACAGACTTGGGCATGTTGCAAACAGAAATGAGGAGATCACCGAAATTCGACAATCAATTTTGCTTCTATGGGTCCATTGATGCTCCAATTTTGAGCCACGACCAGAGAAGATAGACGGTTTGAAGAACAGGTCACCAGTTGTTCATGACATCTTCCTTCAGCTGGTCGAATGGCAAACTTTCTAGAAAACCTCCAAGAACGGCATGTGTATCAAACTTGTCAGCACCTGCATTTGCTGTCGAATCTATATAGCTTAAAACAATTCAGCTGTTTATGGGCTTATTGCTTGTTGCACCCGAGAGGAACTCCAGAACAGGTTCTGATTCTAGTCATGTTGTGGATCTAGGCTAAATATATCATGCCGGCAGGATTGATGCTTGGTTACATGGATAGCCCTGGCCCACAAATTAGGCCGTGCCTAGAAGCCTTGGTGCTAAGGTCCAGCAATCTGACCCAAAAAATCAAAGAAGTGCAGATTGAGCTGGAGAAGCGTCTCGAGCAGAAGGCCATCTCACTTCAGTTGGGATAGCACTTGGCAAATCTGCTACTTCTTCCAGCTTCTAGGGGCACCCTGGATCCTGAAAAGGGCCCAACTATGACCAAATTGATATGGACTGATTTTGTCTAATCAGTATCTATGGATAGTTATTTGCTCAATAACAACTACAACTACAATATACTTATTATCCATATCAAATGGATAATTGATGATATTTGATACTGCCAGATAACTGGGGGTATCTTCTCCCCCTTCTCCCCTCATGGGGATGCCCGCTTCGCAGGCGGCCTCAGAGCGCTTCCGCACCACTGCTGGGAGCTTCGAGGTGTCACAGATCTTCATGCATTTTCAGGAGTGATCATTGTGGGAACTTTGGGAAACTTTAGTGATGGAATGGGATGGGAGCTAAGTTGGGGTCCAAGTCAGGGATTCGATGGGAGGGTCGGGAACTTCAGGGATGGATTGATTGCATTTTGCAGAGAAAGTCACCCTTTGCAGTTTTCTGGGAGCAAACAAAAGCAGAGATTTATCCGGAACAGACCCAACAAATGGGGATTTGTCCAACAGACGAAGGAATTGCACCAGCCAAAGGGCTGGGATTTATCCGACAGATCGAAGTGACCAAATATCGAGAAACCAGCCCTGGCTATCCTGGCTATCGATTTATAGGAGATGTGCGGCAATGATTGCAAAATGATTGGTGATCTAAAGCATGAAACATGGCATATTAATCAATAATAATAGTTGATTCACCTACCCTTCAGGTAGGTGAAAATGGGTTGCATTTTTGCAATAAATTGACACATATATTTTCCAGCTGCAATGAACATGGGTAAGGTGTCGCTTCTCCTGGTGACCATCTGTTGGTGTTCCAAATGTCCATGTTTCATTTTAAGGGAAAACTTTTCTGCTTCGGTATCACCCAAGTTGTGTATGTAATGTATGTGATGGTATACAATTGTACGTACACACATACGATTATATATATATATAACATATATATATATAACATATATATATAATATATAACATATATATATATACACTGTATATATAACATATATATATATAACATACATACATATTATACATGATACGGGTACACATATTTTTCTTATTGTACACGCATCCATCCAACTTCGGGACATGCTAAAAGTGGCAGGACAGCCAAGCACATCCCTGGCGGAAAGTGACTCTGGACGAAGCTGATGCTGATCGTGTCCAGGAACCCAGAGAGTTGACCTCGGTTGCAGAGATGTGTTTCGACTGAAATGGACCATGGATATGGATGTACCCTATCCATCTATCAATCTATCAATCTATCTGCCCAATCTATTGATCTATTTATGGATCTATCAATCTAGGTATCTTTATGTACATTATCTATTCATATCTATTCTATACGAGTAAAATAGATAGTAGGTTATCCATATATGTATATATACCCCCAGGCCGGGGGTGCGGCCCAGAGGTCTATCACGTCACCAACTCTTTAGGGTTTGTTTAGGGTTTGTTTGGGGTTTGTTTAGGGTTTTTTTAGGGTTTATCTAGGGTTTCATTTAGGGTTTTTAGGTTTTGACCAGGGTTTTAATGAGATTTTACTTTCAAGGCTTACTTAGGGTTTCATGTCAGATTTAGGTTTTGGGGTTCAGGGTTTTGTGTTTTGGAAACAAATCTCGTAAGCTATTCGGCCATTCCGCCGAAATCCCAAAATGCAAAAAACACTGGCTCTGCGAAGTCAAAACCTTCCCCGGGCAGCACCCCTGTCCTGGACGTATACATATATACATATATATATATATAAAGGGCTACGCCCTCTGCCGCCGACCCCTGGACACTGGAGGGTCATGCCTGCCTCTGTGTCGTAAGCATGAAATGAACCCTAAAGAAACCAGAAACTGACCTAAACAAACCATTTGTATGTGCGTTTGGCACTGTGCACATGCAAGCAGCATGGACCCCTGCAGGATGACACGCACAACTATGTGCTCTGACACTTTTTCATGGCTCAAGAAATAGGAGCTTTCGTCATTGGGCAGGTGTCTTGGGGACCTAAAGGGTTGCTCTAGCACTTAAGACCCATACCCGAAGCCCCCGTTCGTAACCGCAGTATGAAACTTTAAATGGCATCCTAAAGAGACCCGAGACGACACTGCACTGCCAACTGCCACCCTGCTCGTGTCCTCCTGGAGCCGGCTTTCGTTCTGCACAGCTTCGGTCCAAGCTGGAGTCCAAGGACCGTGTCGCAGGGCTAAAACACCATGGCAGTGAAGGACGGATTGGGCCCGCGGCCCGTATCCCAGACTGCCAAACGTCACTTTCTGAACCGACTAGAAACTAGCTCCAAACCTTGACTTTTCCTATGTTTCTGCACTGCCAACTGCCACCCTGCTCGTGTCCTCCTGGAGCCGGCTTTCGTTCTGCACCGCTTCGGTCCAAGCTGGAGTCCAAGGACCGTGTCGCAGGGCTAAAACACCATGGCAGTGAAGGACCCCAGACTGCCAAACGTCACTTTCTGAACCGACTAGAAACTAGCTCCAAACCTTGACTTTTCCTGCGTTTCTGCATTGCCAACTGCCACCCTGCTCGTGTCCTCTGGAGCCGGCTTTCGTTCTGCACCGCTTCGGTCCAAGCTGGAGTCCAAGGACCGTGGCAGTGAAGGACGGATCTGAACCGACTAGGAACTAGCTCCAAACCTTGACTTTTCCTGCGTTTCTGCACTGCCAACTGCCACCCTGCTCGTGTCCTCCTGGGGCCGGCTTTCGTTCTGCACCGCTTCGGCCCAAGCTGGAGTCCAAGGACCGTGTCGCAGGGCTAAAACACCATGGCAGTGAAGGACGGATTGGGCCCGCGGCCGTAATCCCAGACTGCCAAACGCACTTTCTGACCACCGTACTAGAAACTAGCTCCAAACCTTGACTTTTCCTTTCGTTTCTGCACTGCCAACTGCCACCCTGCTCGTGTCCTCCTGGAGCCGGCTTCGTTCTGCGGCTCCAAACCTTGACTTGACCATGCGTGTTCCCACTGCCTGCCAACTGCCACCCTGCGGCGGGGCCTCGTCCTCCTGGAGCCTCTTTCCGTTCTGCCACCCCTTCGGTCTAAGCTTGGAGTTCCAAGGCCGTGTTTGCAGGGCTAAAACAAACATGGCAGTGAAGGACGGATTGGGCCCGCGGCCCGTATCCCAGACTGCCAAACGTCACTTTCTGAACCGACTAGAAACTAGCTCCAAACCTTGACTTTTCCTGCGGTTCTGCACTGCCAACTGCCACCCTGCTCGTGTCCTCCTGGAGCCGGCTTTCGTTCTGCACCGCTTCGGTCCAAGCTGGAGTCCAAGGACGTGTCGCAGGGCTAAAACACCATGGCAGTGAAGGACGGATTGGGCCCGCGGCCCGTATCCCAGACTGCCAAACGTCACTTTCTGAACCGACTAGAAACTAGCTCCAAACCTTGACTTTTCCTGCGTTTCTGCACTACCAACTGCCACCCTGCTCGTGTCCTCCTGGAGCCGGCTTTCGTTCTGCACCGCTTCGGTCTAAGCTGGAGTCCAAGGACCGTGTCGCAGGGCTAAAACCCCATGGCAGTGAAGGACGGATTAGGCCCGCGGCCCGTATCCCAGACTGCCAAACGTCACTTTCTGAACCGACTAGAAACTAGCTCCAAACCTTGACTTTTCCTGCGTTTCTGCACTGCCAACTGCCACCCTGCTCGTGTCCTCCTGGAGCAGGCTTTCGTTCTGCGCCCGTATCCCAGACTGCCAAACGTCACTTTCTGAACCGACTAGAAACTAGCTCCAAACCTTGACTTTTCCTGCGTTTCTGCACTGCCAACTGCCACCCTGCTCGTGTCCTCCTGGAGCAGGCTTTCGTTCTGCACCGCTTCGGTCCAAGCTGGAGTCCAAGGACCGTGTCGCAGGGCTAAAACACCATGGCAGTGAAGGACGGATTGGGCCCGCGGCCCGTATCCCAGACTGCCAAACGTCACTTTCTGAACCGACTAGAACTAGCTCCAAACCTTGACTTTTCCTGCGTTTCTGCACTGCCAACTGCCACCCTGCTCGTGTCCTCCTGGAGCCCCGACTGCCAAACGTCACTTTCTGAACCGACTAGAAACTAGCTCCAAACCTTAAACTTTCCGGCTTTCTCTGCACTGCCAACTGCCACCCTGCTCGTGTCCTCCTGGAGCCGGCTTTCGTTCTGCACCGCTTCGGTCCAAGCTGGAGTCCAAGGACCGTGTCGCAGGGCTAAAACACCATGGCAGTGAAGGACGGATTGGGCCCGCGGCCCGTATCCCAGACTGCCAAACGTCACTTTCTGAACCGACTAGAAACTAGCTCCAAACCTTGACTTTTCCTGCATTTCTGCACTGCCAACTGCCACCCTGCTCGTGTCCTCCTGGAGCCGGCTTTCGTTCTGCACCGCTTCGGTCCAAGCTGGAGTCCATGGACCGTGTCGCAGGGCTAAAACACCATGGCAGTGAAGGACGGATTGGGCCCGGCCCGTATCCTAGACTGCCAAACGTCACTTTCTGAACCGACTAGAAACTAGCTCCAAACCTTGACTTTTCCTGCGTTTCTGCACTGCCAACTGCCACCCTGCTCGTGTCCTCCTGGAGCCGGCTTTCGTTCTGCGGCTCCAAACCTTGACTTTACCTGCGTTTCTGCACTGCCAACTGCCACCCTGCTCGTGTCCTCCTGGAGCCGGCTTTCGTTCTGCACCGCTTCGGTCTAAGCTGGAGTCCAAGGACCGTGTCGCAGGGCTAAAACACCATGGCAGTGAAGGACGGATTAGGCCCGCGGCCCGTATCCCAGACTGCCAAACGTCACTTTCTGAACCGACTAGAAACTAGCTCCAAACCTTGACTTTTCCTGCGTTTCTGCACTGCCAACTGCCACCCTGCTCGTGTCCTCCTGGAGCCGGCTTTCGTTCTGCACCGCTTCGGTCCAAGCTGGAGTCCAAGGACCGTGTCGCAGGGCTAAAACACCATGGCAGTGAAGGACGGATTGGGCCCGCGGCCCGTATCCCAGACTGCCAAACGTCACTTTCTGAACCGACTAGAAACTAGCTCCAAACCTTGACTTTTCCTGCGTTTCTGCACTGCCAACTGCCACCCTGCTCGTGTCCTCCTGGAGCCGGCTTTCGTTCTGCACCGCTTCGGTCCAAGCTGGAGTCCAAGGACCGTGTCGCAGGGCTAAAACACCATGGCAGTGAAGGACGGATTGGGCCCGCGGCCCGTATCCCAGACTGCCAAACGTCACTTTCTGAACCGACTAGAAACTAGCTCCAAACCTTGACTTTTCCTGCGTTTCTGCACTGCCAACTGCCACCCTGCTCGTGTCCTCCTGGAGCCGGCTTTCGTTCTGCACCGCTTCGGTCCAAGCTGGAGTCCAAGGACCGTGTCGCAGGGCTAAAACACCATGGCAGTGAAGGGCGGATTGGGCCCGCGGCCCGTATCCTAGACTGCCAAACGTCACTTTCCGAACCGACTAGAAACTAGCTCCAAACCTTGACTTTTCCTGCGTTTCTGCACTGCCAACTGCCACCCTGCTCGTGTCCTCCTGGAGCCGGCTTTCGTTCTGCGGCTCCAAACCTTGACTTTACCTGCGTTTCTGCACTGCCAACTGCCACCCTGCTCGTGTCCTCCTGGAGCCGGCTTTCGTTCTGCACCACTTCGGTCTAAGCTGGAGTCCAAGGACCGTGTCGCAGGGCTAAAACACCATGGCAGTGAAGGACGGATTGGGCCCGCGGCCCGTATCCCAGACTGGCAAACGTCACTTTCTGAACCGACTAGAAACTAGCTCCAAACCTTGACTTTTCCTGCGTTTCTGCACTGCCAACTGCCACCCTGCTCGTGTCCTCCTGGAGCCGGCTTTCGTTCTGCACCGCTTCGGTCCAAGCTGGAGTCCAAGGACCGTGTCGCAGGGCTAAAACACCATGGCAGTGAAGGACGGATTGGGCCTGCGGCCCGTATCCCAGACTGCCAAACGTCACTTTCTGAACCGACTAGAAACTAGCTCCAAACCTTGACTTTTCCTGCGTTTCTGCACTGCCAACTGCCACCCTGCTCGTGTCCTCCTGGAGCCGGCTTTCGTTCTGCACCGCTTCGGTCCAAGCTGCAGTCCACGGACCGTGTCGCAGGGCTAAAACACCATGGCAGTGACGGACGGATTGGGCCCGCGGCCCGTATCCCAGACTGCCAAACGTCACTTTCTGAACCGACTAGAAACCAGCTCCAAACCTTGACTTTTCCTGCGTTTCTGCACTGCCAACTGCCACCTTGCTCGTGTCCTCCTGGAGCTGGCTTTCGTCCTGCGGCCCGTAGCCCAGAGTGCCAAACGTTACTTTCTGAACCGATTAGAAACTAGCTCCAAACCTTGACTTTTCCTGCGTTTCTGCACTGCCAACTGCCACCCTGCTCGTGTCCTCCTGGAGCCGGCTTTCGTTCTGCACCGCTTCGGTCCAAGCTGGAGTCCAAGGACCGTGTCGCAGGGCTAAAACACCATGGCAGTGAAGGACGGATTGGGCCCGCGGCCCGTATCCCAGACTGCCAAACGTCACTTTCTGAACCGACTAGAAACTAGCTCCAAACCTTGACTTTTCCTGCGTTTCTGCACTGCCAACTGCCACCCTGCTCGTGTCCTCCTGGAGCCGGCTTTCGTTCTGCACCGCTTCGGTCCAAGCTGGAGTCCAAGGACCGTGTCGCAGGGCTAAAACACCATGGCAGTGAAGGACGGATTGGGCCTGCGGCCCGTATCCCAGACTGCCAAACGTCACTTTCTGAACCGACTAGAAACTAGCTCCAAACCTTGACTTTTCCTGCGTTTCTGCACTGCCAACTGCCACCCTGCTCGTGTCCTCCTGGAGCCGGCTTTCGTTCTGCACCGCTTCGGTCCAAGCTGGAGTCCAAGGACCGTGTCGCAGGGCTAAAACACCATGGCAGTGAAGGACGGATTGGGCCCGCGGCCCGTATCCCAGACTGCCAAACGTCACTTTCTGAACCGACTAGAAACTAGCTCCAAACCTTGACTTTTCCTGCGTTTCTACACTGCCAACTGCCACCCTGCTCGTGTCCTCCTGGAGCCGGCTTTCGTTCTGCACAAACTCTTCGCCCCTTCTGGCATCTTGTTGCTAGTAAGGCCTCCTCTGACGCGCTCCCCCTGCTGACGGCAGGGGTCGGCGGATATATTTACCTATGCTGTGACCAAGTTTCATTCTTTACTCGCAGTTCTGTGCAGGAATGGCTGCCTTGAGAACTGGAGCTGAGCTGGTGTATGTTTTTACAGCTGAAGAAGCAGCTCTTCCCATCAAATCCTACAGCCCAGAGCTCATGGTGACGCCTGTCTACAGCCTGAATCTTAAGCCTGCAAGTGAGATGCTGCAGTCATTCCCACTAAAGTTGTGGTGTCGCGTGGTGCTATGGACCAAGGTGCTAAGAGCATAGACAGCGTCGACAAATCGCATGCTTTGGTCCCTCGGTGCATCAGCGGTTTGCGATTTGTGTGTTTCCAGTGCTTGCAGCCTGAGCTGGTTGCCAACTGTCAAGGACTGCCCAATGGATGTGTTCGATTTCACACTTCCAAATTGAACATGCTTGAAACATATTGAACAATGGCGTGCAGTTTTCTGCATCTCTCTCTCTCTCTGTCATACCCACCCTCTCACACATATGTATACTTAATAATATCAATTAATGTCACACACACACACACCCGCACACACACACAAGCCCCTTTGCCGCCACGAGTGCGGCGCTCGAGTGTTCTCACGAGAACCTTAGGTTGTCATCCCGCGTTGTCTCGATTCTCTCTTTTTCGGATTTGTGCCATTGATCGGCGGCCTGAATCGCTGCGTTGCTGTTTTTCACTTGAGATTTCATTTTCTGATATATCCATCCTGGCTCCAGCATTGAATTGTGAATTTCTTGATCATTTTGATTTCTTGATTTGCTGGTGACGTTGCAGTCACCGTGTTGACAGAGGGCACCACGACGATAACTGCACGACAACTGGGGCACCTTCTTTGAAAGGTGATTTGCACCTTTCAGGGACAGCCATTCTGGGATCATCGATCTGGCAGGAACGCTTCTCTGACCTCTGAAATCAACGATTTTTTTTGTGCGCAATTGGACCAATTTGACAAGCTACTTTTTCCTGCTGCTCACTTCCAATATCCAGTTGCACCGCTATTCTGGATACATCGACCTGGGGGACAGCAGCAACATTTGCAATCATCGGCACACTGCGGGATTGGCTCCGACTATCAACTGCCTGGCCAGCCGGTGATTTGCAGGGAGTTTTTTGACGGGACACCTATTTTCAGGAACAGTTTGAGTTTTCCTTGTGTTTTTGAGGGCCGCGATCCACTGACACACTGCGGGATTGGCTCCGATTTTCTGTCTGGCCTGTCAGTGGATTGCTTTGGCTTTGGATACAACAGACAAACGACCTGGTGGACCCTGACACAACAGTTTTTGCTTTGGAATCCTGAGCCCACCACAGATTACGATTGGGGTACACGGTCAAACTGCAGGGTTGGCTCCTGTTTTACACTGACTGGCCTGACTGTGTACTCCCCTGAAGCTCTGGCGCTTGACACTGGGCTCCGTTTTACAAGGTGGACTTTTCCTTTGTATTGGACTCCATTGATCTGGCAGCTGGTGCGCAACTCCTGGTACATACAACATCCTCTGACACACTGCGGGGTTGGCTCCGATCAGCTGGCTGGCCTGTCAGAGGATTGCAATTCTTTATTCTTTCAACTGGTCATTTTCATTGGACAAATTCAGCTACTGAGGCTTAGCAACATTGGAGGCGCAACTGAATACATTTTGGGTTCACAGTCGCACTGCAGGGTTGGCTCCTGTCCCTTACTGACTGGCCTGACTGTGAACCTGGCTGGAAACATAGGGGTGGGCTCCCTTGCTGATAGTCCCATACTGTCAGGTTGGTATTCACTGGCCTCTGCACAACACAACGCTGCTTCAATCAGAGCAGACAGACTGGAGGCCAACATACAGACAATCACTGACAGCAATTCTTGGGATACGCGTTCCTTGACATTCTGCAGGGTTGGCTCCTGTTCACTGTCTGGCCTGTCAAGGACGCGCGCACAGCACGGGCACAATACACTGCACTCACAAGTTTTGGATTTGGCAGCAGACACACTCATCTATTTTTGGTGGTGGCCTCCTTTGATTTGGCTAGTTTTGATTCAGTGGTTTTTTACAAGTAGCGCATTGGCACCGTTGTTTCAATTCATTTATTTTTGCTGGGGACTGTCCATTGCATACATTGCTTTGGTGGATACTGGAACCGCGGCGACTTTGATTTGTTTGATTGAAGGGTTGATACTTCTGCTGGCTAAAGACGCCCTTGAGTACAACCTGCGCGGTCACTGCATTTGGCACATTTTTGATTTTCCTTTTCGCGGGATTGACAACCTGATCAGATCGAGACAACTGCCTCGACGCGGCAAGCCTGGTCCCAAATCCAGGCCTGGTGCTACCCATTGGAAAAAGACGTTTAGCTTCCTGCTTTGTGTCTTCCTACTTTTCATGGAATACCCGATGCAGCACCAGTGGGGTGAGGGTAGTGATTCAGCCATGGGAATCACTGAAGTTCCACATGCGTGCACACAAACACCACTGATGGGAACAAAGCGACATGGCATGCAGCCAACATTGTGCATTAGCACATCAGCGGGGCGAGAAACCACAAATTTGGGAAACAACAAAGTAATCAAACGAAGCATCAGACGAGCCTATCGGCGCTCTTTGCACTCTGGCTTTGCATGGTACAGAGGTAAACATTACAGTGCTGATGAATTTGCCAAGATGGGCTGCGCCTTGCCTGAGGCACCAGTGACCAGGGGGAAGCTCACCATGTCCCAACGACAGGATTGGCAGAGGTGCAACAGTCTTCATTCAGCCAAAAAGAGACTCACTATGTGGCAGTGGAATTGTGGAGGCATTAGTGCATCCAGATTGGATGAGGTCAAAGCATGGCTTGTCATGAGCAGAATAGACATTGCGGTGCTGCTGGAGACGAGACTCACCTTTGATTCTAATCATTCTGACACTCACTGGCATATTTTGCACTCGGGAGAAGGAGCTCACAGAGGAAAGGGTATCATGTTTTTGGTGGCCAAGTCTCTCTGCAAAGCTACTGACATCGCATGGCAATTTCACGACAGTGGCAGGTTGGTGCACTTGCGTTTGAATGTGGGCCCACGTCCAATGGATGTTGTTGCTTGCTACCAGCATGCATATCAATCATCTCCGGCGTGCCTGAAAGCGCGTGAACAATGGTGGAACCTTTTGGAATCTGTTCTCACAAACATTCCTAATCGACATGGCTTAGCAGTGTTGGGCGACTTTAACTGCTCTGTCTCTGCCTCACGAGGACTGGTAGGCACCTCCAACTTTCAGTGGCAGGGGAAGCCATGCACAGGTACTGTCCATTCTGACCAATCCAGATTTTTACAACTACTCAGACAGTTTGCCTTGGTAGTTTTAAACTCATGGTCAGCCCAAGATGGGCCAACGTACGTGCATGGGGATGCGGCAAGCAGGATTGACCACTTTTGTGTCCGACAATGTTTTGCTGATGGCGAGGCTAGGCGCGTGACACTTTTATGGGAATCTCCGTTTCTGCAACAGACGAAAGTAGGCCATGCTCCTATGCTTTGCTCAATTGCCCAACATTGGATCCCGCAATTTGCTCGATCCAGAATTCAGCGGGTCACCATGCAGCAACGCCAAGAGAGCCGCCTTGCCTATATTGAGCAAACTCCCTGTTGGCAAGCATTTACTGTATGCACACAGCACCAACTGATGCAGATCTTTGCCACGGACACTGCTGGAGCTGATGAGGTCATTGACACCATGCATCACCAGATCATGCACACGTTCATAGAGCACTTTCCTTCTGGTCAGACAAATCGCACAGCACCACCCTGGACCACGGCGCTGCCGATCATTCTGAACAAATGGGAACATCGCAGACGCATGCTCAGGCCTGGATTGGGCACAGTCCGCAATGTTTTCAAAACATGGTTTCATCAAACAAAGTATTGTAGGCTGCGACGTGCACACAACAAACAGGCCAAACAGATCAGACAATCACAGTTTAGAGAAGTGGTCAAGACAGCTGCTGAGGCTGCGGCACGCCATGCCACTCACAAACTCTTTAGCCTGATTAATCGTTTTGCACCAAAACAGCCTAGGAAACAGATTCAGTTGAGAAACCATGCTGGACACATGGCTAGCCCTATTGAAAGTGCGGCCATCATGAATCGATACATTGCACAGACATGGGCTGGACCTACCACTTTGGACTTGCAGTTTGATCAGGCCCCGGGAGTGCCTTTTGATGTGAGACAGTTGGCTCAGGCGTTGAGAATGATTCCATGCACCAAAGCCACAGCAAAACCGTTTGCTCCTGGCGTAGTCTGGCACCAACATGCTGATTTCTTGGCTCCACTTTTGCATGAGAAATTATGTATTTGGTGGGCATGTAATCCTCCCCACATACCCTGTTCATGGAAAAATGGCTGGATATTCATGATTCCGAAACCGTCCAAGCCTCCTGTTTCTCCATGTAACTTGAGGCCGCTGGCCCTCCAAGAACCGGTAGGTAAGGCCATCATAGGACTTCTCATTCATTTAGCCATGAAAGAGGCCAGTCCATGCATGGTTCATTTGCCACTTTGGGCTTATCTTGAGCACAGATCGACACTTGATGCCATCAGAAGGGTCAGTCTACATTGTGCACAGGTGCGGCAATTAATTAGATCACAGAAATCGACGCCTCACTCCAGGGTTCACCGAAACAATTGTTCCAATTTTTACGGGGGCATTCAGGTCTGCCTGGACCTGCAACGGGCGTTTGATGCAGTTGATCGCCGTAAATTATTTGCCAAACTTTACACCCTTCAGATCAGTCCTTCAATCATTCAGCTCCTGGCTTGCTGGCATGAAAACACTTTTTTCACTTTTTATCATGTTGATCATGGGGAAGTAACGGAATCCATCCAAGTGGGTAAGGGAGTGAGACAAGGCTGCAAAGCAGCCCCAGGCTTGTGGTCCTTCTTCTTAGTCATCTTCCTGCAAGAATTGATGGCATGGGTTCCCCTAACCTGGATTCAAAATTGCCTGACAATTTACGCAGACGATTTTCACATATGCATGACATATACCACGATGGCTGAGCTGCAACACTTCCAATCCACATTGGGCATCCTGCTTTCCACTTTGGCCTCCATGGATATGCAAGTGAATCCTGGGAAATCAGTGGCACTGCTGGAAATGCGAGGAACGCAAAGTCGAGCGGCCAGACGACACTTTGTGCGACGTTTTCATGATGGTGAAAAATTGATAGTACCGGTGCCTGGCCATGACGATGCCTACATACCCATCCAGACATCAACCAAATATTTGGGGGTGATCATTTCCTATCACAACTTCGAGGATGCAAGCTTGAAGCACAGATTGCAATTGATGCAGGTTGGTTTTCGACGTCTAAACAGGTGGCTCACTGGGAAACACAGCTTGTCCATTGCACAAAGGTTTCAGATTTGGCGCACTTGCATTTTTCCCATTTTCAGCTATGGAGTTTTTGCGACAGGAATGACACAGACAGGCATCACAAAGGCTATGACACAGATGACTATCATGTTGAGACGCATCATCCATGATCACGCTTATTTGACAAGACGCACAAACAGTGCAGCACTGGCATCACGCAATATCCCAACTCCGGCGCGACTGCTACATGGCATTGCAGCTGGACTATTGAGGTCACATGCAACACGGGCTGAATTGTTGCCACCACATGACCTGACGCTGACCATTACATGGGACCACTTGCCTGAACTTTTGCACAGATTGCATCAACTGCAGGCCACTGAATCCTTGGAGCAACAGCATCCTACCTTGGAGGCTGGATTCGACACTCCTTTTTTTCAGTGTGCACAATGTGAATTTTGTACGGCAAGTGTCAGCGCTTTCAGAGGCCACTGCACTACACATCATCAACACACGATGTATCGCACACAACATGTTCAACCTGAAGTTTTTTCAACGGGGGGGCTCCCAACATGCCAATATTGCCAAAAGACCTCCACAACTTGGAGACTCTTTCACATCCACATTGAACGTGGATGCCAGGCTTTGTTGACGGGCCCTTCACCTTTCACGGGGAACCGTGGAGACACAGGTTCAACCTTGAGCAGACTCACAGGCATGACCACTGAGTTGGCCCATGCAGCTGCTAGAGGCCTTAGACTGATCACTGAAGAGGAGTTGCACAACCTCAAACAGCAGACGTTTGGGCCTCGATTATTGCAGCTGGTACAAGATCGTGAATGGGATCGACTGCCCAGAGATCAAGAAGCGTGCAGATATCTTGCCACACAATGCATCATTTGCGCATTTCACTTCTCCAGACCCCAGGAGCTTCATCAGCACTACAGGCTGAGACATCCTGAACTGTGGGAGTATGCACCTCAGAAGGCCATTCAGTTGACCAACATCTTCAGCGATGAAGTCCCTTGTAGTTGTTGCGGAGCCTTGTTTTTGACTCACACATGCCCCACATGGTCACAAGTGGCAGTGCTGTTGGTCAATGGAGCTGGCAATGATGACATGGAAGTTGGCCCAGTTGTTGAAGCCAGACAAAGGTGTGAACTTTGTTTGGAGTGGTTTTCCACTGCAGCGGAACTGGTGCAACACTTACAAAATACACATGGACTGCAAGGGCTCAGCTACAATGAAAGCAGAGATTCATTGGACAACACCACGGCTTGCAGCCACTGTGGCATTCTGTTCATGTCAATGTCTGGACTTAAGTCACACATAGTGCAGGGCAGATGTGATTTCTTCAACCCTCAGGCGACAGCAGAAACGCAACCTGTGGACGATCAATGGCGTATGGCCTGCTTGGAAGGCAAGCTACACGAAGTACTGCAACAGCCGGCCAATCGACTCAGATTGACTGTGACCTGCCAGGCTTGTGGCAAGGGCTGTCGTCGGGCAGCTGACCTTGCATTGCATCTACAGTCTTGCCATGCCAGATTGTGGCGCCAGGCACGCAGACTGACCATGCTTTTGGTTGAAATCCTCTACCCCAAACAATGCTATTGCAACCCGGCCACTGGCACCAAACGCAATGGCCACATTTGCCTGCCATTCAGGCAACTTGCAATGAGCTTCCATCGACTGGGCAAAGAGCCTTTTGCACCTATGCTGATCACAGATCCATTGCTGAAGGCCATTCTGTCAGATCTGCTCACACGAGCTGACAAGTACAAGATTGAACAAGTCTTAGTACATCGTCAATTTGAAGCAATGTGGCAGGACCTGGAGATTTTGCAGAGCTTGCGGCGTCAATGCATTTTTTGTGGGACTCGATGCACTACGGCAGACTTGGCCCTCCATCTACGTGAGGAGCACTGCTGCAGCCATGAGATGTTTTTGTTTTACATGGAACAATTGCTACCCACCATTCATGCACTTGATCCAGCTGGCTACCAATGCACACTCTGCCAACAGATCTTCAACTTGCCTGTGCACTTGCAGCCGGATGAACCTTTGGCTGACAGGGTCCATTTAGCCCTCTCACATCTTAGGGGGAACTGCCCGTGCCTGATCCAGATTGCCCTGCTCTTTGGTTCCATCTTGAATGGAAGCCCCTTGTCCCATGGAGCAACAAGACCTCACAGTGTCGGCACAGGTGATGGAGGCATTCAGCAGTTTGGCACCGTTATTCCAGGACAAGACGCTTCAGCTGACTCCCAATCCCAGAAAGGTCAAGGTCCGACGACGGGACGCCAACGCACCCCAAGAAGAGGACAAGCCAATGCCAGACAGCGCACTGACTCAACAACAGCGCCTGCTGTCAACACTGGTTCAGCTTGTGGTCAGACAAGATCAAGAGCTTCAATGTCTTCGCAAAATGGATCAATTCATACTTTTTTTGGGCCAAGAACCCACGGGTGCACTTCACATCCTGTTACAGGAGACAGTCCAATGGAAGAAGCAGATGGAGACATCCAAATCCATGACTCTGCCACTGAGACAGCACCTGATGATCACCCTGCTGAATCTCCTTCACACGAGAGCAGGGAAGGTGGTGGAATGTCAGGAGACGGACCCGCTGTACTCCATGTCCCTGCAGAAAGGAGTGATCTTGGCAGATCGGAGCTTCCCTTTTCATCGTTGGGACCCGCAGCAGCAGAAGGTGGTTCTGGACAAGAAACAGCCTGTGAGCGCACAGAAAATGAAGCAGCACCTGGAGGAACTCCAGGACATGGTGCAGGACAAGGAGCTCATTGTTCGATTTCATGCCCTACGACCCATGTCCAATCAGCCCAATCAGCCAGTGCCATGGAGGCTCCAGATTCATCTCCGGAGCGACAGGCCCTACGAGCTCTTGTGGCAACTGGCGCACAGCTCGGTGTGGATGACAGTGGGAGCCACGATGAAACCACACAGTCAGGGACAATCCCCGCTGGCGACCACGTTGCAGAACATGATGCAACCCAAAGGAAGGGGCAAGGGCAAGACACGAGCATCAGAGCTGAAACAGGAGGCATGACTTCAGAAGTGCACATTGCACTGCACGAGCGGCTTGTCAAGAGCATGACTGGATTGCGCATGGCCAATGATAGAAATTGGTGCTATGGCAACAGCGTGGTCCACTGCATGCTATGGACTCTTTTGTGCCTGCAGAACCCAACACCAACGCAATGGGGACTGCAGTTTGAAGCCTTGATTGATTTCATCACACGCCATGCAACTCAACTGGCAGTTTTGAAAGATATTTCCTGGTTTCAACAAGTTCTGACAAATTGGGGTCAGTCACAGGGCCAAAGAGACAGTGCTGAATGTGCGCAACGTCTACTGGCCGTGTTAGGGGTGCCGGCATTTGATATGCGCTGGGAAAGAAGGCTTATTGCTGATGGAACAGTGCAAACTCTGGATCATAGCATGGACAGCACACCCATTCACTTGACCATTACCTCACAGATGCATTCATGTGGCCATTGCAACATTTCAGATTTGATTGCAACCTGGACCCAGGAGCACTCCATGCGCACAGCGCTCCTGGCAGCTCCTCCGTGCCTCTGTGTGAGTGTGGAGCGCTTTCTTCAGACTGAAGATGATGCACTTATCAGAAGCATGTGTTCCATTGATCTTGACACGGAAGCCAGTGTTCCTGTTTTCAAGGGCTCAGGCATTGAGATTGCACATGAGGGGTATATTCCGATTGCTGGAGTTGCGCACTTTGGACTGGATTGTGCTGGTCATTGCAGGGCCATTCTCAAGATGCAACCAGGGCTGGTCAACCAGACACAGCCGGCTACATGGCTCCTCTCCGAAGATGCCCAACGATTGGAGCCAGCATGGAAAATTCCAAGTGATTTTGCCACCAACTTGACGGTGATTTGGTTGGTGCGGACAGACTGTTTGCATCTCCCTGCATTTGCACAAGCTGCTGCGCGTAGCCACACAGACTTGGAGGATGACACATCACCTACATTGATGACTCCAACGCCTGATTCGGCACTGCTCAGCCTGCTCCAAGCTCAACCTGGCATCACTATGGATCATATGCACAATGAAGCCTCAGGATGACAGCTCAGGATACATCTCCTCATTTCTCCATTTGTTTTTTTCCCATTTTGGTTTCAGAGCCTTAAAGATTCCGTGTATGGAACCAACGTCACAAGCAACACGTTGAAAGGCTGGCACAGACCTTAGAGCAGATGCAAAAAGGCGTGTAGGAAAAAAAACACACACACACACCCACACCCACACCCACACCCACACCCACACGCACACGCACACGCACACGCACACGCACACGCACACGCACACGCATATATATATATATATGTATATATTATACAATATAGATAATATCATATCATGTATCATATCAATATTACTATCAACATTAGCATCAATATCTCAATATCAATATCAATCAATCAACCGACCCATATATATATATTATATTATATTTATCTTATCTCTCTCTTTCTCTACATGCACACCCAAAATACACATTTCTGTACCAATTTTCTTTCCACTTTCCCGTTTTAGGCCCAGAAGGTGAAGTCCATGCTGCATCGACTGCACGCCTTGGTGCTGGGCTGTGGCCTCGGCAAAGACGACCAGGTGCTGCAGGCTGCCTTGGACATCTGCCAGGCCGCCGCTGGACAAGGTGCTCCTTATGGGTGCCCATATGGGATCCCATTGGATCCGGGGGAAATGGGCCCCAAATGGTGGTTAATGGTGGTTCATGGTGGTTAATGGTTAAGTGAAAAGTGGTTCATGCTGGTTAATGATGGTTAATGTGTGGTTAATGGGATATTGAATGGGTATCCTCTGGTAATCCAAGGTGGCAATGGAAAATCCACCATTTACAGATGATTTTCGCATTAAACGCTTTGCATAGGGAATTTTCCAGTGCCACGTTTGATTACCAGAGAGTAAGCATTTTGATTGGGAGATGATGATCAACGATTTTTTGGCCCTAATTGCATTTTTTCTAACCAACATGATATATCATATAAATCATTGTAAAATTTGATGAGGCTATTCTTGTAAGCAATGGATACAAAAGGAAGGAAGGAAGGCAGGAAGGAAGGCAGGAAGGAAGGAAGAAAGGAAGGAAGGAAGTAAAAGAAGTAAAAGAAGTAAAAGAAGTAAAAGAAGTAAAAGAAGTAATTTGGCATGGACATATATAGATCGATAAATCATGATTTTGTCAACAGAGGCGTAGATGCATATAAAACCGACGGAATGTGTTTCAGGCTTGCCTGTGGTTCTGGATGCAGACGGCTTAGAGATGGCCATTCGCTGGCCGGAAGCGCTGCAGGGAATGGACCGGACCCTACTGACGCCGAATGCCAATGAGTTTCGGCGCCTCTGTGAGGCAACAGGCATTCAAGGCCCTTGGGACTTGGGATGATGGGGTGGTTGGATCCTTGGTACCAGTACGCCAGTACGCAATACCGCGATACCTCTCTGGTAGTTGGGCTCTTGAGTCTTTCTGCAAATTTAATTGAAACAGTCTCCGCAACACGTGGTCGTTCACAGCCCGGATTAAAACACTGCCCTGGTCGATTCATCGGGGGGGTTATGCCCAAATAGTGATAATCTGCTTCTAAAATGGCATCGAATTAAACAGCTCAGGGGTTGCAATCCGGCAGGTGAAGGTCATAGCCAGCTGGTGAAGCTTTGCTCCTCGGCCAAGTGTGGATCAGATCCTACGACGCATGACGCTAGGTTCTGTCAAGGTGATGGAACCACCAGACCTCTATCGTGACTGTTAGTGACTGGTTGCGGTGATTTGTTTATCATTGCTGAGCAGTTTTGGACATTCATGCATGCTTGAAGCCTTGAATGCATCTTGTCCCTTGATCATCCTCGTTGATTGGTTAGTAGGGAAACCCTGAGAGAACCCGTTGAAAAACAGTTCTTCCTTCACCGTTATCTGTAGTCACTGGGTGCCCCAATCCTTATTGCTGGCGTGTCGGGTGATTCAAGGTGAAAAGCTTGATGGTCCGGCAGTGCTGTTGAAAGGACCCGAGGAGCGTTGAGGAAGTCTCCATAAATGATCGCCATGCCACTTCGAGGCAAATGGTTCAATTTGAATCATCCGTATGCTGGTGCAGGGGCAGAAAGACAGTTTCGTTTTGATTCCTCTGGATTCTTAGCCATGAGCCCGCAGGATTTAGTCGCAGATGCTTCTGGCAGGGTGGAGTGTTGCTCCGTGCAAGGCACTCCTCGGCGGAGCGGAGGCGGGGGTGGATATCAGCCATCGAATGCCAGGATTGGACAGGTTCCAAATTCAATCCTGGGCAGACAACATGCTGTGATATGCTTTGCTTGTTCTCTCGAAATGCTTGAAGTTGCAAGGCTATGGGGATGTGCTAGCCGGAACACTCGGGACACTACTGGCATGGTCAAGGAACAAGGTCGTGGAAGGCGGGCCTCTTTGGTGAAAGCGAGCCGGCTCGTAATCTTCCGTTCCCACTGCAAGACATGCGGGCTTGGATTCTAGGGTTTAGCTAGAAGTTAAAGGCAAGTCCATGATTTGAATTGGAGACATCCATCCAGATCCATCTAAATCCCATGCTCCTTTCTGAAGCGCCCGTTGGCAGTTTGCAGGTGACTTGCCTATGGTAGCTGCTGGTTGTGCTGCCTGCGAACTGGTTCGCTGCAGTTGCCGTGCGGCCTTTGCTAGAAAAGCTAGGGCGATGACGGCGCCAGACGTTTTAGCCCCTTGGTTGGTCTCGAATGACAGACCGAAGTAGTCTTGGGATTTCTGATATCAGAATCAGAAACCTCTCAATCGCAGCCGAGGACGAGATTGGGCCTGTGTTTGAAGAGCTTTGCCCGTGTGGCCTTTGACATTTTCTCAGCCCGCAATGTGCCAGAGGAGACTAAAAGAGTGCCAGACCTTGTGAAGGCCCTGTTAGTCCCAAAGTGCTCACAAACTGTTAAAGAGACCTCATTATATAGCCAATACTAGTCACAGGCTGTCGGAGATTGAACTAGCATGTGGGGCACGTCCTTGACACCGGTACTAAGTAGTACATGGTAGTACTATCCACAAAGATAACTGTTCAACCAGGACCTTTTGGGAACGATCTGTCACTCAACTACTTGTTACTTGTTGTGAGCGCTTGATGGAACCTTGATCTCATAAGAGCTGTTGGCCTTGAAGGAATTTTTGAGAAGCATTGAACAGCGGTCGGATACGATGCAAGCATGCGCATATCATGCTTGCAACAAGAGCAGGTCCAAGAATTTGATTTGCGGCACTGAGTTGATAGCTATGACAAGTCAAAAGACAGGGACAAACATTCCATGACCATGGTATCCATGTGTGATAGATATCTGACTGCGAGAAATCTGATTGTCAGGCAGTGCAGGTTCGCGGCATTATAAATTTGGATCCAGTCTGCAAGAGGGTCGAATCATCATGGCCACTTAGCTTCGCGATGGAGCCGACCACCTGTGGCATTTGCGAGACGCCCCTCAATCCTCAGAGATGGGCACAGGCCAAGAGTGATCAGTGATCGATGTCAAGCTCCAGTGGCTCCGGTGGATGCAGTGTGTTTGAACCCTGCGACGCTGCGAGGCCACTGTTCCTCAATGTCGTCATGGTTACCACTTGATACTTTGCTGACATGGCATGACATAGCCGGCCCTGCCAGAACTTGGTAGTCTGGTAGTCCCGAGCACCTTAAGAAACAATTGAATTTGACAGTTGTTGGTACAGCTTCAACCCCCACCACGTCCGCCCATAGCCTCTATCCTTGGAGACGGCCACCAGATCATGGCCGATGAAACACCCAGGAATTGCATGCTTGACAAGGCGCAGACTGTTGCGTCAGACTTCAAGTGTAAAACATGTGAAGAGCACTTTGGCCGCATTGGGTTTGGAGATCGGTGTTGAGTCCTGACTCAGCAACTTCTTGACCGCAGTATTTTTGTATTTTGATTTCTTCATCAGCACGGCGGATAAGGTTTAGATCCTCCCGCAGCGATGGGTTACAACTACTGCTGGATGAGTGCAGTGAAGAACTGCACAAGCGAAATCCGACCGATATTGAGCTGCTGGCCTCGAAGTCTTGCTGATGACATGATTTGGTTTCCAGATGTTTCCTGTTTCGTCGTCCAATGCAACGCGCCGCATTTTCATCTCAAACAACCCACAACATACAGGTGCACACATATTTTTGAATTCATGCTTGAAGTCGGTTTCGGCTTATGCCGCCGTGTTGTAACTCTAAAAAATATATAACACTCTGAGGAGAGGATTCATGACCCTTCAATCATCAGAAACTCAATAGGACAAGGTTTTAAACGAGCTTCGTCGGTCACCTTTTCTTGTCGCTCTGTCTCTTATCGAGACCCAAAGACAAGGTTCCAAGTAACCCACAAGATCCGTTTCATTCCCTTTCAAATGTGTTCACCGGAGACTTGACTCCAATTAATTACAACCAGGTATTTGCTCTTTGCTCATACCAAAAAAAGGCCTGGCACAAATCACAAATAAATTTGAGCCACCGCTTATATATCAACAAGTTAAAGAACAGCGTACTGTTTTGATGTCAATGTAGCTGAGAGGTCCTTAATTTTGGAGGCTTCACCTTTCCCGTCAATGTGGCTGGAGTTTCGCGCATGCTCTTGACACGATACTGGAGCCTGTGACAAACTACCTGAGTTGATGCGGGAAGTAATATCCTAGGTTTCAGATTCTGTAGCAAGCACACTTACATACATTTATCATAAACAAAAAAATAGCTTTAACAGCTTCAGGTGGCATGTTTTTAACCAACAGCATTTGCATAAGCATATAATTTATTGAAGATTCTTTGAAGATTATGTAGGGCCTCCTTTACATTTTCATCTCCGGGAAGGTGGAAATCAAATTTCCACAAGTGATGCCGCCACTGAGTGCCTCAGGTTCTCCCGTGCCGAAGAGATCAAAACTGGGCGGCTCATGTTGCCCATACGGAAGATTCCCAGCTGCATCCTTTCCATGCGAGGCGCGATCGAACATTATCTAACATGATCTAACAGCAACTCAGCAACCTCATGTAACCATGATGTAACCATGGGACCATGGTGGAGATCGTCATCTTGCAGTGTACAGTTAGAGACACACTTGCTCAGAACTGTCGTATGGGAATTCGGTTGTGGAGTGCATCTTACGTGCAAAAACACCAACAATTAAATGACAAGATGAATATATACATATATGTATATATGTATATATATATATGTATATAAATGGCCGTATAATCACAGTAGACGTTGGCCATATAAAACAACAGCGATAACATATATATGTTCTCCCCCAGCTGCGACTTATATGCGCCCAGGGGCGGGACTATTTTATTGTGTATGCAGGTACAGGAATGTGAGTCCACATTCCCTTCCGGCTGAATCCCATAGCTTCGTTGGCATGGCTAGGGAAACAGCTGCCATGCCCCCTGCAACCTAATGAAGTTTTACATCTCTACAGATGGTACGCACAGACACACGCCCCGCAATAGCGGGGCGGATGAAATGGAAACGAAAGTGAGATGACAATGAAAATGAGATGACAGCTGCTTAACCGGGACACGAGACGGGGAACGCCAAAGAAGAAAGGAAAAAGGAGGGAACACCAACACCAACACACCTAGCCCAGAGCGGGCAGACCCTGACAGGGACGGACGACGGACCAAACACCGACCAGAGGAGGGGGGGGCGGACAGAAGCGCCTGACACAACCTACAAGGCGAGAGCCAAACCTACCTCGGCACACGAAGGACCCAAACCTGACCTAACACGGGAGCACACATGAGATAGGGGACCAATGGGGGCCTGGCCTAGCTAAAAACAAAGTGATGCATCCAACAACTAGTGCAAAGGATCGTGACCAGGCTCAAAGGCCTTCGGCTGGCAGGTTAACCCCATAGACGGCTGTCTGTAGTCCCCAGCTGAATTACGTGCACAACTGAGCCTCACCAGAGTAACCAAAAAAAGAAAGTGACCACACCTGGAAGCATGTCCTGAAGCCTAAACTTGGTCATGTGACATGATGCGATTTGTCATGTTCCGTGCTCTCATGAGCAGTCTCTCGAGCATCACGGAAAAAAGGAGGTTTTCATTGCTCATCGTATTGACGGAGCAGTGTCCCTTCCTACAGTTCTCTCCAAGACAAAAGGTGGGTCCCCAGTACAGCGGGCCGCTGTTCAACACCACGACGTGCGACAGGTGAAACCATGAAAAAGGGCCAACTGTTTCACTTAAGCGAATTACTAGGTTGAAAAATGTAAATTCAGAGGTCAGGTCGGAGGATCGAAATTCTTACCTAGAAAGGTATTCCCCAAAGGGTTCATGCCACCTTGACGAATCCAGCATGAGCCACACACTTGCTCAGAACAGTCGTTGCGAATTCGGTTGTGGAGTGCACCTTACGTGCAAAAACACCAACAATTAAATGAGAAGATGAATATATATATATATAAAGGTATAATCACAGTAGACGTTGGCCATATAAAACAACAGCGATAAAAAATATATGTTCCCCCCAGCTGCGACTTAAATGCGCCCAGGGGTGGGACTATATTATATTGTATATGCAGGTACAGGAATGTGAGTCCACATTCCCTTCCGGCTGAATCCCATAGTTTCGTTGGCATGGCTAGGGAAACAGCTGCCATGCCCCTTGGAACAAAACGAAGTTTTACATCTCTACAAATGACACACACACACAAGTTCATCTTAAATATTTTAAGATTACTTCTCCAAAGGTAAATGTCCATCAGATTCATATCAGGCGGGTTGATCCAAAAATACTCAGCCAGGCCTACGATGCCTGGACGTCACGGGACATCCGGTGGAAACCCTTCCCCCAGAAATCGGGGAACTCACGTCCTTGACAAGGCAGGACAGATGCTGAAGGTAGCTTAGGTACAGCATAAACATATATATTATTGAAATAATGTAATATGCATCGTTTATCATGGTAGATGTATAATGATGTATACCTAGTAGATGGTGGTGGATGATGACAGGTGATGATGGACGATGATAGATGATGGTGGTAGAGGATGGCAGGTCACGCACAACTGATGTGAAGACGGTAGCCGACGAACACTGGACATCCGCTGCTGACAGGCTGGTGGTGGTGTCGTCTAATCTCACAGAGCTGCCGGAAGAGCTGTGCAAACTTCTGTATTTGGAACAGTGTCTCGGAAAAAATAATCATGAATTGCATGGTGTGCGTGTACAGTTCATTACTTCCCTTTATCATCCTTTATCTGTATTATTATCAGTCCCTAAATCCTTTTGGGGGTACCCAATGTTGACCCCCTGGCGAAGATTATAGATTAGGAAAGAAGAACCAAGAAAACCATGCTAAAAATGGAACTCAGGAAGCCCAGTGCAGATCATTGCATTGACTTTTATCATCACGTGCATATCTTGGGCCTGTTGCGTCTTCGCTTGCGTTTGCTGTAATAGCTCTTCATTTGTGGAGGTTGGTAGTGAGCTGCTGTCCTATCCGTCGATTGCCAGAAGATTTGTGTGTCTTGGCATGGCTTTTCCCAGAGCACACTGTACAGGTATTATCAGGTATTATTTACTAGCTAGATCTGGCTAGAACATGGCCGTTTGTGAGCGAGCACACAGGAACTCGATTAAATTTTCCCTAGTTCCTCTCAGGGCTCTTACGTGCTGTTGAGGCAACTTGGTGCGCCTGTGGGACTTCTACTTTGATGGCAACCAGCTGGTGGAGATGCCGCAGAAATTTCCACCCCTTCTCAACGGGATCAAAGACTGAGCCTCATTGCGCTGGGTTTGATTCACCAGCCATGGCAGCCACGGACAGTCGCGACAGACGCATTTTTTGTGGCGCTCGGCTCTCAAGTTGTATCAGCTGAGGTCTCTGGCAACCTCTTGAAGCAGTTGCCTGATGCCGTAGGCAGGGACGGGACTCTGAACCCGGAGGTGCCTGGAATCAGAGTTGCTCGGTGTTGATTTGGAAGGCACGTGTAAAGATGTGAAATCGGTGCGTGCCTATGCCAACCAGCTGTCATCACTACCAGATGCTTGGCTTCTACTGGACTTGACATGTTTGGGATCCAAAGTCGCCTGGACATCACATGATCTGGAGGGGGCTTCATACATGATGAGATCTTGGATGAAACCAAGGAAAGTATTTGCAATCTGTCTTATGCGACTGAAATGTCGCTGCAGGGCAATCGTTTGGAATATCTTCCTGCGGCGCTCGGCTCGTTGCAGTGGCTTGGTGGTTGAAAAACTCAGGTAGGGTATAGTATAGCATGATATGATCAAGTTGAAAAATGTTGAAGAGCTCAATCCAAGGGAAAACGCCCAGACTTTCTGAGTGAAGGCCGATTATGCAGATCTGAATATATCCATGCGCTCGAGGCAGTTGCAGTACCTTTCTCTTCATGACAACAATTTGCGAACTCTGCCAGCTTCGGTGGTGCAGCTGCTCCTTGATGAGAAAAACACATTGCCTGCGGGATTTTCAACTTAGAACATGTGAAGTGATTCTTTCGATGCCAGAAAGCGAAGCACGAGCGTTCGCAGACTTTAGGCAAGAGCTCCAGTGGCTATACCTGTACAATAACAAGCTGCAGGATTTGCCCAAGGGGATTGGGAGGCAGGGTAGCCGCAGAGGTCAAGGATGGTCAGGGTCTTCACCATGCTCTCACTTTCTTTGTTGTGTGGTTTCCAGATTTCAAGTGCCAAACTCTCGAAATGAAAAGCATGCCTTGTTCAAAGAGCTGCGTGCTCAAGTCCCAAACCCAAACCCAAACAGGTTGACGGAGTAAGTTTCGTTAGTTCTCATTATGAGGGCTGAAGATTCTTGGATCCCTAGAATGGATGGTTAAATTTAACGATTAAATCATGTCAACTGTTAACTCCAACTTTCACCGACTCCATTGGTACGCCAACCGTGACCCTTTCCCCCCTCCCGTCACAGGCTCCGACGCTTGGAGCGGCTATTGGTGGAAGCCAACCCATTGTCCAAGGCGGGGCTGAGGCACCGTGGGGCTGGATGAAGATTGAGGCAATAAAAGTGTCACAATCCATGGGAATAACAGGGTGATCATTTGTATATTTGCTACTTATTATATAGAAAGTATATAGCTGTTTCAAACCGATCAGATCGGAGGTTTTCTTTCTCCCTCACCAATTCATGGATGGTGAACATCACCAAGCCATACATCTGATCGGCAGTTTCAGTTTCAACTAGACTATATAGATAGATTCATCGGATAATGTATTAATGTATAGATAAAGTATATGTAGTGCGGTCATGTGGTCCCAAAAATATCAACCATCCCCAGCCCCAGCCCAGCCCATGGCACGGCATGAGGCGAGCCTGGCGGATTTGGCCCTTGGGCCGCCCCTGCGACTGCTGGGCTTGGATGCTGCGCAGGCGGCCAGGCATCCGGCGCCTCCATGGGTGTGGAGCCTCAGCGTCCTTGTTTTGGATGGGATTTTCAGAAATCAATGGGGTCAAAAAGGAATGAAACTTGGGATTATAACTCATAGACTATAACTTATAACATCTTATAACCAAACCATACCAAAACTAGTTTCAAATAAAAACCGGCATACATGGCGATTGGACATTCGAACTCAGCTGTTAAATATGAGGGATTTATATACCCAAGAATTAGGGGTATGATTTTCATTTTATAGTGAGTTGTCGCTCTTGAGAGTATTGTCTTGCTTGTTTGTGTTGGTTGCTGGCAAGTTGCTGGCTGACGGACACAGATACACAAATACATGTGACATATGAACTTGTACTCCTTGTCTTTGTCCGTACATGCGAAAATTGTATTGATGCAAGCACACGCGCACGTATTCAGATAGATAGCTGGATACTTAGACCTAGACAGCTAGAGTCAGAGCTATGGAGCGAGCTAGTCAGAATGTAGCTAGCCAAAAGATAGGTATTGTAGATCTAGCTATGTAGCGAGATAGCCAGATTGCTATGTAGCTAGTTAGCTAGGTAGCTGAAAGGAAGAAAGAAAGACAGGTCCATATCAGATAATCCTACGGTAGATATGAATGTATCTGTACCAGAACATGTAATCCCGAATATATGCGTCCACCAACAAGCAACATCATGATACATGCAGCAATACGGCATATCTATCTGTATACATATATATATATACATAATCTCTCTCTTCTCTCTCTTTCTGTTGGCCTCTGCTCATTCTTATTGGCGCTCTTTGCACAAACCAGCCTTTCCAATCGATGCCAATCAATGCAACAACATCTAATCGATCGAGCTCCTTTGCCTCTAAGGCTTCGGTTGGATGGATGATTCCCTGGGGGAAGCACCTTGGAAAGCAAAGCAACATCCAGAGATATCCAGAGCACAAAATCCTGGAAGATTCTTTCGACTCCATTGTGGATGGAATATCCAAACTGAAGATGTCTCAGGCTGTATGCCAAGCTTCAACCGGCTTCGCAGCTAAAGCGGAAAGCAGGATGGAACTAAGCAAGATCAGCAAGCGAATTTCAATGCCTTGGGACTTTGAGGTTTGTTGACTTCTTGCACCTTGTGCCAGGAGTTGAGCCGATACAAGGTGCTCAACCTCCGGAGCACAACGATGTGCTGGTGGTCTCATTCGCAGCAAGCCAGGCAGAGCCAGAGTGGCTTGGGGTGCCTTTGCTGACATGTTGATGCAGAGTTTCTGGAGATTTGGCATGTTTCATGGGCCGTTCCCCGGACAGACCCGTGCCTTGAGCTGAGGTGCTGAGTCAGGTTCATGCGGGGCAGATATCAATAGCCGAAGCTGAAGCCCAGATTTCCATGGAAAATGTGGGGACATTTTCTTCTCTCTTTCGCCCTTTGGATGGCAAAAAAGCGGCCTGCATGGACTTGACGAGTATCTGGAAATACTATGAAATACTGGGGTGGTTAGTTTTCACTTTCACGCATGGGCCTCTCTGAGCTTGGAAACTTGAAGTGATGCTTTTCAAAACTTGGAGAGCTGTACCAAGGTAAGTTGCATGGAGAGAAGAGCATGGAGAATGACGGTGAACACTTTGCCTCCACTGCATGGCTCCTTGCTCCACCTTACAATTGCAGGCGAATGGGCAGGTAGGCAGTGACAAGAAAACCACAGTATTCTCATCGAAGATTCCAGGTTTGCATTGCCACCTCTCAAGGTGAGAAAGTCGGTAGCAATGACTATAATCATTGCACTTTGAAGTTGAAATCCCTGGGGCAACCTGAGTATTTCCTACTTTAGATGAGCCTGGAAGGAGCAACGGGGAAGTCTTGGGTGACTTTGATGTGCTGTCCCTCTGTGACACTGCTGCTCAATGGTATGCGGACGCTACCGAGAGGGAGCAACTCAAACTGGAGGACAAACTACAAAAGCCTCTTGGATAGAGAAAGAATGTGAACTAGCAAAATGGGTTGGACTGTAAAAAGGCAGCGGGTTATATCGGCATTTCAAGTGAGAAGCATGGCACTTTTTGCAGGGCAAATGGCGTGAATGATGCACATCTTGAATTTGGCAGAGTCCGTCGCCCCGAGGTTTGTGAAGGACTATCGCAGAGTGGTGTTTCTGGGTGTGTGTCTTGGTGCACTAGACCTCCCACATCCTGGCACGACAGAATTTTGTGGAGCCTGGCCTAGTTGACCTAGTGCAATCTTGGTGAGTTGGAGAATGTTGGATGAGTCCTTGAAGAAATCACTGATTATACTGATCGGCCCAGGTCCATGGGCGGCTTTGCGGCCCTGTCAAACTCACACTTGGCCAGCTCTGTGCTTGTTTTTGGTCCTCAAACTGAAGCCTGTCTGGAGAAACAGACAGCACGCTGGGCATGGCAGTATTTGCATTTGTTTGCACATATGGCATTGCATTTTAAAGCTTGCATTGAAAGGATTGTCCTAGACTAGGGGAATACATCAAGCATTTCACAACGAAGCCACAAGGATCTGACCATCAGCCACCTGCGGCCCGGCTTTGATCCAGAGCACCTCTCAAGGTCACTTGTCTAGAGCAAACCTACCGTATGCAGCTCAACCAATGCTGGCATTCACACGCACACGCGCACAGACACAGACACAGACACAGACACAGATACGTATGTACGTACGTACGTACGTACGTACGTACATACATACATTCATGCATCCATCCATCCATCCATACATACATACATACATACATACATACATAGATACATACATGTGTGTACATGTATGTATGTGTAAGTAAGTGCATGAATCAATATATATATATATATATATATGTATGTATGTATGTATGTATGTATGTATGTATGTATGTATGTATGTATGTGTGTGTGAGAACAAATATGTTATGTATATGCATATATATATATATACATGTGTGTGATGTTATGTAAGGTGAGGTAGGGTAAGGTAATGTAATGTTATGTAATTGTGATGTAATGTGATGTAATGTTATGTAATCTTATATTATGTTATGTATGTACCTATGCATGTATATAAATAGATATGTGATACGTGTGAAGCATATACTATTTGGTCAGATGTGTACAAATATATATGCATATATGCTTGCACAGATCGATAGGATACATCAATTTCCATCCACTGTTTAAAGAGTTGGAGATTTTGGCTGGACCTGGCAGGCTGTATGAGAACCTGCGCAAGAATGTGCGAGCAGCGGTCTCTTCTGGTGTCCAGTTTCAGTATCACGTGGGCATTGAGGAGCACTTGGCTTATGCCAGAAGGCTTCATGCTTAGGCTATCTTTGGCTTGTGTTCCTGAAGCAGTTGTATTGTTTACCCTCTGGTAAACTAACATAACTATGGAAAATCACCATTTTCAATGGGTAAATCCACTATAAATGGTCATTTTCAATAGCTATGTTAAATTACCAGAGGGTAGTGCGCAACATTCTGTCTGTTGGGTGAGCCTTGAGCCTTTGTGAAGGTTGCCCCTGCCTCGGAGTAGCATCTTTATACATCCTATTGAAGGCCACTTCCTTGCGAGAATTGGCGGAATCTGGTTGGGCTGATTTGACCACTCTTGAACCATGTCAAGGATTTTGTGATTTCGAAAACGACGAATTTGAGTATTTGGCTGGGTGACTTCCAAAGCTTTCAACAACTGTCCGTTTCAACGCCTCCGTTTGTGTACCGTCGTATTTGGCTCATAGTGCAGCTGGGCAATTTTGTTTGGGGCTTTCCACGTGTCGCCACCATTGGATTTTCGGCCATGATCGCTGCGATTTTGACGATGTTGACGATCCTCGGTGCTTCGGCAGCTTCCAACCGAAGCCTGAGCTCCGCCGCCTACCCAGTGAAGGTGAAGGACAACCTGCTCTATGATGCGCAGGGACGACGTTTCTTTGCCAAAGGTGTGGCTTATAACCCAAGAAATGGCAACTATGGCCAGGTGCTGGGACGACGTGATCCAGCCTGTGTGCCAGGCACGCCCAAATTTCCACCCTTACAATACTACCAGGATCCGGCCTCCGATGATATGGAGGATCAGTTTAAGACCTACCTGCCATTGATTGCCGAGCTCGGTGCCAATGTTGTGAGGCTGTACAACATCGACCCAGAGAAGTCCCACGACAAATTCATGCGTCAGGCGGCATCTCTGGGCTTGAGTGTCATGGTGCCACTCACCAGGGGTGACTGGGGCTTTTTGCCAGCCTTGCCCAGGCCCAAATGTTACTATGAGGATTTGCCAGATTATGGCCATGCGGGTTTGAACCTGCTTACCTCCTCCAAGCTCATAGTGGACCAGTTCAGCAAGTACGACAACACCTTCATGTTTGTCGTCGCGAATGAGATTGATCACCTTGAGAAAGAAGGCTTTGCAGCATATCCCTGTGTGAAGGCCTTGACACGGGACATCCATCGGTACCAGAGGGAGAAGGGATACAGAAAGGTTCCCTTGATCTACTCCAACAAGGACCAGGGTGGCCGTGATCGTCTTGACATTGCCAAGTACCTTACATGCGAGCTGGAGAGCCCAGATGATGTGGTGGATGCTTTTGGACTGAATGCCTACTCCTGGTGTGATCCTGAGTACCTCAGCCCACAAGGTGTCGCTGATTTCAAGTACTCACCCTATGAGAATGTTGCGAAGGAGTTTGCCGATTTGCCCAAGCCATTCCTTTTTACTGAGTTTGGCTGCAACACGGGAGCCTTCGAGACACATTGCCCAGACTACAAGGGTGGCCGAAGCTGGGTACAGGTGGGCGCCATGTTTGACAAGATGGGGGATTTTGTCAGCGGTGCTGTTGCCTTTGAATTTTCCATGGAGAATAACGAGTATGGCCTGGTGATCACTCCGGGCTTTCTGCAGGGTCAGAACAGCTTGAAAATCACGGACAACTACTACGCTCTGAAGAAGCAGTTCACCGAGCACGAGGTGGACCAGGCGACAGCAGCGAAACAGCTTCCTTTGCCCCAGTGCATCAGCAAAGGTACTGCAGATGAGCTGCAACGTCGCAACCGTGTGAAGGAAATCTCTGATTGGAGCAAGCTCCCTCCCACACCAGTGGAGCCACCAACGGAGCCTGAGAAGACGTTGCTCCCTTGAGCCAGCACTGACCCTGAGTGGATACCCAGTGGATACTCTTGTTGCAGCTGTACCCATCGAAAGCTGCGAATTCACCAATTTTTGATCGAGAGGCCATGCACCAAGAATACGGCGCGTCGGTCCCGCAGAATTACTGCTCATGACTCATGGACAGGGCATACCTGACTCGACACCCCGTGCGCTCAAGAAAGATTCTAATTATATAGAATTATGAGGTATTGGGAATGGATGAAGTTTTTGTTTATTTTTGGTAGATTTGGTAGCTGTACTAGCCCCTAGCTATTTGTGGATAGCATCCTTTCGGACATTTTGAGGCAGGCCGTGGGTATATGGTGTCGACTCAGGTGCCGGATACTCAGTGGACCGTTGACGTTTTTGGTAGCAAAGTGCCAAGCGCGTCTTCGAACGTCCACTGTGGCATTGACAAAAGATCAGTGCAATCTGAAGCCGTTGACATTCATGGCTTGAACTACTGCTTTGGAGCCCTGCGCGGTTTTACATGTTGGTATTCCAGTTTTCCATTTTGCCAAGGTGTCAATTGGATTTTTGAGGTTCAAGCGTCAGGGATCTGTTGCCTGCCGTGGCTCGTGCGCTATTCCAAGTTGTGGCTTGGGAGCTTTCTACAGAATAGCTTTCTGGCCGTCAACTGGAAGCTGCTTAGAAGCCCGTGAAAAAGTAGCACTGGTTCACTTTCTGCTCTTTGGGAGCTGTCACCTTAAGAAATAGAGGGGATCAAAGGTTTTGGATCAAGGAGGGTGCCTCAAAGATGATGAACATTTGCATGTTTATCTCAGAAATGCAGGCCGCATAGCTCGACTGCTTGAGCGCGTCGGTATCCTTTGGCCACTGCTAGTGAGGACAGTGCCCCGCATCGCCAACAGTCCTTGTAGTAATACTGATGATGATACGGATGATACTGATGATGCCGATGATACTGATGAAGGTGGTGATGATGGTGACAGTGATGATGGTGACAGTGATGGTGACGGTGGTGGCGGCGGCTGTTGCTGTTGTTGCTGTTGTTGCTGTTGTTGTTGTTGTTGTTGGTGGTGGTGGTGGTGACGAGGACGACAAAGTTTGTATTTGTGGGCCCACCCGTGCAGCAAGGACATTGGCACAAGAGCAAAGGATTGCTAGAGGAGACCCTGCTCGTTTCAACGGTGCAAATTTTCATTTGCCTCCTGACACACCATTCTGAAAAGCTTGTGCACATGTTGCTGCACGTTTGTACCACTTCCTTCAGGAGCAGTTCCAGCGGACAGCCTGCCAAAGGCCTGGGCAAGTTATGTCATGGTTTGCCTGCATTTCAGGAAAATGACGTCAAGGAGCTTCTGTCAAACACCTATAGCCTACCTGAACCGATTCAAGCGTCGATGCTTCGTGAAACTCAATTCAATGAAATTCTTGGAGACATCACGGAGAACCATCAGAACGGATCAACTCCCAAGACTTCTGATTCTGAACAGGGCAGGACAAGCTGCACGTAACCAAGTCCTAAAGTAAAGCTGAGCACAGTTGATGTTGATAAAGTTTGCTTTCGGTGATTGCGTAAGAGTGTAGCGCATTACTCTTGCCACCTTCCTGTCGACATATTCACGCGATGCCTACAGGACCCTGCACCTGAAGGTGATTATGCCTGGGACCTGAACGACACTGAGGACCCCTGTATTCAGGATTGATTGTCGGATAGTTTGGCAGGGGCAGGCGCAAGCCAACGTGTGGCTCTGTAGCATCCTGTAGCTCCAGGCCACACACAGCTATAGAGAGAAGTTAGCTGCGAGGAGAACCTGGTGCTTGGAATGTGGGGCCGAGGTGGAAAGCTCACCACCTGTGTCTTGGCTGCCACTGTAGGAAACAATTCGATGCTTCCGAGGAGTCCATCCAAAAGCCATTTGATGCCATTTGCACCATGGGTCCGCAAGGAGGGGTCCCTTGACCCCTTGGAATCCATCGGTTCCCCAGCCAAAATGCGTCATTTCAACATATTTTAACATGGCAACTTGTCTCCAAATTTAACCAAGGTCGCATTGCAGCCAAGCAGCTGTGTCGATTGTGCTGCTTCGCACCGCGGGCACACGATTGGTTCTGCAGTCAATGATTCTTGCTTTAATTTTCTTGGAGGCATATATACTTACTATGACTAAGTATACCATTGATTACTATTTTACACTGTACACTGCAGACAGGGGTGTCCAATCAACTGGAACACGAGGCTTTCAGTTTGCTCAGGGCTCTCATTGAGTGGCTGCCACGCTGAAGCTAAGGCTTAGCACACAATGTCTCCAAGGCCAGGCTGCAGTTGTGCATCCGGTGATTCCTGAAGTTGTTGATTTTTCAATACTTGCATCATTCTGAATCATTTTGCATCATTGTGCATCATTTTGCATGAGATCTTGAACGGCTTCCATAACGTTGCTGCAGTTTGTAGCTCGATTTCATTGCTGGTTCTGCTGGGGATGCTTGAGGCCAACCA